>JANVCQ010000231.1:22576700-22587335 GCA_025531925.1 Erythroxylum plowmanianum
CACTATTCATTTCTTGCTTTTTCAATTCCATTTAAAACAATTCATTCACTATCAATTCCATTTAAACTCAAAACACCATTTTAGACCATAATTAATCATAAACATCAATAACAAAATCATATTTCACCTATCTTAATCTTATATAACAATTCACATTCTTTAATTTTCTTTTTCTTTGCACTTGAATAATTCACCACAAAATCCTCACTTAATGCTATTTTATAATTCAAAATCCCACTAAAAATTTGGGGTCCAACATTCTTAAAGGATACGTATCTATACATGCCCATGTGTCAAACTGTGTTAAAAAAAGTGTTTTCATAAGGACACGATTAACTACATGTTCATATTCTAAATTGAATTTTATGGGTATCTATTTTTATCATAATTTTAGTTTTCATAAAAAAATATATCCAAAAAAATGTACTTTTCCTTTCTATCTTAGTTTTTATGTCTTTACTTTTCACTTATCTATTATAGTGAAATAATGAATTGGTCAACAACTTCCATATTTATCTCTATAGATATAATTCCCATAATTAAAGTATTACCTTTTGAATAGTTTATTTCTTTACCGATATTAGATTTACCACAAGTGTATGGCATAGTTGTAGCTGGCATAGGTAAGTAAAGGTCAATCTCACAAAGACAATGACTACTAGTAATTACGTTTCTCCTATTATCTAACCTAAAGATTGATTTTGGATTTTAATAAATAAAATTAAAACTTGTATAATTAAAATAAAGTAAGAAGCAATATTGAATAAAGAAACAAAAGAATTCACTTAGAAAATAATCAATTTTAGGAATTACTATCTAGGTTATGAATCTCCCTAAAATCCTTAAATAATGAACTTTTTATTATGCAATTGTTTTATTAACTATTAGACCATGGAAATTTCTATCATATGCTAATAATTCACTTAAGAGTAATAACAACTAATCTTAGAATTATCTACTAATATTATTCAGGTTAAAGGTACTAAGATAGATTTACCTATTTATAAAGACTATTAGATTTGATCGTAATCTAGAGGATTTATGTTGAACTATCTTTAGGTTGGTAATCAACTCCTTTCAGTTACATTAGATCTATTCATACATAGGATTTCTTAATCTTTATGTTATGAAATCAGATTATGAACTAATATTCCAGATCTATTAAAACATATATTAAACACATAATTGAATCACAATAGATCAATGAAAAAATTGCATTAGATAAAAGAATCAAAACATGTTATATCTCAAGTAGGGTTTGTCACGCCTAGACACTCAAAAGAAAAATAAATAGAAAATGAAGAGTTTATAATTCTAAATATCTCTTTTTTTTCTATAGAATGTTTTTGCAAGGTAAAGGTTTGATGATGTATTCTATTGGATTTATAGATGATTTCTTCATGTTTGCCACGTCTTTGGATCAATATCATCCCTTTTGGATGTCCTCCCCATCTATAATTGTCTACAAAAATATGTTCTCTTTGTTTGCCTCCATTCATGTCTTTATATAGTGAAATTTAGGGTTTCTAAGATATACACAGTCTTATACATGGTCGTGTATCAAAACGTATATCCCTTAAAACACTTAAAATCATGACTTTACATGTTTTGAAAAACTTACATGGCCTTTACATGTTTTGAAAGACTTACATGGCCACATACAAGACCATGTATCTCTTAATTGCTTCAAATCTTCCCTTTATACCATGATTTCACTCGAATTCCTGTCCTTTTAGTCTTTGAAGGTAATTATCACCTATGAATGCACTTTAAGCAATTCAAGTACCAAATATACAATAAAAGCATAAACTATAAAGTGAAAATACATCAAATATGAGGTATAAATATGGTCAATTATTCTTTTATCAAACATCCTCACATTTACGCTTGAGGTACCCTACATATTACCCTCATTCTGGGTCTATAATTAGTGACTTCCTTCCGCCCTTTTCTCTAAAGTCTATTTAGTAGCCTGTAAGTAAGCCACTTGTTGCAAGATAATAAGAAGAGCATAATTTAGCAAGTTAATAAATCTTAACGATTGTATTAATTCTTTTATTAATGACAAACTATTAATAAAATAAGGGATAATAAAGCTCCCTAAGTCTTTTGTTGATGTAAGCAAGTGGGAACCCTTCATGCTTAAGGTGACTACCAATGCCTTATCAGTATTTTTCTTACTTGGTTCCTCCGCCATTTCTTCCTTAACCACCTTTGTCTGCTCTTTTTCTTCTTTGTCTTGAACAAAGGTTTTGAGCTTGTCTTCTTTAATTATCTCCTGCCACTCCTCTACTTCCTCTTCTTGGATAGAGACTTCATCATCATCATCATCATCTTCTTCTTTTGGAATCTCATTTCCACCCTAAAGATGATTGTCATTCCATATTCTCTAGGATTTGTTTCAACAAGACTAGGCAAACTCCATTGGATCTCATCAGATATTATCTTCACCAGTTGGTCGATCCGATTTACTATATTTTGTATATGAGTCTCTATTTCCTGATGCCTCATGTTTGATTCTTGAATAAAACTAGCCATCATATCTTTCGAAGTAGTAGTTAGCTCCTTTCCTTCTTGAAATGTATCCTCATCCATGAAATTGATTGTCATCACTTCTTCACTCTGAGATGTTAGAGAGCTCAGATAGTATAAGGCATTGTGTTCATTATATACAGGTGAAGAAAAAAATCTCCTTAACTTATTTTGCACAGTCGCCAAGGTATTTCATTATTCTATCTATAATATGTTCACATCGCTACTCTTGTTGCACATATTTAATTAGAGCATGGTCATTTTATCTATATGCGTAAGGTTTTCTCCACTCTAAATTATACATATTCTTGTTTGATGGGTCTTGAGGTTGGTTGTATATGGTCAATTGCTCCCATATATACGTTAGTGTTCAACATTCTTGATTGTAGTAATTATTCCCACAAATGTCGCAACACAGCCTGGACATTTGTTGACCTTCCAAAAACATATGAGGAAACAATTCTTTTCGATAAGGTGATGTTACGTATTGTGAAGATGTATCGTAGCTCCCGTAAGAGTATTGATCACACCATCCTTCAATTGTGAATTTTGGTGATGATTTTAAATCTCAATTGCTAAAATAAAACACAAACATACCGTCAAAGTAGAGAAATTCAAAAGATAATTAAATGAATAAGTTGTAAATACATTAAAATACAATAAAAATAAAATAAAATAAATGAAAAAATAATGACTAGAGTAATAATATCCAAGTGTTCCTAATATCACAGTCCTCATCAACAACGCCAAAAAGTTTATTAGTTTATTTCTTTACAATTATTAATTTCACCACAAGTGCACATAGGAAAGTACGGGTCGATCCCACGGAGATAATGATTACTAATAATCACCTTTCTCCTATTATCTAGCCTAAGGATTGATTTTATATTTTAATAAAGAAAAATAAAATTTATACAATTAAAATAAAGTAGGCAACAATATTGAACACAGAAATGAAAGAAATCACATAGAAAACAATCAACATTAGGAATTAATGTCTAGGTTATAAAGCCCCTTAAAACCCTTAAACAATTCACCTTTTATTATGCAATTATTTTATTGACTATTGGATTGTGGATATTCCTATTGTATGTTAATAACTCACTTGAGACTACTAATAACTAATTTTATCATTATCAATCAATATTATTTAGGTTAAAGGCATTAAGAGTGCTTTACTGATTTACGAATTTCGTTATTAGGTTTGGCCTTAATCTAGAGGATTTATGTCGATCTATCTCTAGGTTTGCAATCAACTTTTGTCAATTATGGTAGATATATTCATAAAAAGGAATTTTCAATCTCTATATTATGAAATCAAATTGTGAACTAATATTTTAGATCTATTATATTAAACACATAATTGAATCACAATAGATCAATTGAAACAATCGCATCAAATAAAAGAACCAAGACATGTTATATGTCAAATAAGGTTTGTCACACCTACACACTAAAGATGTTTAGTTACATATGATAGAAAAAAAATGAAACATAAACAAAAGAAAAAACTAATAGACAATGAAGAGTTCATAATTCTAATTCTCCTTTCTTGTCTATCGAATGTTCTTGCAAGCTAGACATGTGATGATGTATTATATTGGATATGTAGATGATTTCTTCGTGTTTTCTATGCCTCTGGACCAATATCCTCCCTTTTGGATGTTCTCTACATTTGGAATCATCTCCAAAAGTCCGCTCTCCCTATGTGCCTCCATTCACGTCCTTATACAGTAAAATTTAACGTTTATGGGACATACACGGTTTGATAAATAACACTTAAAATTGTGACTTTACATGTTTTAAGAGACTTATATAGCCATATACATGGCCATTTATCTCTCAATTGATTTAAATCTTCGTGTTATGCCTCGAGTTCACCCGAATTCCTCTCCTTTTGGTCCACGAAAACAATTATCACCTATGAATGCACTTAAAGCAAATTAAGTACCAAATATACAATAAAAGTATAAAATATCAAACATATATACATCAAATATGAGGTATAAATAAGGTCATTTATGCATATATCACTTTTTCATATCCACTAAGAGTTGTTCTTGGAATATCATATTTTTAACAATTGAAAATATAAGTTTTGCTCTCGATAAATAGCGTATCTCTACATACTCTCCTTGAAGAAGACAATTATACTCTCACTAACCTTCATGTATACATGATAGATCCATAATCATCTCTAAAGTGAACGCTTTGAATTAATTATGAAGTGAATCTTTTAATGTCTAAAAGCCTTTCAATTATAAATCAAATGTATCAACAAAGGCACTAATTCCAATTGGATGTATTGTCATGAGACTTAAGTCTTTCAAATTCATCTTACTCCAACTACTTATCTTGAGAAACATAATCTTATAAATATGCATTAAAATAAACATTTTGTTTCATAAGGTCTATAAGATTATATCTAACCTTTTTGATATCTTATAACCTTCTATTATCCAATTTATTTGGAATCCTATTAGATAATACACATTATAACTAAGCATCAGATCTTAAAATAATTAACTTTTATTCTTTCAAAGTTTTGTCATTTAATATCAACCATAAAATCTTGTTAATTGATTTAATTGATATTATTGAAGATAAGTTAGTATAACAAGCATAATTATAAAAGAAATAAATATTGCATTACACGATATCTCATATTATAGTTCCTTCTTACACAAATCCATACTATTATGGAATTTAGTTTTGAAAGTATTTTCTAGAAAATCTTATAGATAACAAAAAAAAACATTATATCTCAGTATATCGATCTCATTATAGTGCTTTAACATTCTTAATGCTTAATTTTTACTTAGAATTAAATAATTTAAACTTTTTAAAAAGTTTAAATGAGCATTTCATTTAATACATATGATTATATCACATAAAGTCTAGAAAATTTAATGAAGTTCAAGTTCAAGTATCATCCTTTTATAAATTGTTATTACATCTTATGTATAAGATTTAAAAATTCAATATCATTACCACATTTTCACCAAATATTGATTAGCAAGTTTCATATGGTTCATAATCAAATAGATACATATATCCTTGTATGTAACTTTATGATTCTCACCATTTTAATTTAACCAATATGGCATAAAAGGATAGTTTTAGTTGTCTAACTTTGTATTATTGCCACTTATGTTAAGTATAAGTCTCCTTTAATCCAATATACAAATTATTTGTATAAATTTGGATCAATTATTTTTCCTCAACAATCTATTTTATGCTTTGAACATTATGATAATGTTGAATTCAAATTTGCTTAAAAGCATGAATTATATATATATATATATATATATATACACATATATGATCTTTATCATATCACATATAAACAAGAAAAGTCATGAAATAGATTTTTTAAATGAATGCCTTCAACTGTAGTTCATGTTTATGCTTTTAGCAGGCCAAATATGAGCATAACAATTCCATCAATGTACTATATCTTTGAGCTATACTTTATATATCCTTTTACATCATATTATAATAATGTTAATATACATCTTACATGTTGACATTAAATTTTATAAAATATTAACTAATGTGAAATGTCATTACATTTTGTCATCTATATGATATTGGCATATCTATAAAATTTTGTCACCAATCCTCAATAAAGATTAAAAGCAAAACTACATAATAGACATACAAATTTTCTTTTGTATCTTTGATAATTCTTCTCAAACCTAACCTATGTCTGAGAAAGTTCATCCACAAATTTCTAGTATCAACTATATTAAACAAAGTAATTTCTACTCAAAACAAAATATAAATGTAAGAAAATAGGTTATAGGTTAGATTTCCAAATAAGATTAGGACTTAAATACATAAAGATTAATATAATATATCTAGTGGGTTAGGATCCTATTCAAACTTAGTTGAACTTGAGTTTGCTCGACAAATCATCTAAACTTAAATTAGATAGATAATAACTTTATCAATTATATCTTATATGACTCCCATATCTGTTAGATGATAACTCTTGCCAAAACATATCTTATATGTTATTTTTAACCTTGTCTCTAAATTCATATGATCATAATTTTGCTCATCCAATCAAACAAATTTAGTTAAGTAAGACTCATTATTATAAAACCAAATATATTTGGGTTAAAGCAGCCTTAAGTTTGTTAACCTAATAATAAATAGGACTTTGCTTTATTATTATAACAATTGAAGAAAACAATCTTATTCGAAACATTTACTTATTTTAATGGTCTTATAGCGGAAACATCGAATAAATATTTATAGACTCATGGGAGTTTTGGGTATAGTAATAGGAATGATAATAGGACTCCTTTGTTAAATCTCGCGGTAGTGTTTGAGTGGGAAATATCTAACTCTTATTTTAAAGAAAAACAAAGAGTACCTAGTGACTTTTATGAGTAGAATCGTGAAAACTCAAATTGAATACTTCCTCGTAAGGTGGAGCAATCAAATTAGTTGCAAGGATTGCAAGGTGATACCTAATGCTTGCTTGTCAACTTAATATAAATTGCTGGTTTTCGATCTTATAATTAAGAGTTGAGGAAGAAGAGAAGTCTTAAGAGGTGTACCAAAATTAAATGGTGAAATTTGAAAAGGGATATAGTGGAACAACTTAGGAATAGAGTAATATATGGAGAAGAATAAAAAATGGAAGGAGATGATAAATAGATGTAGGAGATAGTAGCAGCTCTCTCGAGGAATACATCTAAAAAGATCTTAGGTATTTCTAAAAGGCCTAGGACTAGTAAGATGGAATCTTGGTAGTGAAATGAAGATGTACAAGAAAAGATTAACATTAAGAAGGGTGACTATAAAGCTCTATTGGATAACACCACAGAGGTAGAGAGAGTAGTTAATAAAGAAACTTATAAACTAGCTAAAAACGAGGCAAAGAAGATAATCTCAGAAACTAAAAGAAGATCTTATGAGAAATTATACCAACGATGGAAACAAAAGATGGAGAAAAGGATATTTTTAAGTTCGCTAGAGTGAGGGAACATAAAGTGAGAGACTTAGTGCAAGTTTGTTATATAAAAGATGATGCAGAACGGGAGCTCGTGGCTAAAAATGACATCCAGAGATGATAGCAGAGGTACTTCTATAGCCTTTTTAGTTAAGGTGTAGAGGATAACATTTTTTAGGCGATCTTAACATGCTAGAGAGATATCGTAACTTTACTTGTTGTCAGCAGATACAAAGGACAAAATTAAAAGATCTTTAAAGGAGATGAAGAGTAGAAGGATAGTAAAGCCTATGAGATATCCATAGAGGTGTGCAAGAGCCTAGGAAAAGAGGGTCTTACTTAGCTAGCCAAGCTTTTTTATATGATCCTTAAGTCTGCCAAAATGTTAGATAAGTAGAGATATAATATATTAATTCCTCTATATAAGAACAAAGGGGATATCCAAAGTTGTAATAACTATAAAGGCATTAAAGTACTTAGTCACACTAAGAAATTACAAGAGAAGGTGATTTAGAAAGGATGCTCTTATCTCAGAGAACCTATTCGACTTTATGCCAAGAAGGTCCCCGATAGAAGATTTACATCTCCTCAAAAGATTAATAGAATATTATAAGAAAAGAAAGTGCAACCTACATATGGCTATTATTGATTTAGAAAAGGTGTATGACGGGGTACTAAGGAAAATCTAGTGGAGGCATTTAGAAGTCAAGGGAGATCTTATAACTTATATATGGGTTATTAAGGATATGTATGAAGGTGTAAAGATTGGAGTAAGGAAAATAAGAGGAGATACAGAGCATTTTTCAATCGATATTGGACTACATCAAAGCTCATTATTGAGCTCTTTTTTGTTTACAATGGCGATGGATGAGCTTACCAAGAATATCCAAGGGCCTGTGCCTTAGTGTATATTGTTTGCTGATAGCATTGTTTTAGTGGATGAGATAAAAGAGGGTGTCAATGTCAACCTAGAACTTTGGAGGGATGAGTCAAAAGGTTTTACATTGAGCAAGACTAAGACTGAGTACTTAAAGTGTAACTTTTTGATCCATAGGGTGGCTTTTGATGTGAATGTAAAGATTGGTTCAGAAGTTATACCACAAAAAGAGTGTTTTAAGTATCTAAGATTTATCATCCAAAACAATAGAGATTGATGAAGACATGGTTCATCGTATCAGATTAGGGTGGCTTAAATAGAGAAATGCATCAGAAGTTTTATGTGAGAAGAAGATACTACTCAAGCTCAAAGGTAAATTTTATTATTTAACGATTAGGTAGGACATACTCTATAGGGCAGAGTATTGGCCCATCAAATAAGTGCATAGTCATATGCTAATGGTGGTGGAGATGAGGATGCTCTGTTGGAAGTGCAACCTTACTAGAAGACATAAGGTCAGGAATGTCATGGCAAGAGATAAATTAAAGGTAGATAATATAATAGAAACTTAAAAGAAACAAATCTTAGGTGGTTCAAACATGTTAAGAGGAGACACCCTAATGTTCTAATGAGAAGATGGGAGAAGATTGTACTTAGGGATTGTAAGAGGAGAAAAGAAATGCCTAAGAAGAACTAAAGAGAGGTAATCAAGAATGATATGGCTCTGATAGAACTTACTGAGGACATGACCCTCAATAGAAAACTTTTGACGTATTAGGATATATATAAAGGATCTCATATAGATAAATCTTTATCGATCTCATAGTTCTTTTAAACATTTTTTTTCGAGTCCTATATCTTGTATTTAGCCTAAACATTTAATATATAGTAATTCCTTTTTAGTTATTTAACCTAAACATTTCCTTCCTTAGCCTAAATATTTTCTTATAATAACTTGCTTGATTTATTTATTTACTTGTCTTTTTTCTTGTATATCTATTTATTTACTTATTTTATCTTTTATTTTAGTTGTTTACCTTGCTCTATTTTTATTGTATCATTTATTTATTTTTATATTTTTGTTTATGTGTATTTATCGTCATCATCTTATATATATATTTTTAGTTTCTTTTATTATTTAAATATGCATATGCATATGCATATACATAAATATTCTTTTCTTTAGGTCATTTGGAAATAACTTATCTACTAGTTAGAGGTAAGGTTATATACTATTGGACCTCCTCAGACTTCGTGTGTCAACGAGATTATTACTGGGAGCTTTTATTATTGTATGTATTCTTTCTTTTCTTTTCTTCATATAGGTAACACTCTCTACTAGTTAGGGGTAAGACTATATATTATTGTACCTCACCAAACTTCACATGTCAACAGGACTTTTACTATGTTGTTATTATTGAATATATATATATATATATATATATTCAATAATAACAACACAGTATATATATATATATGCATATTGAATTGAGGTAAGGTTGCATAGTATTAGACCTTGCATGTCAACGAGATTATTACTGGGAGTTTTTATTGTTGTATATATTCTTTCTTTTCTGTTCTTCATATAGGTCTATCGAAAACACTCTCTACCAATTAGGGGTAAGACTATATATTATTGGACATCCCTAAACTTTACTTGTCACATTCCCTTTTCTCACAACAAATGGGGTTTCTCTTGTATGACTTGTATAGAGGAAAACTCTCTGCTCATCAGAGATGTCATATCTCTTGCTGTTATTCTTCCTCCGGCATGACTTTTATTCTTCTTTTTTGGATAGTATGTAGAATAATGGAACAGAAGTTCCTATTTTAAGAGTTGTATCAGGCATATGAGCTGACAGCAGGCCAATGCATTCGATTCAGTTAGACGACTACTTGTCCAGTTTCCTTATGTTTTGTTAATGGCTTCACGTTGCTTTAGGCAATCCTTGGTCATTCATTTTGCTACTCCTAAAGGCATTTTCTCTTTTTTTTCTTTATCTTGTTCAAAAATCCCGAACGCTGTTAGAAAACATTGCTAGTGTTTTTTCCACTGCAGGAGAAGTGAATTTGGGTTGTGAACTTCTTTAGATGCCACCTTGGGTTTTGTTGGTATCTTCTGAATTTGGAGTAACTTTTTTTGGCACTTCTTTTGGTATGTGAATACTTTTTCTTCAAATGGTTACTGGTTCTGCCGGATTCTGGCGAGGCTGAGTGTTGCTGTTTGGATTCATAGAATTGTCTGCTTTCTGCAGAAGCTTCG
>JANVCQ010000231.1:22592143-22613467 GCA_025531925.1 Erythroxylum plowmanianum
ATTTTTAAAAGTTATTCATCTTTGTTTATGATTATATTGTCTTGGAAAATATGGGAATTGAGTAAATGTTTTGGGTCAATGAGCTTAATTTTGATGTTTTGCCCGAGGACAGTCAAAAGCTAAGTGTGGGAGAAATTGATATGTGTTTAATTGTTGATATTTTTAATTATTTACACTTAGCGATTAATGATAAAAAAGTGATTAAGATACTCATTTTAATTCATATTTGATTTTAGGTTCAATTTGGGAGCAAAGAAATTAAAGTGAGTCAAAAATACCCCTTTTGAGACATTTTCCGAAGATCAATTCTTGCTTGTCTTTATGGACTGAGACAAAGAAAATTAAAAGATGAAAAATGGAAGACAAAGAAAGAAAGAAAATTCCAAATGCAAGCAGCTGAAAGAAATAAAAAAAAAGAGTTTGGTGGTTGCGTTTCACGCAGCGTTAACGCATGCATGAAAAAATGGAAGACAAAGAAAGAAAGAAAATTCCAAATGCAAGCAGCTGAAAGAAATAAAAAAAAAAGAGTTTGGTGGCTACGTTTCATGCATGCGTTAACGCTGCGTGAAACGTAGCGTTATGTAGGGGACAAAAAACACAACATGTAGCAAACATAAGGAGAGCGCATCGTTTTACTTCAAAACGTAGAAGGCAACACGCAATAAGGAAGAGAGGCGCGGCAGGTTTTAAGAAACACAGTGAAGCGACGTCGCCCAAGGAAGAAGCAACAGAAAGGAGCAGTGCAAGGTTTATTTTGATGTAGACCCTTAATCATCTTGTCATTGAACAGTGGAGGAAATACACCGTGTGCGGCGCAAAATAAAACAAGAGAACAAGTGGTAGTGAAGGTAGCGTTTTGAGCTGCGTTTAACGCAGGACTGCGTTAAACGCAGACAAGGGTTGCGTTAAGGAGACTGAAAGGTATTTGGTTGAGGCTACAAAATGGGGGCTGAAGCAATTTTTTCAGAAAGATCCATGAAGAGCTAGGCACTCTGACACCGATTTGGAGGTAATATCGACATCGACGACCCGAGTTAAGTATTTTTATTATTATTTTGTTGTTTCTTTCTCTCATTAGGAATTGATTGTGTTATCATATTTTAAGTGATTTGGGTATTGTGTATGGATAATCAGATTTTCATTATTATTCGTTATTTGTGTATGAACCCATTGGATATTGTGAATTGATGATTTTAATGCGTTCATTGAATCGTTAATTTCAAACCCATTTGCTAGAATTTCAATATAATCCGTAATTGTTATGTTGAAATTCACGTGTAACGACTAATGATTCGTAATCATTAGGGATAACTTGACCTAGGTTAAATGATGCATCGTATGTAGTTGTTGCCTTGATTAATCGATTTTCCTAATTCGTAATGCTACTGCCTAATTAAATCTAAAGATCGTATCCTAGGTTGTTTGATAGTTAGGTTTAATTAACGATCGTATATTGATTAAACAAAACCTAAATGAAAACTCGGGTTAATTTTTAACTCACGATTAATAGTTGCTAGGAGAGGTTAAAGAACAACAAATTAATAAAATATGTTTAGTCAGGGTGTAGACCGAGATTGAACCAAAGAACCGAGTCCCTACCGAATTTTCCACATTTTTTCATTTTTGCATGTTTTTCTTTAGTTTGTTTTTACTAGTTAGTTTTATTTTATTTTCTTCTTTGAAAATCCAAAACCTCCCTTTTTTCCTAAACACCAGTTAATTTTATTCCTTAAACTTTTCACACACTCTCTGTGGGATCGACCTAGACGCACCACTGCTATAGTAGTAGTCTAGTTATTTTATTTTGACAAGCGTAACAACTCGCGGTCAATATATATTTACCTATATATTTTATCATAAACATATAAATATGTATAAACAAAAGAATGCCTTTAAAGAATTATGTTACTAGACTATGAATGATCGATTGACTATAGCACATAAATTAACATAAATCATATAAACAGTTAATTTCAAAATATTCCTAGAGAAAGTTAAATGTATAAAAAATTGTATGTTCTTTCTTCAATTACTAAACACAAGCACCACTGATGACCTATAAAGGTTCTCACATCCAAGTTTAAGAAGATTTTAGATTTGGTATCAACAATAATGGGTAGAGACATGAAAAATTTTTCTATTGATATTTGACTACACCAAGGCTCCGCCTTAAGCCCTTTTATGTTTGTAATAATGTTGGATGAGCTTACCAAATATATTCAAAGAGAGGTACCTTGGTTGATGTTATTTGTTGACGATATTGTCTTAATAGATGAGACAAGGGAGGGGGTTAATATCAGGATAGACTATTAAAGGGAAACTTTAGAATCTAAAGGTTTTAAAATGAGCAGGACTAAGATTGAGTACTTTTAATGCAACTTTTTGGGATGTCAAGTGGTCTATGATGTGCCAGTAATAATTGGAGCCAAAGTTATACTATAGAAATCGTGTTTTACGTACCTCGATTCTATCAACCAAAGTAATGGCGAGATCGATGCTGATATAGTCCATCGTTTCATATCCAAAGGGTTCAAATGGCGAAATGCATTAGGGGTCTTATGTGATAAGAAAATCCCACTCAAGCTTAGATGTAAATTTTATAGAATGATGATTCGACCAACCATTTTATATGGGCCAGATTGTTAGCCCACGAAACTCATACATACCAGTGAGTTGTTGGTAGCAGAGATGCGGATGCGTGACATTATCAGAAGGGCTAAGGTCGGGAATCGTATGGTGAGAGACAAACTACAAGTGGTTAGTATTAATGACAAGTTATGAAAGACAAGACTTAGATGGTTCAAACATATAAGAAGGAGGCACCTTGATGCACCGATGTGATGCTGCAAGAACATAACCCTTCAAGATTACATGAGGAAAAAAGGAAGGCCACACAAAAACTGGGGAAGGTGATCAAGAAAGATATGACAGGTGTGGCTTTTACTGAGGACTTGGCTAATAATAGGAAACTCTGGCGTACTATGATATGGGTAAAGGATATCCTTTAAAATGAGTTGACACTATCGGGCAAGTTTTATGAAATTGTATAGTGTAACTTTGTTGCATCGTATCTACCTCTTAAGAAGTCTCACCCAATTGGCTACTATGTTGCTAACTAGTTGCTAGTCGTGGACAAGTCATTATGTCCTAGGTCTTGGCTTATCAGCTCTATTGACCCAACTAGCAACTAGTGAAGTGGTTCATCGCTCCACCTTAGTGCCTCGATTAAAACCACGTCGTTAACTCATAGTAGCAAACTGGCCTGTATTTATTAGGATGCAACAGTTGTTGATTGTCCCTTTGGGGACATTCGATAACATTGGAATGCTACAAAACAAATTCACATGGCTCTTGCCCAAGGATGCCAAGCACAACTCGAGATAAGGGGAGCAGAACTTGGCAACATATTAGGCATAAATAGACCTCAGCAGCATCTCACGTATATCTATCCTGCTATTTTCTTAAATACTTTGTCTTCTAAACTTGCATTAGAATAATTTTTTTCTTACTATTTTATTTCTTTTAAATTTTTCATGTAACATTTTCATGTGAGTCTACTAGAAACAGTTTTTCTACTCTGTAGGAGTAAAACTACGTGCTATCAGACCTCTCCAGACCCTGCATTAAGGAGAATTCAATTGAGTCTAATGATGATGATCATGACGAATAATAGATTTTAGATTTGGTATCAACAACAAGATTAACTGATTATTCGCTGTAAGTGTATTTAGAGATTACATACTCTCAATTTTGATCATTCAAGTGTTTAAGTGTTTTCAATGTTAGAGAATTCCACTATGATGCTAGGATGTTGCAGGATTTCTAACACAACAATATCGCTACAATAAGCAGAAAAGAGGAGTAACATGAAATCTAATGCAACATGACTCACAAATAAGTTTAGTTAACATCTTCAATCTCATATTTCTATGCTTTGTCCTTTATTTATATTTTTAGTTTTAATTTTTAATTTTAATAAGAAAAATTATTTGTTGAGTTTTTTTTGTTTCTGTTATTCATTTTGGTTTCTTCTAGTTCTCATGATTTACAAAAACCATAAAAATTATTTTTATTTCTGTTTTATTTTTTTATAACTTGATTTAGTGTTAAATAAATATATATTTAATATTAATTATTCTACTAGTTAGGGGTAAGGTTGCATACTACTGGACTTTCTCAGAGCTCTCGTCAGCGAAATTTTTACTGAGTGTTATTGTTGTTGATATTAATTTAATTTTTATAATTAATTTAAAAATAAAATAAAATAAATTTAATAATTATTAATAAATATAATTTTACATTTAAAATATATTTTTAAATAAAATTTGACTTAATAAATAAAATAACAATTATTTAATAAATAAAATTATTTAATAAATTATTTATCAAATCTATAATTATTATTAGTAATAAAAATATAACTATATTTATAATTATAATCAAATAAATTTTTTTAAAGAAAACTAAAAGCCAAAAGTTAAAATTAAAAACTGCAATATAAAAATATTAGCGAAAGCAAACGAATTATTAAAAAATAGTTTTTTTTATATACATGCCTTTTAGTACTATTGTTTTTTTTTTTTAATGAACCTTTTAGTACTATTGTTAGGACAATTCTTTTCAAGCGGTTCAATTAACCTCTTTCAAACTTTATAGGTTTAGTACAAGAGGAGGACAGTTGGGTCATTTAGCGATAGAATAGGGCGCTTTTCGTAATTTCGGTTCTTGCGCCGTATTTTCCTATTTAGAAGCGAAAACCCTAGCCCGTGTGTGCGTACCGCTCACCGCTGTGCAAGACCTCTCTCGCTCTCTTGCGCGCCCTGGCTTCTCTCTTTTAGCTGTTCAGATCGATCCAAGAGAGAGACAAGCTCTTTAACCATGTTGGTTTATCAGGATCTCATCAGCGGTAACTTTTCTTGCACTTTCATTGATGTTTGATTTTGTTATTTCTAGTTGTTTTTTAAGATCTTTTCTTATTTCTTTGGATGTTGTTTCGATCTGTTTGCTTGTCAAGTTTGACCCTTTTGGGTTTTCTATTTTTTTTGGGGAATTGGGTTTTTATTCGACATAATTCTATTTGATTTGGTTATTGAGGTGATCAGTCGGTTTTCGTAGAAAAATAGTTATGGGCCATGTGTAGTTACTTGTTTATAGTGGCTCTGTCTTCGAGCTTCTTGTATAATGTGTGTCATGGGCTGTATTACTGTGGTCACTCTCGTCTATTGTTCAGCTTAATGGTTTTGCTTGCTAGTGTCATGTGATTCTTGATATAGCGGACGCTTTGTTTTGTTACTGCTTGTGAATTAATATTTCAATACTTATACTAGTTAAAGGATTTATCCTGGCGCTCAATAAATGCTTCTGACCTTAATTGGTGCGGCTTGATTTGATGATTCTTGTTTTTGTAATCCTCATACTTAATATGTGTCAGCATGTTTATTGCTCCAAAGATTTTTGAATTGTTGACGCAGAATTATCAGCTTTGTTTTTTTGAGTAAACCCCCAATTCATTTGCCTTTATTTAATGAACCATGACAGAGAAAGAAAGGGTTGAGGCTGGTGGTAAAATTTACTCCTACTTAATTTTTAAAGAGAAGGTCCTCCAAAGGCATAAGAGTAATAGCTTATTTAGAAGCGGTTGTGAATTTGGACTGTATTGTTGTAGTCAACTGATTGCAAATGGTTATTGAGAAGCAGTCACGGCTGTATAGTTGTTAATTATTATTGATGAATTTCAGGAGATGAGCTTCTCTCGGATTCATTCACATACAAGGAAATTGAAAATGGAATGCTCTGGGAGGTTGAGGGAAAGGTATTGCTAATCTGTGTTTGGTGATGCAAATTGTTCCAAAATAAATTTTAACTGTTGCTAATGCAAAATGCCCTTGTGTTGTTGGTCTGTAGTGGGTTGTTCAAGGAGCCGTTGATGTTGACATTGGTGCAAATCCATCTGCTGAAGGCTGTGAGGAAGATGAGGGTGTCGATGACCAAGCTGTAAAGGTGGTTGATATTGTGGACACATTTAGGCTCCAGGTAAATTGTAATATTTGAAGGATATTGAGCGCAATTGTTAACTCTATCTCAAGGAATATGATGCTTTCAGGAGCAACCTTCTTTCGATAAGAAGCAATTTGTGACGTATATGAAGAGATTCATCAAGTTGTTGCAACCGAAGCTTGACGGGGAGAAGCAAGAGTTATTTAAGAAGCATATTGAGGGAGCAACAAAATATCTGCTTTCAAAGCTGAGTGATCTCCAATTGTAAGTAATCATTGTCCCTGTTGTAGAGCTGTGCTTGCTGTTTTGGTGGTAATTACTTGTGAGTTTTATTTAGACGGGTGCCAACTTGATCTCTAAATGCAGCTTTGTGGGGGAGAGCATGACGGATGATAGCACTTTGGTGTTTGCTTACTACAAGGAAGGTGCTACTGACCCAACATTTTTGTACTTCGCTTATGCTTTGAAGGAGGTCAAATGTTAAGTGATGAGGATTACTGGCGGGCGGTAGCTCTAGCTTTAAGTTGCGTCTTTGCTTATCTTTGGAACAGAGGCCCATGTCTCTTATTTTTGTTACTATTTAAAAGGGTTATCAATGTGTTGTTTGACAAATAATCTAAAATTTGTTGGAATGTATTTTATAACTTAAATGATGGTTTTATATGTGATTTGAGGGTGTTTATCTTCATGGTTTATCAGCAGAAATTTGTCTGAAGTTAATTCATTTACCTGCGAGAATAATAATATCCTTGCCAACAATTACCATCGTTATAAAATTATTGGAATTGTTTTATCGTCAATAGTAGCCCTTTTGCATGTTAAGTAGGGAGCGGGAGCGGGAGCACAATAAAGATGGTACACTACCGAATCATCTTGTATAGGTAACTGTATACAGCAAAGTCATTTTATAACCCATACTTGTGGGTGATGTAATATAACTAAGAGAAGTAGCCTCTTCCGCTATAAAGTTTTAATTTATTTCAAATGCAGTTAAGAAATCTATTGTGTTTGTTCCTACTCAATTTAAATTAGTGTGCTCATTTACGACACTTTAAACAACTCATATTATTGATACGGCCTCCCTTCAGCCCTTGGGAGGGATTGTTGCTGGCGACGGTGAGGGAAGCTGAGAAGACTAGAGAGTCGCTAAGCATAAGTGCCTTACTGACGAGAATAAACCCGTTGCGGGCTGGATCTGAAAAGAGAAAAAGAAAGCTCCGGTACTTCGAGAAAGGAAAGTAGCGTGATTTCAAAGTTTCCGGAATCGAGGAAAAATAACATAATTGAATTCCACCTCAATGCCAAACCTTGACGAAAACGTAGAAAAAATAATCAAAAGTACCCAAAAAAAAGAGAAGGAATATGAAAATTATGCGGAGGTATCCGAACGAAGGCAAGAGTGAGCGTCTGGACGAAAAGTAGTATGAATGTGTGTGGTGTGTAAATAATGCAGCTACTTTTAAACTTGAATAATTTTAAAATTTTAGGTTTAATTTTATTTCTGTTTTTTTAAATTGTAGTTTTTAGTTTTTATTTTTAATTTTCAATTTTTTATTTCTAAATAAAATAAAATTTTGTTTGGCTCTTAATATTAATATAGTTACATTTTATCAATAATAATAATTAAATGTTAGATAGAACTTAAAGATAAAATATTTTTAATTAAATAAATTTATTTAATCTCTTATATAATATTTATTAACAAATCATTAATAAAACTATGTTATTTAATAAAATAAATAATTTAAAAATTAAAACTTTATTTATAAATTAATATTTATTTGAAATATATTTTAATTTTTAAATCAAATTTAATTTAAATATTTAAATATTTTAAATTTAATTATGTTTTTGATAATTCAGTATATTTTTATATACATAAGAAAAAGGTATGTACACAACTAGAGATTTCCTATGCACTAATCTCTTATCTACCAAAAGCAATAACCTAAAGAGAATTCATAAGGAACCTACAACAATTCCTTACGAACAACACACAAACAACTGTAAGCCTATACAACCTTCCTACCAAGATGGCCTTATAGAGCTATCTCATCTAACTAGTAACACAAGTTTTCCAACAAACAATTTACAGCAACACAATTCGACCATCATTCATTTACAAAACCATACCGACAAACCAGCACAACACAAGATGAAGAGTCAAGATGAAGCCCTTCTAGTTTCCTTGTTCACTGTCAAAGTTTGCCCAACTCTCGTATACCTTCATTAATAGACCACTAATGGATCTTCTGGACACCAACCGTAGGAGTTGGTTTTCCTACTGTTAGGCTTAGGAACACCTTCATTGAAGTCATCTTATCTGGTACAGGGAAAGGTCATAGACCTGCCAACTCTATGCTGCCAAGATTTTTGCTTATTGGAGTCTAGAATATTTCCTGGAATTGACTTCTCTTCTACTTTAGATATCGAAGAGAGATTTGATACCCTCCCTTTTCCAAACCTGAAATCAAAACCTGCAGAAATTTTATTAGAAAAATAAGCACTCCAAGAATTACGTTCTCTCGGTGCTTGAGCTGAGATGTTCTATAACTTAGAAGATCACTCTGGTATTTAAGCACCCCACTTCCAAGGCTTCATATTTGAAGGTTCAAGAATTTCTTTAAGTCCAAAGATTATAGACAGTAACAGAAAGGAGGATGGTAAAGATGTTAGTGTCACAGTTTCGGATATTAGAGGTCTGGTTGAACCAATTGAGAATGGAGTGAAGATTTGTCAGATTGGGAAGATGTATTTGGAAGTGGTTGAGGCAGTGTAACTATATTGTTTTAGAGAAAAAACATTCAAAGAACAAGTGTTCAATAGTCTTATTATTCAAGGTACACAAGGAATAGTGATTAGGGGTGTGAAGGTAGAGGAGTTTATCCCATGTTTGCAACCTTTTAAGGAAAGCCAACCATAGTATGAAGAAATACCTAGGGCTATTACTTTTAAACCAAACCAGTTTATGCCAAGAAATACTTTGAATCGAGGGTCTCAAAAAATTGTAGGTTGAAGCATTAGTATACTTTTTTGAAGAGCTAGCTAAACATTCCAAACAATCAAGTCTAGAACAATCTGGTTGGTACAGTAGAGGCTCTAGGTTACTTATGGTCTCGACAGTTGCCTCTCTCCAGCACCACTCATTATTTTTGATTACTTCGGAAACTCTTGCAATCATAGGTAACTCTGACCCATTGATCACCCTCGGAGTTGAGAGGTCCTTCAAGTTTCCTCTAGGATGCCAAGAATCCGACCATAATAAAGTAGAATTTCTATTTCCTATCCTAAATCTGAATTGGTTCCTAATTTTATCCCTCACAAATAAGATCTTTCTTCAAATCTATGAACAAATAAGATCTTTCTTCAAAATTATAGTGTGCACCCACTTTATTTAATTATATTTATTAATAGTTATTAAGTTTTAATTACATATTAGTTTAATTATATAAATTAAATTAAATTATTGATAATTTTTATTGATAATTTATTTTCCTTTATTAAATATAAAATGTTGAATTAAATTATTCATAATCTTTATTAAAATTTAAATAATTAAATAATATATTAAATGATAGTAAATTAAATTATGAAAAAAAGAAAAATAAAACAAAAGCACCTCAAATTTTTACTGAATTTGAAAACAAAAAAGAATATTAAAAATAAAAATAGAAACAAATACCTGTCAGTTTTAACTCTTTTTTGGAATTAATATCACTAAATAAAATATAATTTATTAATTTATAATCTTATGGTTTGTAACATTATTATTTTAATAAATAAAGGTCATGTTTATATTCCAACTATAGGATCGACTTCTAATACTTTATCATATCCTAATGCAAGTCTTCAAAATGTTCTAACTATTGTTCCAACAAGCATTTGCAAAACTATCAAAGCCCAGGCCCTACCCGGCCCGATGCCCTGCCATGGTGGCCCTTGACTAGCCTATGGCCCGGCAGGTTGGGATGGGTCAACCTATGGCCAGACTCGATCCCGTGGCAACCTGTGGCCCGGTTTATGGCCCGATGGGTTGGGATGGGTTAACCTGTGGCCAGCCCGACTCCGTGGCAACCTGTGGCTTGGTTTATGGCCTGACGGGCCACGGGTAGATAGGGCCAACTTGGCTCACAATTTTTTTAAAGAAAACTTCCAAAATGATGTCATTTTGGAAATAACGGTCAGATCATGGCCCGATCAATCTGAGCCAAAATCAAGCAAGGCTAGGTCCTTGTTGACATCTCTAATCAAAACCTTCAAAGTCAAACTTGTCAAGAAAAGAAGGTTAGCTAGATCTCAAATCCTATGGAAAACCCATCGAGTAGCCCTAATCAGAGAAGTTTGATTGAGGTCGAATGCGAAGAGGAAGAAATGAAGCTCAAACCAGAAATCACTTACCTCCTTTATCATCTAGAGAAGGAGTCGATGAAACCGTCAAGCTCTAATTCGGAAATTTCTGGGGGTTCTTTGGTAGGTGAAGTTTTAGGGTAACTCTAAGAATTTGTTTTGGGAAATTTCAATAGGAGTTTCACTTGAGGTTGTTTGCTACACGTGGATCATATGCTTCTAAATATCATGTCATTTGGCTTGCTTTTGTTATCTTTATAGAAGAATAATTGTTGTACTAAATCCTTTTCCTTTATTAATTCATTTTTTTTTTAAAAAAAAAAGACATTCCGCCAACTTCTAAACTGTTAAAAATTGATACATCACTAACTTTTCCACCCAAAGAAAAACCTTCCTTGGACATAACAAAAGAACCCATACTCAACCAAGAATTCATAGCTACCCAATCAGTTCCAGATAGTTTCGAAAGTCACGCAATACCAAATAGCTCTAATAGTCACATTGACAACCAAGACTTTGATTCTTTTATAGAAAACTATGAAAGTTCAGAACAATTCGCAAATCTCACTCAGATACCTCAAATGATGATGACTGTTCTATACTCTTCTCAACCACAAACAAAAGTTGAATATGAGGTTGTTGATGTTGAGTTAATGACTGAACCAGTCATACCATAGGTAACTCCTGTCTACAAACTTACTACAGATCCCCGGTTCACTTTTGATAATGTTCCACTAACATAATAGATAGATCAACTGCATGAATTCAATACTTTGATAGATCTTCAAATAACAAAGCCTTATTTTTAGAAAATTATTCTTAGTTATAATTTAATAGAATGATAAAACTAACATATATTATGCTTTTTGTTCTTATGATGCAAGTAATTAATCTTATATATTAAAGTACAAAAATACTTAAATAAATGTATTAATGCTTATTAAAAAACAATTTCACTGAACTAGTTAATTAGGATCTCAAATCTAATATTACTTATATGCTTGTAGATTTCCTTATTATGATAATTGTAATATTACTTATGTGAGAATGACTTTGTTGGACCCCACCCCACACCCGTAGGTGTTTGCGGGTTATACCGCGGCGGGTGTTTGCGGGTTATACCACGGCATCCAACTTATCAGGTACTGTCTTCTGAAAACTTGTAGATTATGTTAAGAGCTTTCTGTAGCCATAAAGTTTGAAATTTTTCGATATCGTGAGTGAGAGTTATGATCAGTCAAAGTTCGCTTGGAGTTCCACTTTTGAATATTTCTTATTTTCATTCAAAAATCGGGGTCCAACAGTAGTAGTCGAATCGGACATAGTGCCCCAACAAGCTTTTGGAATGGCACATTTCATGATCATCAAGCTTATACGATTCGACCTTTCCCACTTTACCATCTCCCTTTTTTGATCAGAGGTACTCTTACCGATAAGTGGAATAGGTTGATCAACTCGTAAAGTAAGATATAAGTC
This sequence comes from Erythroxylum plowmanianum, assembly GCA_025531925.1. NCBI lineage: Eukaryota > Viridiplantae > Streptophyta > Magnoliopsida > Malpighiales > Erythroxylaceae > Erythroxylum > Erythroxylum plowmanianum. The sequence continues at coordinate 22,603,964 of JANVCQ010000231.1, forward strand.
CATGACTTCGAGAACAATCAAAACATTCTCGTTCTATGACGTAAAATTGATTCCATTAAGCATAGGAATTGAATTAACACTAGCAGAGATATTTGCATCAGAACCAGGAACTGAATAGAGAACAAAACAAAAAAAAAATAAATACTCACATATATAACACTATAATATGACAAATTAATTATATACAGATAATAGTAGGGCCCCATGACAAGATACCCAGCACAACGTTAATACCTAGTCTTTGGATAGAAATACTAACTTGTAAGTAGTAACTTGGTGTAGTGATCAAACACTAGCAATAAGGCATGTCAAACTACAAACCTTTCTTTAGATCGATCTAATGTTCATATGTTATACTGAATAATTGCCACATATTTACCACCACAAGTGTATATGCAATCCGGGCCAAATATTAACTTTCCTTTGGGCTAGTCAATATTCATATGAATAACATACACAAAACTTTTTAACATTCTAAGTTAAATTAATTTTCATAAGAGAGGTTGCTTTGGTAATATGTTGCTTAAATTAATTTAATTTCAAATGTTATATATTTTTTAAAATTACCAAAATCTGAAATTAAAATGCCCAAATTTTGCATAAGTTGTATGAAAGCGTCATAGTTTCAATTTTTTGATGATATGATACTGACAACCCTGCCAGCTTAAATTGAGAATTTGGTCAAAATTTTATATATCAAACCAGAAATTATAAATTTTGGACCTCAAAACTCGTTCCTCATAATATTTATCCAAAATATGCATACTAATAAGTATAAATTTAAAACTTTCTAAGATGCTAAAGCTTTAGGCTTATTTTTGGTCTTTATTTGAATCTTGAAGCACGCAACATGTATAAAGCTTTAAAAAAGTTTCTGTTTTACCATTGACATCCAACCACTTTATACAATGGTTAAATTGTAAAATCAAATAAAGTAGTTTTTAGGTTAGTATCCAATGGTCAAAGCTTAAACCAAAGCTTTGTGTATTAAAAGACAATAGAAACATTCTTGAAAACTATTAAAGGCTTTACCCAAAAAAAACAATCCACCGAAATAGATGACGATTTGTTTTTTTTGTGTGCAAATCAAGGAGCTAGAAGCATATACATATATGAAATAACCATATTTGAAACCATAAGACAACCGAATCATAATCACATATGCCAATAACCAAATCCAAAGAAAAAAAACGAAAGATGCTCTTATCATATGGAAGATAAAAAAACCATTCTAGATGGCCCAATTATGAACAAAGCTTTAATACCACCTGTTGAGTTTTAATCTCTTTAAAGACAGGATCCATTCATATCAAATCATCAAGAATTAAATAAAAGTGGAAGCATACTTGAATCCATTGTGAAATCTGAATTGGAGTATTGCAGTTTGTCTTCCAAATTAGAATGTGGCCTTTTCAGAGTTTTTCCCTAATTCTCTGTTTTCTCTCTAATGATGAGATGTCAGAAAGAATTATACCTACGTTTAATTTGGAGACCATAACCACTTCTATTATGATAAAACACTAATCTAATTTCAGTTTGGCCTATCATAAAACTAGAAATTATAAACCTAATCTCTACACATATAAAGCCCTCACTTAAATAGACACAAAAAGTCCAAAATATCATAACCATATTAGATTACTTTAATTAATTGGGCTCAACTTTATAAGATAGCCTTTATTAATAATTATACACATATAAGCCCACTGATAAAAAATCCTTGCAACATACTCAATGACACTGATAACTATGTCACTTTGACCATTAGAAAGCTCGATCTATGATTTGATATCCTTTGCATACTTATCCATTTGTATAATTTTGTTACATAGTATTGTACTAGATTGGTTTTCTAAATAACTTTCTTTTGATTGACCTCAACTACTTTTGAGTACTATAGTTGATTTGTATTTCTTTAATCTCCAAATTTCAGGATCATTTCGACTTTCTATTTAATTAATTTAAATAAAACAGATAGATTATCTTCTTTTTTAAGTTTTTTCTCATCCACACAACTAGTCTATGCATGTACCAGTTAGAAATGTTTTAGGGAGTGGTTCCTGTTAATTCTAAATGTATAAATTTTAAAATATTAACAGGCATAGCTCGCGCGTATGTTGAGTGCACCAATTCATTGCTTTAAAATAGACTGAGGCAGAGAGGATCAATATAACCAAGAACATGCAAATGATTCTAAACACTAATATTATGCTCTAGTACAGGGACGAGATCAAGAACTGAGATTTTGTTGGACTTTTAAAATGAATGAAAAGCCAATAACTCTGCTGAAATGCATAGTGTTTCATTTTATAAGGCTTTAGTTAAGAGCAAAGTATGACAAATAGAATTGAAGGAATTTGTTTGAAGATTTTTTAAGTCAACTCCTAAGCATCTTAACGATTTGACTTGAAAGAAATATGTTCACTTGTGATATCATCTATAATGCAAGTTTTGAACTAGAAATGTTGAAAAAGAAATATTAGGTTGCCAATTAGAATGGTAGATTAACTTCAATCATAATTGGGTAATATCATAGCGTGGAAATATGTATTAGATTGATTCCTTGAAATGGGTTGAACATAAAAAGCTTCTTAAAAAATTATGTTAGTCTTAATTCGTCATAATCTTTTATTCGAATAAAACTTAAAGACAAATTACATATCAAGAAAAAGATCATGATGACAACTCGACAATTATGATCTATTTGGTTGAGCATGTTTATCCTATTTCTGGTTGTTATATTTTAATAGTTTCTTATAATGTTTAAACATGTTTTTGTAATTTTGTTATTAGTTAAAACTTTGTTTAGTTATGCTACCATATAAATATCTTTATTATATTTCATAAGATTATATGTTGTTTTATCTTTTAATAAAATTTACCTTGCTAGTTAAGATTTTTTGAAAAGGCAAATAAATTCATTAATGAAAGATTAAAAGGATAATACAAGGGAATATATACAATACAAACTAGCAGTAGGTTGGCTACTTGCTAATCCATGTTTGAAAACTTACAAGGAATTACCCTTAATATGGAGAACAATATGCTAAGATGCTTTAGAGGTTCACCTTGCTATATAGGTTGAAGAATAGCTAGAAAATTGAAGTAGGAATATTCCACCTACAAAGTAAGGGGAAGTTGCATCTCAGCTAGAGATTACGAGCAACATAATACAAACTTATCTGATTGACCAACTTTTGAAGAATGAGTCTCTCGTCTCATGCATTTTCTATCTCTAGAATATTCTCATATTTCCTCATTCCATAACATATATACTGCATAGAGAAAAGTCAGTAGAAGAATCCTAAAATTTTTCTTTTTGAAATTGTTGTTCAAGGAGAGGCATATTGCAAATATTACAGATAGGAGCCATCATCAAATATGTTGCAATTACCTTGTATCTATTACCAGATACTTTGAGTAGTTTTGCAGTTGAAAAAAAAAGAAAAGAATAGATTCTGATTCCCCCTTACATACCAAATATATGGATGGGACATTTATAAAATTAAAGAGCCTATCAATTGTATTTAGTGTGCCATTTAGAGTTAACTAGAGAATAAGAGATACCTAAGGATTACCAAATTTTATCCATATAATGCCATCTTACTTTAAGAGCTTGGAGCCTTAGTAAATGCTTACAAGATGCTTTCATAAATCCACTAAATTTTGTCCTCCTAATTGGGAAGTAGAGTATCTCTATCGTTTGAATTTGGGAGCATTCGTATATTGTTGTAAGCATTTTTTAGAGCTTGACACATAATCACAATTTTAAGTATCAAGCTCTTTAAGGAAGCAAACTCTTGATTTCTATCTAGAGGCCCTATTTTTAATCCAATTATCATGCTAAAAGTGGGTGGAGGAGCCATTACCTACTTTGGAGGATATGTATAATATGATCTAGTTCCTTAATTTGAGCAGGCTCATCAGAGTCCATAAAGAACTATAGTTTGGTTGAGCTGTCTAGACATTAGTCCCAATTTAGTAATGTGAATGTATCTATCTAGTCCATAAGGAGTCCTTGGTAACTACGATTCTCCAAATTCCTTTTAACATGAGTATCTTATTAGTGTTCTTGATTGAGGCAACATCCTTAACTTAGGTAGGCAAATCTCCCTTCATTTAACCTTTGATAAAGCATGTTTGGAGTTGTCCTTAAAATAAAGAAAATGCCTCATTAAGTTCTCAATTATCTTAATTAAACATAAGTTGAAATAGTTGGAAAGTCTCCTTTGGATCTTCTTCAGAAAAACTTGAAAATAATTGTTATAAAGCCTCCTAGTAGATATAGGGATACCAAAGTAGAATAATGGAAGCTTCTTGAATTTTAAACCTAACTATAAAGGGAAATAAATAGTTAAGTGCGTTGCATTTTTAGTAATTACTAAGTAGCTTTTCTCTTTGTTGATAGCAAGCTTGGAGATTTTTTTGAGCACCATTGTTGTATTTTTTATGGGTAAATGACTTTCATTTTCCCTCATTCACTCTTTAACCTCGTGTTTATGGAAGCCACAGAGGCTTAAAGTGACATTGTTAATTGAAAATAACATATTCCTTTTGAGCTTTCTTTTAAGATATATTGCTAAAAAGGCATTAGATGAAGGGCCTTGACATTTTAATGGTAGACATCTATATTTTTAGCTTTGACAACTATGAATGAATTTTTTGTCTATCAAGCATAACCAAGTGCCTCTTTAAACCAATATACACAAAATCCTCTTATAATATTGGTCAGCTAAAGGACTCAAATATTTTGCAAGCTATATTAGTTTCCTTAATAACTATGGATGGGCAAACTGTTTCTCTGAAAAGGATATGATATGGTTGCTTACATGATATGGCGGAGATTAGAAAAGAGCTTCGTGATGATATTCATTTATCAAAACTTGAGGCCAATAATATCCTTTATGAAGATTTAGTTAAGGCATGCTACCAATAGAGGTCATCCCTAATTGATCAAAGAAAATCTTAGAAACATGTAGACATATCATTCAAGAGGAGTGGTCACAGTGAACTATTAGAGCTAGGAGGAAAACACCCTTAAAGAGGACCTTAGATGAAAGATGAGACAAGATATTCCTTAAGTTCTATAAAAGCAACAGTATCAAGGAATTACTACAAATGAAGGAAGTCATATGGACTATCTGATAAATGAGGGAGTAAGGAATTTAAACTTAGGAACTTCTAGAAAACTAACCCTCTTAAGAAAGGTAACTCCCTAACAGGTAACTACCTAACAATATAAAGTACTTGTGATGTTAATACTTGTAATACCATTGATGAGATGACATTATAAAGTTCATCTCAAAATTGAATGAGATTTCAACTTTGTGAAATTTGTAATACCATTGATGAGATGCCTACTTGAGTCTATAGATGGATTTCTTTAGTTGCAAACCATTTGCTTTGCATCTCCTGACACAAAGTTTCTAACTGTACCATATAAATAATCTCATCAATGTCATCATTAAGAAACGTTGTCTTAACATCCATCTCATGTAACTCAAGATCAAAATGTGTCACTAATGCCATTGTTATCCTGAAAGAGTCTTTCGAATAAACCAGAGAGAAAAGTCTCTTTATAATCAATGCCTTCTTTCTATGTATAACCCCTTGCAACAAGTCAAGCCTTGTACCTTTATACATTGCCTTTTGAATCCTTCTTGGCCTTAAATGTCCATTTGCAACTGATAGGTTTCACACCTTTAGGCAATGGTACAAGGTCTCAAACATCATTGTCCTTTATGGACTTTATTTTCATTCATGGCATCAATCCACTTTTCATAGTTATAACTTTCCATGGCATGAAGGAAGTTGATTGGGTCATCTTCCACCATACCAGTGTCAACTTTATGTTCTTGAGGAAATACAATATAATCATCTAGAACTGCATTTCTCCTCTCTCTAGTAGATCTCCTTAATGACATAGGTTCTTGAGGTTGTAGAGTTTGTTCTTATGGAACAAGTTATTAAACTTAAGGAGGAGTTTCCATGACATTGTCCTGATCCAGAATTGCTTCTTGAGCAATGTCAGGAATGGAAACCTGACCCTAATCATTGTTAATATCAATTAGGGGAATTTCAACATGTTCTTCTTCAAAAACAAAGTCCTTAATCCTTTCTCCCCCCACAAACTCAATATCATACAAAAACCGAGCATTTCTTGTCTCAAAAGTTACTTTAGTAGTGGGATCATAAAACTTGTAACTCCTAGATCTTTCAAAATATCTAATAAAGTAACAACTGATAGTCCTTGAGTCTAGTTTCTTTTCTATTGGCCTATAAGGCGTTGCCTTAGCTGAACATCCCCAATTGTGCAAGTGCTTTAAACTAGGCTCATTGCCCATCCAAGTTCATAAGGGGTTTATCAGTTGCTTTAGTTGGAACTATGTTGGGCATATATGCTGTGGTCTTTAATGCTTCTTGCCAGAGTGATTTTGGCAATGTAGAATGACTAATCATAAGTGATTTTGGAAAGGTAGAATGACTAATCATACTCCTCACCATATCCTTAAATGTTCTGCTTCGTCTTTCAACAACACCATTCATGTTAGGTGAAGCTGGCATAGTGTACTATGGGACAGTACCACATTCCTCTACGAATTTAACAAACGGTCCTGAATGTTGTTCACTTGATCTACCTTATCTACCACTATAGTCAGATCTAACACTTTTAATCCTTTTGCTGAGTTGGTTCTCATCTTCAGCCTTAAAGCTTTTGAACACGTCCAAATACTGTGATTTGTCATGGATGAGATAAAGGTAACCATATTGAGAGAACTCGTCTATGAATGCTATAAAATACGATTGACCATTGCAAGATGTTGTAGGGAAGACCTATAAATATTTGTATAGATAAGTTCTAAGACTTCTGAAGCCCGATTGGCACCCAATCTCCTAACATTTGTTTGTTTCCTTTTAATGCAATTAACACAAGAAGCAAAATCTGTAAAATGAAAGGGATTGAGAATTCCTTTGGACACAAGTCTCTTAATTCTCCTTTCGAAGATGTGACTTAATCTCTTGTGCCACAACGAGGTAGAATTCTCGTCGGTTAATTTATGCTTTAAACTTCGTGTACCCACATGCAAGGCTTCATTAAATAAAGCACTAGTGTCAAGCATATATAAATTATTGTGACCTGATGAAGAACTGACATTAACCAAATTTGAATTTTGAAAGAGATTAAATATTTAACAATAACCATATTTGTCCAAAGTAAAAATAGAAATCAAATTCCATCTAAAAGACGATACAATGAAAGTCTCAACTGAATCCAAATAAAATCTAGTTCTTAACAATAACTTAAAAGTCCCTATTGCTTCGACTTCTACCGACTTGTCATCACCTACATAGATGTATCTGTCACCATCACTTAGTTTTTGACAACTCAGGCAACCCTACATAGACACACTGATGTGAGTTGTTGCACCAGAATCTAACCACCATGTGTGTTTAGGTACCGAAGTCAAATGTGTGTCTAGGCCATGCGTCATAATTAGCACATTGCTTCTTTACATGACCTTTAGCTCTACTGAAGAAACAACCTTTTGGATTTTGTTTCTTTTGTTGTTTCTTTTGTGTTGTCGGAACCGCAACTTCCTTAGTTTTCTTTCTTTTGTTCCTTTTGTCCTTAGATGTTGTAGCTAAGTGAGCACTTTCTATTTATCATGCTTCAACCTTTCCTCTTCTTGGACACAATGTGAGATGAGCTCAATAAGATACCATGCCTCTTTTGAAAGTTATAGCTCACTTTGAATTGATTGTACTATGTTGGAAGAGATATTAAAAAGTTCGTTCAATTTTGAATTAATGTGAGACATTTCCATAATGTACTCTCTTATGTTTCCTTTTCCTACATACCTCATTGAGATAAGCTTTGCCAAAAGTGTACTTGTTTTAGTCTTTTCATTTTTAGCAAATCTTTTCTCAAGATCCTCATGGAAACCCTTAGCCGTAGTAGTCGAATCGGATATAGTGCCCTGACAAGCTTCTGGAATGGCACATTTCATGATCATCAAGCTTATACGATTCGACCTTTCCCACTTTACCATCTCCCTTTTTTGATCAGAGGTACTCTCATCGATAAGTGGAACAAGTTGATCAACTCGTAAAGGAAGATCTAAGTCCATGACTTAGAGAAAAATCAAAACGTTCTCCTTCTATGACTTAAAATTGGTGCCATTAAGTATAGGAATTGAATTAACACTAGCAGAGATATTTACATCAGAACTAAGAACATAATAGAGAATAAAACAAACAAAATATAATTACTCACATATACGACACTATAATATGACAAATTAATTATATACAGATAATAGTAGGGCCCCATGACAAGATACCAAGCACAACGTTAATACTTAGTCTTTGGACAGAAATACTAACTTGTAAGTAGTACCTTAGTGTAGTGATCAAACACTGGCAATAAGGCATGTCAAACTATAAACCTTTCTTTAGATCGTTCTAATGTTCATATGTTATACTGAATAATTGCCACACATTTACCACCACAAGTGTATATGCAATTCGGGCTAAATATTAATTTTCCTTTGGGCTAGTTAATATTCGCATGAATAACGTACACAAAACTTTTTAACATTCTAAGTTAAAATTAATTTTCACAAGAGAGGTTGTTTTGGCAACATGTTGCTTAAATTAATTTAATTTCAAATGCTATATATTTCTTTAAATGACCAAAATCTGAAATTAAAATGCCTAAATTTTACATAAGCTATATGAAAGCATCATAGCTTCAATTTTTTAATGCTATGAAATTGACAATCCTGTCAGCTTAAATCGAGAATTTGGTCAAAATTTTACAAATCAAATCAGAAATTATAAATTTTTAAACCTCAAAACTCATTCCTTATAATATTTATCCATAACATGCATACTAATAAGTATAAATTTAAAACTTTCTAAGATGCTAAAGCTTTAGGCTTATTTTTGGTCTTTATTTGAATCCTGAAGCACGCAACATGTATAAAGCTTTAAAAAGGTTTCTGTTTTATCATTGACATCCAACCACTTTATACAATGGTTAAATTGTAAAATCAAATAAAGTAGTTTTAGGTTATTATCCAATGGTCAAAACTTAAACTAAAGCTTTGTGTATTAAAAGACAATAGAAATGTTCTTGAAAACTATTAAAGGCTTTACCCAAAAAAAAAATCCACCGAAATATATGACTATTTACTTTTTTTTTATTCAAATCAAGGAGCTAGAACCATATACATATATGAAATAACCATATTTGAAACCATGAGACAACCGAATCATAATCGCATATGCCAATAACCAAATCCAAAGAAAAAAACGAAAGATACTTCGATCATATGGAAGATAAAAAACAATCATTCTTGATGACCCAATTATGAACAAAGCTTTAATACCACCTATTGAGTTTTAATCTCTTTAAAGATAGGATCTATTCATATCAAATCATCAAGAATTAAATAAAAGCGGAAGCATACTTGAATTCATTGTGAAATATGAATTAGAGTA
>JANVCQ010000231.1:22619227-22636540 GCA_025531925.1 Erythroxylum plowmanianum
TGTTTCAGTTCGAACGCTTCGTTCGATTCGAATTGGTTTCGATTTGCTTCCGCATTGTGTTTTCCATTCGTTTCGTTTCGTTTCCGTTTTTGCTTTTCGGTTGGGATCCGGTTTCCGGATCGGTTCCCAACATTAGGTCCGTTAAATAGACCTTCTCAGGACTAAAAATGCCCCCAGCCCAGTGTATGTCTATTAAAAGGACATTAGGTCCGTTAAACGGACCTTTACAAGTCTAGAAAATGCTCCAAACCCCGTGAATGTCCGTTAGGTATAGGTATATGTCCGTTTACACTGTACACTTTGGGAAATTCACAATTTTGGCCCTCTAGATGGAGAAATCTTGCTTTGGGCTCTTCACAAAAGTTGTAGATCTCGAAGTCCTCTTTGAAATTCCTAAAATGGCCTTAATCAGACATCTTTATTGAAAGTTATGTCAATTGTCCCAAGATAGGTATAATATGATTGAGGAAATAATCAAATTTGATTCTTTTAGCCATAACTTCGTCATCCGACCTCCAAATGAAGTGATTTTTGAATCAATAGATTTCTAACACATTTTTCTATCTCTACATAAAAATTGGTATCCATTGGTGTTGATTTGTAAAAGATTTATGGAGACAAAGTGAGGGAATTGATTGGAAGAACATGAATTGATTGTTTACTAAACATACTTCAGTATTTTAATCATACCTTGATCTGTAGAGCTCCAAATGAGATGATTATTGTTTCAAAATAAACTAAAGACATAGAGCTACAATTATTCTGAAGAAGTCAAATGGTTATTTAGGGATTGACCAATGTGGCTAAAGAGATTCCATGGAAATAACCCTATAGGATAATACACTCACGTCTTATGATAACTCCGGATTGTTGGGTTTCGGACACAGGATGCAACAAACAAGAACCCATATGAGCAGATATGGGAAGAAAGGTTCCAGAGAAAGAAGTTTCAATCTTACAATACTTTTGATTATGACAAGCAACCATCCAGTTTTGGTTCAACTTATACGTTCAATGGGCATGAGGAAAGTGGTTTGGTATCCGGCCTAGTTGATAGAGAAAGATTTGGAAGTTTGTATGGTGCAAGTCAAAAGATCTACTCATCACACTGCCATAATCCAGTCAATGCAGAAGAGAAAGTGCAGGTGTCACCAGCATGTCGAAAAGGATTTAGGGAGGAAAAATTGAAAAAGTTAGGGAACTAGTTAAAGAAAGATACCAGTGGATTTGATCTCTCCACAACAAATTCTAGACATAGTGCAGCAAACTACAAGTCAAACATCACTGTCTCATAGCAGTATGCAACAAATCCTTCTGCAAATGGAAATATTAATGCAATATTTGATGTTGTCCATCTGTGCTCCTTCCATTCCTACTTCCTTTTATATGGCTTTAGGAATGTCAATATTATTGCACCTTCCATTGCTTTTCATCAGACTAGGCACTTATTGTGGCGCATAGAGAAGAAATTGAGGATATAATGGAGATAGTTCGAGAAGTGAAGATTTATCTATTGTGCATATTACCATGGAAATACGTTTGCAGTTTTTACAATGTTAAAAGAATTTTTTCCTTGGTTGGGTGCTTTTATTTGTTCGTTTAAGTCTTCAGGCACGCCTTGCCAGGTTCTAGCATCGAATAAAAAAGCAAGAGATACTTAGTCGGAAAAGGGTCCATCGATGATGGAGCATGTTTTCTACTTCAGTGAAGTTACCATGTATTTGTCTTGTAATTTTCTATTGCATGTCTTGCATTATGCTTTCTGCCTGGTTGATTCAATGTAATTGGCTCCTCCTCCATCAAAGAAGATTTATGCTTAATTGTAATTATTTACATATTTGGCCATTACAGGTTTATTTGTCTCTGATGAAGCAAGGAGCGACCTATAGGATTTTATTAGCTGATGCATTGCATTTTTGCATTTTGATTCTCAAGAAAAGTGGGAAGGTAGCTAATAGACATCCGGTTTGGGAATGGCGATGCTAGGCGAGTATAATGATTTGTGTTAAGGTGCGTCTGCTTCCTTGTTGGCTCATTGAGGAGGTAAATGGGTTTTACGTCCTTGGATTGGTTAAGAAGGTGACTAGTAATTGTACTCTAATTCTGTAATAGAATAATATTGAAAAAAGAAACAAAGCAATGTGAAATTACATAATCTCTCATTATTTAGGATTTACCAAATGTTTTTGCTTGCTTTCCTAACCCTGTGCTTATTGGAAAACTAAGAAAGACAATTACTGGTCAATTTGTTTCATTTATTTGATTTGTGGGACAAATATAAGAGTTAAGAATTCTCGTTATCCCAAAATGGTTGTTGAATTTAGCCATTCAATGATGTCAAATTGCCTCATATCAAGATTCATATTACACATCCAACCTTATCTATTAATTCAAAATCACACCACCATTAGTAGGCTATGGAAGACTTCAGCAACGAGCTACACGTAACCAAGGAACCTAACACCAAGGATGTCAAGTTTTGCGACCACGATGACGAGTAGATGGTCACCACTTTCCCACAACCATTACCATCATTCAAAGACAAATTGATGGCCTCTGCAACAGAAACGCTCGACATTGACTTAGATAAAGAGTTGGATGTAGACCTTAATTCGGATGATGTCGTGATCACAGAAGGCATAACGATTCCCTCCATATAATTCTCAGAGAGGATCCTAGATAACCCTATCTAGCAAACGATGGTAGTTTGGCTTCTCGAAAGCGTCATGGGAGTGTGGACCTTGCTTGGTGTATGGATGCTTTGTGGAAGTCGATTGGTAAATACAAGGTGGTGGGCCTAGACAACCATTAATTCCTTGTTAAATTCCAATTACCTAGTGACAATGTAAATGTGCTCATGGGAGGGACATGGATGGTGAGGGATACTTACTTAACAGTTCAACCTTGGAGTCCAACCTTTTCCACCTTTGATGTCAATCTCAAAGCAGTCGTCACTTTGGTGCGTTTCCTGGGATTGCCACTCCAATATTATCACAAAAGCACCATACGAGCTATTGGTCAGCTTCTAGGGAAGGTTATTCGGATTGACTACAATACTTTAGCAGGTGACCATGGAAAATTCACACGTTTAGCGGTAGAAGTAGATCTCACTAAGCCGCTGCTATCCAGACTTTTGGTGGATGGGAGACTAAAAAAGCTTGAATATGAAGGCTTACCACATATTTGTTACATCTGCAATTTCTACGACCATATAAACAAGGAGTGTCCAACGAATGTGGGCAAAGGATGTGCAGTTATAGAAACCACCCGTAAGCTCCCGACGCTGGTAGCACCAGATTTTGAGGCAAACAACTTTGGACCCTGGATGCACGTGTAGGCATGAGGGAGACGTCCCTGTGTTAAATCACCAATGGCTATGGGAAGTATGCAGGCTACCCCTGCCATCCTACATAAACAAAAGGCAAAGTTGGGCACTGGTTCCCATTTTGAGACGTTGGCAATTAATATGGACATGGACTCGGAGACGACCGCATATGAGGCTAACACTTCAGTAGCTCCCCGAAGCCACGCCCCATCTCTTCAGAAAAGACCCATGCAGCATGCTCAACGAATCGCAGGTCTCAATGACGTGTGCAGGGAGTTCCCGTCGTCACTCGAGGTTTCTCCTCCCACCATCTCCACAATCATAAAGATTCAAAGCAGGTGCAATCCCACGGCCCCCTCCCTCCATTCTCATCAAGCGACACCCGCAATAACCCCATATGAAAAGGTGATGCAGGGATTAGAACATTCAGAGTGACACACCACACTTGACCCGACTAAGCACCTCATTATTGTCATATGTGAAACTAACGTGCACCCCCTTGATAACCCATATTGCACCCAGGAAGCGACAGCTTTGACCTTGCCTAGCACGAACGACAACGTGGATGCTGGTGCCAAATCGCCCAATCCCTATCATAGTAAGGGGAAATGATCGTTAACGAACCTAAGAGTTGAAGAAAGGCGTGAAAATTGTCTCCGTCCACATGCAAAGCCTTGGCACAATCCCTGCATGTTGACGAAGTTCATCTAACGGGCTAGAATGATTTGATGGATGTGAGGATCGACGGGGAGATAGCTACCACCTACCTCCATAGGAATTCATAAAGACTTCCCTTATATCCACCTATATTCTAATGATAGAGAATATCTTTGTGTGGAATTGTCGTGGGGTAGGCAACCATTTTTTTGTGTTTCTTCCTTGCCTACAAGCGCAAGCATAATCTGGCTTTAACAGTGATCGTTGAACTGAAGATCAGGGCATGTAGGCCGATCACATGATCTAACAGATGGGCTTCCCCTTCTCGTACCAGGTAGAAGCTACTAGATCCAGTGGAGGCATTTGGGTACTTTGGACAGCCAACTTGAGTCTCCTAGTGGAGTCCTGTCACCCCCAATTTATTCACTTGTGACTGTTTGGTCATTCGGTGCAACCTTACTATTTTACAGCTATTTATGCCAGTACCATAGCACCCAAACACAAGGTCTTGTAGGATGCATTACATGCTCTACATGAGACCATCGGGAATCAGCCTTGGCTCATAGATGGAGACTTTAAAGCCTTGTTGTTGCAAGATGATAGGAAGGGTGGACAATAATGGCATCGTGGCCCCTGCACCTTCTTCCACAAGTTTGTTCAAACTGTGATACTTCAAGATTTAGGGTATCAAGGCTCTTACTTGGTCAAGGAGTGACCTTATGGAGCGGTTGGATTCGGCATTAGGAAATCACCACTAGCTTAACCAGTTCTAGTCTTGCTCGGTTGTCCACCTTCCCAATTTCCATTCTAATTATCCCCCCTCCTAATACACCACAGTAATCCAACCAATGGCTCACATAGGAAGCATGTCTGGTTCTTAACGCCTTTGCTAACTCACCCCACATTCCACACCCTTGTCTTTGAAAAATTGGAACTCTAATACTCACGCACATCAAGCTTCTCGCAACTTTGCATTGGTGGCACAAGAGTGGGATCCACAATGTTTGGTAGTATATGGAAAAAGAAACAACAGATCGAAGCTTGACTCACTAGCCTCCAAAGATCCTCGGAACTTTATAGCTCCCAGAAACTGCAAATCCTAAAATGCACCCTATTAAAGGAATATGAGAATATACTCACTCAAGAGGAGTTGTTGGAATCACAATGGGCTTGTTGTAACAAGATTTAGTTTGGTGACTGCAATACCTCTTACTTTCACATTACCACGAGAGCGAGATGGAGGCAGAATCATATCGGAATGCTAAAGCTAGACGGTAGACACTGGTGCTTCGATGAGGAAACCTTACGTTCGGTCGCTTTAACATTCTTCAAGGACTTATACATAGTCGATGAAGGGCCACTTTATCTGTATGCAATTTAGGGTCAATTTCCTATCTAGGGACCAGGGAGACGTGGCACCTCACAAGGCCTGTGACCCACGAGGATGTTTATCGGGCCTTATTTGCGATGAGGCCAATGAAAGTTGCTGGACCTATGAGTTCTTGATGCTCTTTTACCAAAGCCAATGGGACATGGTCAGACTTTCGTTGGTCACTATGGTCTAAGAAGCCTTCTTTAAAAGCATCTACCTGATTGATCGTCCTTATACCCAAAATGGAAGGTCCCCTGAATTTTCAACAATTTCGTCCAATCAGCTTATGTAATGTCCTCTATAAATTGATGAAGAAAGTTGTTGTCCATAGATTAAAGCCCCTCCTCCCTTCCTAGGTGAATCAATCCCAAACCAACTTTGTGAATAGGCACACTATTGTAGACAACATTATCATTGCGCAAGAGATCATCCATATCATGCGACGCTGAGCAGGAAGTAAGTACATAGCGATCAAAATAGATCTCCAAAAGGTCTACGATCGCCTAAGCTGGGAGTTCATTCACGACATATTAGAGGACATAGGCTTTCCCAGCTCGTTGGTTCTTCTCATCATCCATTGCATTAACTCCACCTCCATGTAGATCCTCTGGATAGAGCCCCATCCTAAACTTTTTGGTCGTCTTGAGGAGTTTGCCAAGGTGACCCACTGTCCCCCTACCTCTTTGTATTATGTATGAAAAGGCTCTCCTAAGCCATCGAAGCTCAAGTTAAAGCCAAGAAATGGATCCCCTTTCGAACCATTAAACAAAGCCCATTAGTGTCTCAGCTATTCTTCGCAGATGATTTGCTCCTATTTGCTAAGGCGTTTACCGATCAAAAATATGTTGTGAGACTTCTGTGCAAGCTTCAGATAACTCGTGAACCAGGACAAATCTACCATCTTCTTTTCTAATAGCGTTATCGCGAGGGACGTCAGATATCTCAGTAATTTGTTGGGATTCACCCTCGTCGAGGACTTGGGAAGATATCTGGGGGTTCCTTCGCAAGCGAGTTACTATAGGCATCTACCAGTCGGTTGTTGATCGTGTCCACCAGAAACTAATCAACTGGTCCACTCGCAATATTTCTTTGGTGGGCTAGATCGATCCTCCTCACTATTCCCTACTACACCATGCAAACTACTTCTTTACCTCAGGGAGTTATCCACCAAATTGACGGCACCTGTCATCAATTCCTTTAGGGTGCTCAAGCAGGGAGTGAAATGTGAATTTACTCAAATGGTCCGATGCTTATCAGCTCAAGAACAGTGGAGGCCTAGGTTCGCAGAAGCTGAAAGAACATAATGATGCCTTCCTTATGAAGTTAGCTTGGCATGTTCTTACTCAACCTCACACCCTATGGGTTCAAATACTGAGGAGTAAATATCTGCCCCCCATGGCCTACATTCCTCCTACACTGTAAGTGGGATGCTATTCCTTCTTTTGGCAAGCCATATGTAAGGTTTGGCTAGCAGTGTATCCTGGTATTCAATGGGCATTAGGGGATGGTTCCACTATGCGTTTTTGAAGAAATATTGGTAGGGTTCGGAGGTTATTGTGTCCACTATTTCTAAGACAGAAACAAACTCACGTGAGGGAATATATTACTACAAACAACCACTGGAACTGGGTCTTTTACAGACCTGTCTCCTAGCCTCCTTTTGCCTTCAGCTTATGGCCATGAGCCCCCTGACAGTCACCAATGCGTAAGGCATAATCTATAACAGTTGGACAAAATCTAGCCAATTGTGTCAAATCGGCTTATACTACTTTATGCAGTAATTCATAGCATCCCCAAGATCATCACTGGACGCTTATCTTGAGCTTCAAGGGGCTTCAACGCATCCGTTCCTTCCTATGGTTAGCGCTACAGGGCTGTCTTCTCACTAACGTGATATGGGTCTGACAACATCTTAGTAACAATCC
Organism: Erythroxylum plowmanianum; assembly: GCA_025531925.1. NCBI lineage: Eukaryota > Viridiplantae > Streptophyta > Magnoliopsida > Malpighiales > Erythroxylaceae > Erythroxylum > Erythroxylum plowmanianum. Next base: position 22,626,507 of record JANVCQ010000231.1, read on the forward strand.
CTACTGTAGAAGCTATTCATTAGCTGAGGAATCATACCTATACACACTACTGGATTGTCCCACTGCTCACACAGTGTGGCACACGTTTGTGCCTCAACAACACTATCATAATTTTACCTCAGCCGACTACCTTCTCTAGTTGACTGCTAACCTCTCCATGCAAAGGCCACCAGTTCTTGGGATGGACTGGAATCTGCCTTTTGGTGTTACCAGTTGGTTCATTTGGAATTGGAGAAATCAACGAATATTTACGAACCTCCCACCTACCCTTCACGTGGAGGTCATTATGGCCCGAGTTAGGGTCATTCAGTAGGTTAATACGCTTACGTTCATTACCAAACCCACAAACCTCTCACCCAAATGCTCAAATTGGATAGTCCACCAACGATGGGATGGCGCAAGATCAACATTAATGGAATTGTCAAGACTTCCAATGGGTTAGCTTTAGCAGAGGCGTGTTAAAGAATGACTGCAGTGAATGAAAGACCAACTTTGCCTATCGAATTGGTAACTGCACAGCAATCGCATCAAAACTTTGGGGTCCTGAAAGGAATAGAGTTGACTTGATGTTCTGGTGCACAATTTATCATACTTCTTAAGGAGGATCATCTGTATATCCATTGCAATTGGACCCTCATCTCCAAACTCAAAACGCTACTCCACAAGGATTGAGAACTAAAATATCTACACACCTACCGCGAAGGAAACTCCACCACCGATTGGATGACCAATTTTGCATTAAACCTTCCTTTAGGGTACCATGAATTCCTTAATCCCCCTGCTACCATCAATACTATCCTTACATAGGATAGCTATAGCACCACCTTATAAAGATTAACTCATGCTAGACCACTGTCATTAGACAGATAGTACCCCATTAACCAATCCCCATTAAGCAAATATTAAATTCCACGATTGCCAAATGTATGGAAAGCAAAATGAATACAAAAAACTTCATAACGGTGACTGTCACGTCTTGTGCGTTTCAAAGAGCAGTTGAAGGCGCGCGTCATCTTCTATTTCTCATTTTTCTCACTCAAGTAAGGGGTATAAATGACAACAACAAAACTTGAGAACGGCAAACAAGTTTGAGGAAACAAGGAAAAAGATACAAAAAACATTGACCCACATATGACAATTACAAGCCAAGCCATCCATTCTGTTGCACCTGTACTGTAGGTCGCTTGCTTCTCGAGTCACAATCTAGTTAGCTTCAGTCCTTAAGCACTGAGGCAAAAGAATTTAGACGAAGCTTAAGCGCCCATATATTCACTATGTACAGCAGATAACACTTGCAGTACCGCCAAATACCAAAGCCTCAGTCTGCTCTCAATCTCAGAATCTCCTTAGCCGTCCTCTTCCGGAAATATGGCATATGCTCCTGCAGACCAAACAGAATTAAAAATAACCAGATATTGCAACATACTTTGAAGAAGTTTCAGCAATTGCATTTTATAAATTGTTCAACTTGAGACCAGGTGATGTCTCGTATTGTAATTAATAACTACACACCAAGTACAAGAACCTTTCCAACATAAATTCAAGTGTGGATAGCTCAATTCAGGTCTAATGATTAAGAAATGGCAACTACGAGCCAATTTAATGAAAGAGACCCGAGATTTGAAGCCGGTATTTTCATGCATCAAAATTTTATTTTTATGCCCACCTGGCCAAAACACAACCCCAGACCTCTGCTATAAAAATCAGCATATTTGATCATGAACATGCCGCAGTCATACCTGTTAATACCACAAAAAGATAGTCAGGCGATAATCAATACTTAGACAGGACCTGTTGGTCCCATCAACCGCAATCTAATGTTTGATGGTACTCAATTCTAATAACTGTTTAATTTAATGGCAAAGTAACTACTGTTAAACAACTGTAAAGCTGACTTGAAAGAAGGGGGATGAACCCATCAATATAAGCAATCACATTTAAGAGAATTTTGTTACAAGCATGCATTTGGCAGGAAAATGCTTCCAGGAATATTACCCCATTACAACCTACCAGTCTGGAGGCTTCTAAGTTAGATGTATTTTTGCTAACACCATAAAAATTGTTGGATGAATGTTAATGACTAGACTTATTAACTGAATTCAATATCAACAATACAGACCCATTCTCCTGTTCAGGAAGGTCTTCAAGAAATTCCCGCTCCCAATTGCTCACATCAATGCTTTTTCGACTCTTGTCCTTGACTTCTTCAACATAATATCTCACCTGGAACACAGAAGTGGAAATGATCAGCATTAACCATGTTAATAATGACACCAAATTTTCTTTTAGGCATTTTTTGGTTGTTATTTGTCTATAGTTTACTTTTTCTATCCAACATTGTGTCAATTTTACAAATTCACATCTTTCATATGGAAATGCAAGTTCTTCAACTTTATCATTCTCGGTACAATGAGCCATTACAAAGTTCTCAAAAATGTTAAGAAGCAATATTAATTACCGTAAGAAACCTTTTGTTACTCTTTTAAGGGAAATTTAAGAGAAACCCTGAGAAGTCAATGCACAAATACAATCAGTCAGTCAAAAGCCCTGAGAAGCTGTCATGTGTCTCAGACCCTTTCGTATTTGTAAATCAATAGCAAGCCAAAGGAAAAATTGGCATATATACCCTAAGGATAGAAATGGTCAAATGCGACCAACAAAAAACTAGATAAGTCAAAACTGGGAGCTAAAGAGTGTTCCTTGAACCACCGCAAACACATCTGCAAAACAAAATGCTAAGAAAGACCAGAGGGCATACCAGATGCTCCAACACCCTGGAGTCTGTCCCTTTCAGTGAATCAAGATATTGGAACTTCTTGTCCTTTTTATTAATGATCGCCAAACACCAATGTATCTCTTTGTGAACAGGGATAAATATCTGAGCTCAATAGCATTGGTTAGTATGAGTAAATTGTTAAATCATATAAAGAAAGAAACAAAAGTTGAAGTAATGAAAACTAGAAGAAAGTGAACCATATTACTTTGTCACAATCAACCAAAAAGTATCCCAGTCTCCTTTCCGTAGTCCATCTTTTGACAGCTTTATAGTCGTAGGTGTTCCCTCCAGCAGTTAACTGCACATTGACAATAAATCTCAAACTAAGTGCAATGTCAAAAAAGGATAAAATACACAATGAAAGAAATGCAACATATAGAAATTTAATTTGTAAAATCACAGTAAAGAAAGAGCAGCAGAAATAAAATAATATATGTCAATATCTAGCAACTATCTTAATCGTTTTCTTGAAGAACCAAATAAAGATGATTGATGTAATGGGAATTGTGATGGATGAGGTTGAAGCTTTGGGTACAAGTGAATGGAACACCATTTAATGGCTAAGATCCTCATTGGAAAAACAAATGCTAGCATCTCAAGTAACCAAAATTTGGTTTCATAAATCTGTCAACAATGTAATGCACCATCTTCTTCTAGGGAAGCAATTAGAATGTTTCATCCAAGGATGACATACTAGGGGTTTGGTTTGAGAAGCCATTAAAGACCTACCAAAGAGAGTTTTACAAGATGGAAAGCATGCTTTAGAAACCAATTAGAAAACAAAAACTACAAATTAAAATTTCAGCAAGCACTTCGCGATGTAAACAAGCAATGATTACAAAATCATAAACTATAAACAGTGGGAAGGATGAAGAGAGGCATACATCAGAAAGCCATCTCAAACTACTGTGACTACTATAAAGACTAGATTGTCATCTCAAACTACTAAAACTATTTCAAAGATTGGATTTTTATCTCCACCTCTTACCATATATTGTCCATGTCCAAAAATCCCAAACAAACAAGATAGAGTGCAGTTCAAGATACACTGTTTTTAAGTAGAATAGGCATCTAATACAAAATTTGACAGGACTAACCTTTTTGTAAAAGAAAGTGCTGAAGAAATGGCATTTCAGAAATTTCTGTGGCTCTCTCTTCTCCCTTTCTTTCAGCAGTTCAAGGTACACATTTATTACCTGAGAAATAACACGTAAACATATCAGGACAAAATGTTATAAGCTCACCAAATTCAACAAAGTCCAAATAGCCAACTTATCTCGAACTCATGTGTAAGATACTAATAAAGTGAAATGATACAAACAAAGGGAAATGCCACACAGTCCCAAAATCACCTCATCATTCAACCATGCTCCAGGTGCAAGGCATTGCAAAAGTTCTCCAGTGATATCAATATTCGAATTATCATGAGTGACTAATACCTTCCTCCTGCAAGATCAAACAAAAGTCATAGCTAATGACCATTTACCAACAACACCAATTGAGGTATCAAATTAACATGTTTCTCAAGTCCTACCTATTGCTGGCTGAAAAAGCAATTTGTAACTCCTCCTCTTCATCTTGAGTGAGAGGGATAAAAGGTTCACGAGGTATCTCCTGAAAACCATAAAAAAACTTTCAGTTAAATTTGTAACAACGGGCATACTAGCTTCAACTTCCAACAAAAGAGAAAGAATCCTCCCTTCCAAAAATATCCAATTTTTTTATTAATTACCAACTTCTTGGAACTACTGTACAATTTCTATAACAAGATTTCTTCTAGTAAAGGTGGAAAAGCATAAAATTCGATTAATGGAATAATGTTAAGACTCCCACGATATAGCACCAAAATTACAGGAAAAACCAACTGACCTCCACCAATTTCTCCTCTGCTTTCTTCGTCGACCGCAACGATTTAAGTGAACTCCACCTTTCCTCGTTCAACTTAATCTCAAATCCCAAAGCTGACAACTTTGTACTCCTCCTCTCCACACTCTGAAGCAACTTCCTATAAACCTCAACACTCGACACATCTACTTCACGGTCCAATACTAACGAACCCTTCATGTTCCTAGCTTTCTCGACCTCCAAATTCCCATCCACAGTAACCACCGATCTCTCCTCCACAACCTTGACATCATTATCATGATCATTACCCACAACCGAAACCCCCAACCTAGACCTTCCTTCTCTTCCATTTTCTTCAATAATCTCAACCTCTTCAACACTCGAATCCTCTGAAAGCACCTCCTTTCCGAGCTTTCGATCCTCATCATCCACATCAACAACCTCCTTCTCTTTAGCCGAATATCTAAATGCGTCAATTGCCTTTTGCTTCGCGAAATCCAATTTCTTACTCAAGAAAAGGCCCATATCATCACCACTTGATCTCTCTGCGTCACTATAACAACTACTTCTTGACTTCAACGACCCAAATTTCACTATCCTACAAGGGGCATGAACTTCGCGACGACAATTCAGTGTGGTCTCCGGATATCGAGAAATTCTAGATACCGTACTATTTGAGGATCTTAGGGTTTGGTTTAAACGCTGATGCATTAACGAGTACCTGAGCTTCTTCGATAAATGAAAATCCGGAGAATTTGAATTTGAATACGAATACGGGTCTCGCTTGCGGTTGTTGGTCATGGCACCCATTATCCGACGAATCTAAAGCTCAAAATCCCATGAAATCCAAAACCCATGTGCGGAAAACGCATAAACTTTTAACTGACAAGTGATATTCAACCAATTCAAAAGAAATCACGGCTTGTTGTTAAAGGAGATAAACCCTTGACGAACAACTTGGGCGGAGCAAATTAGGGTTTTGAAGAAGGAGGATTCAATTGGACTGGAAATAAGTGAGAGGAAATTTTCCCGGAAAAGGACTGATTTTAGGACCGGGTAAACGAGGGCTTCCGGTTGCGTTTGTTTCTAATTTTAATTTTGTTGGTGGGAAACGGCTTTTATTATTATTATTTTCATATATTTAGATTACCCTTTTTAAGTCCTTTGCTCATATCAACATAGATAACCCCTTCGCCATAAAGTGACAACATAGTAAAACTCTGTGTTTTGTGAGATTAGAATTCCCTACAAAAAAATATTGTTATAATCTTTCACGTTAGGGAACTTCTCAGCCTACATACCGAGAGGAGGTAATTCTATTTTATGGTTTAGCTCTTCTTTCTTTTGCAGGTTATTGCTCAGACCTTGTCCAGGTCACCGCATGCGAGATCCTCTTTGGCAAGGCCATGTCTTGCCTCGCCTGCCTTCAGAGGTTCGACACTATCACCTATGGGCAGCAGCTTTCCTTGGCCTTTCAGATGATATGGCTATTCTTGTTCGGCTTTCCTTTAAGCCTCTTTTGGCTTGCATCTTCTGGGCTGTAATATTTTAGTTAGGCTTTACAGATGTTTCGACTTTGGCATTGTTTCCATGTGTTTCTGCTTTGACTGACTATGCTGTGGTCCTCTTTTAGTTTATGTCTACCTTTTGTTTGTTTTTAACTGCTCGGCGGCTTTTTACTTAGTTTAGCAAGTTGTGTCTACTGCGGCACTTGTAATTGAACGCTCTGTACATATTTTGTTCCATTAATTTATTATTCTGATTTACAAAAAAAATTAGTATGTGCTAAAATAATCATACTAATAAATTTTTACATATTAATGATGAACAACTATTCATTTTAGTAATTCTTATTATTGGTTTTTTGGAAATTAAGTTAATTGCATTCAAATAGGAGTATATAATTACATTAGAAATCAGTCATCCAAATATACTTAGCTGTATTGGTTGAGTTTGTTTCAATCGTGTAAATGGACAAAATCCTTCATAATACAAGAATTATATCGGTTGAGAGTTAGGGATTGCATTGAAGGTTAATCACGATCCCAGACTTTCGTCAAAATTCAAGCTTCAAGGCTAGAGATGATGCTTTCTTCTTTTCCAGTAGAGGTTGCATGAGTGGGATAATCCATTGCATGATAAGTATTCATTCTCTTCTCCATTTTCTTTACATGTTTTTTGGTTCTTCCTCGAGTATATGTTTGATTAGATTGATGCAACCTAGATAACAATTAAATTGTGATCCCCCATGATCTTTTGTTTATTAGAGATATTTATAGCATGTATATTAACTATTTATATCTCCCTTATCCATTTTATTAACCTGGTAGCTAAGGCATGCTTGTGAACTTCCTTTTGCCTATGAATTTTGTAATTTCTTTCCCTCTAGACCATACATATGCAACATGGGAAAGCTACTCGAATATGTTTGCTTCTTGATCATTCCCTGTACCCATCTTGCATGCCCATTTGATTACGCTGGTCTAGCTGGTTTCATCATAATGGTATAGTAACTTGTGTTGAATTTTAGACCAAACAATGCTAGGGTAGTGGCAACTAGAGAATAGGTGATCAATCGATTCAATTTTTGTCCCACATAGAACATATAGGGACCTAAGTTGGAGAGAAATTTGTCTTTGCCCATTTGATTATGCTAGTCTAGTTGGTTTCATCACAATGGTATATTAACTTGTGTTGAATTTTAGACCAACCATGCTAAGGTAGTGGCAATTAGAGAATAGGTGATCAATCGATTCAATTTCTGTCCCACATAGAACATATAGGGACCTAAGTTGGAGAGAAATTTGTCTTTGATCCATAGCCTTCCTAGAATTTTGATGCATTAGACACTAGTGAGTTAATCTGTAATAATATGGCCGATTCAACTTTAGGATATTTGTCTCTATTTTTTTAAAATAAGAGACATTAGTTTATTTACCTAAATGGTGTAGGAGCTACATTGGTTGGTTTAAAATTTTCAAGTTACGAGAGTAAGTAGGAAGGTTTTCCTTTAGAAAGTACTTTCCTTGCTGTTCACACATCCAACTATGGTTCAGTGCTATAGATTGAAACTTTGAGTTAATATTGATTCTACTCCTCATGGAATATAGTTCCCTTTTTTGATTTAGTGGGTTAATTGGGTACCAGTTGTCAAACCATAACTAAGGTTGCTATCCATTTTCCACATGCATCTTTATATAAGGATATATTTACTTCTCATTCAAAGGAAGTCTTTTAGAGGCTAGGAATGATAGCTTTTCTCTTTTAGATTCCAAAACATTCATTTTTTGGATTGTGAGAATGAATCCACTTCACCCAAGTGGCCTCCTTATCATACATTAATCTCCACATCCATTCAATCATGAGCACTTTATTCTTGATTCTTAAATATACTAGACCAAGACTTCCTTCCTCTTTAAGAGTACAAATCTTATTCTGGCTTACTTTTTCCACATATGCTCTATCTACTCCTTTAGACCATAGGAAAATTTTCATAAATTTTTCCAACTTTTTGATGATTTTTTTGGAAGCATTAAATGGGAACACTAGTGAGTGTGTAAACTAATGAGAACACTAGTGAGTGTGTAAATTATAAGTTATATCCTCTATACAAAGGATAGGGATTTGATTTGTTTTGCTAGGCAAGAATTCTTTTCTTAGTATTCTCTATGATACCCCTACAATTTTTTATTTTAGGATTTTTTATGGAAAATGGGAAACCCTAAGTAATTAAGGTGCAATTTTTGAATTCGGGTTCTAGAAATTTGTTGCAATGTTAAGTCATCCCTACCTCCAGTTAAAAGTATTAGGCTACTTTTTTCAAAGTTGATTCTTAGACTAGACATCATTTAAAACACATCTAGTGAGTTCACTATAATCCTTAATGAGAGGGGGGGCATTTTGCACTTAGGGAAAGCAAGTCATTTGCGTAGGCTAGACAAGAGAGTTTTGATTCTTTACATTATGGTGATATTTGTGTTAGAGAAGTGTTCTAAAGGCAATTACCTTTACCACTTATTGTATAAATCTTTATGATTAATAAAAGGTATTTTAATTAATTTGATGTTCATGTTCTTTATGAATTGATAATGATCTTAAATCAAACTAATGAAGTCCTTGATACATTACATAACATGAAGGAAAGCAAAATGAGATCATGATAATGAGATTCCTATCATGGGTAATTATGTTAGTATCTAAATTATTCATAGTCATAGGATTAATGAGATAGGACATTATTAATTGGATCAAGCGATGGATCACATAAGCTGTAAGTATGAGTTGTTTAGAGTTAACATGTGGATGCTTACTAAGAGTAGAAAGTACATTAGATGATAAGAGTAGTAAGTACATTAGATGACTTGCCATGAGATAATCATATGGATAATCTATTCTAGTGTCAATGATAGTCTCATCATAACAATGGTGAAAATATCTTTAGACTTGAGGTGCTCAAGGATATCTTGGATACTGATCATTTACTTTGACTCCATTTCTTGTTGTCTCTCAAAGGTTGCTCATAAGGTGGTGATTGGGTATAATTTGAGATATTTGAAGTTAACTGAATAGCCAATAAAGGATTCACCACCCTAATATAAGGAGATGGTACCCATGACCTCCTGTCGGGGTCATTACTTAGGTATCTCTAGCCAGAGTGGAAATGTCATGACGATAGTCTTCAGTGACATATCCAATTGAGTAAGCATTGGGGACAAGAATTAACATCACTTGGGCTAAATGTGACGTAGTCAGTTTAGTGAGAGTTGACACTTTAACCATGCTCTAAACCAAGTGGGGTATAAATGCTTAAAGGACGAATTACATGGGAACATTGTCTACAGAAGGGTTTGTAGTCAAAGCACTGACTTTTTGGTCAATTAGGGATCATGATGTATTGCTAAAACCACTCAGGACTTGCTTGAATTAAGTATTAATTCAAGTGGATAACATAACTGAGAACCTAATGGGTCACACGTATTAGAGATGCAAAGAACGAGTAAAATGGGTTTAGATAGTGATCCAAGATAAGAGAGAATGCTTTGGGTTTGTATCATAATATGATCGTGGTAAGAAACGTTGCAAAGGAATGAAAGAAAGCAAGTTGTTGGACCAATGGTGGTTGACAAATTAAATCCCTTTATGTTTTGATAATAATAAAATATATAGAATTAGTTAAGAAATTATTTCAAGTATTTTGGGATCATCATTGTGCAAATCAAGATGGGCAAGTGATTAATCATTAAGGAATTAAGATGGAAGTTTCCTTATAAGTGCAAGAGACATTAATAATGAAGATTATAGAAGATTTGGTTGGATATTACCGTTGAAGCCAACATAAGTCGCCTTGAATGTCATAAGTCGACTTATATATGAAGATCTGTCAGGCTGAGAACAACACAAGTCGACTTACACT
>JANVCQ010000231.1:22664529-22691190 GCA_025531925.1 Erythroxylum plowmanianum
TAGGGTGAATTTATCAAGTTTCGTTCGGGAGTAAGTGAAATAAGTTCGATTTGAGTTTTCTTCTGTGGTGAGGAATTTCTCCCTCGTGGAATGCGCATCCAGATGTCACGTAGGACGTCAAACACGTGTCTTATCAGGGTGGGTTTCCAACAGTAGTTATTGAATTAAGTATTATTTTTCAAAAGAGTTTATTTTTTATTAATGACTAACCTTTTCTATGTCAAAAAAGTCTTGAAAATATTTATATAAAATACAAAAAAATTAGCCTTTAAAGAGAGCAAGAATGATCAAAGACTCTACCAAAGAAATAATAGTTAAACCAATTGAGGATGATAAGAAGGATAATATGCCTATGATAGATTGTAAACACAAGAAAAATCCTTATTCAAATCATTCATTGGTAATGCTCAATAAGAGGTAACTATGAGTTCATGCTTTAGAAATTTGAATTTATCAATTTGAGTATAAATCATTAATGTTGGTTATTTGGATGAGTTATGAATAATGTTTTTAATATTTTTTTATATTGTGAACCTTAGTACCTAAAATTTTAATCAATTGGCAAATAACTTATATAAACCATTAAATAAGGATAGATTTTTGCACAATTAGAAGAGAATGATTTATGTTTAATTGAAATTCTATGATAAATGAATCTTTTTAATGTCTTCATTGATTTTGTCCATATTTCGTTATGTGGTTTTGCTCTAATTTGAGTCTTAAGGATGTGTTTGATTACTTTATCCATATTTTGCACTGATTGATGGAAATTATACGATATTAAGACATATTGGTTGACTAATGCCTTAATGTTGTTGAGTAGTGTCCTTTAAAACACCAACACCCTTGCTTTACAATAAGTTTGTTAATTGTCGATCCCTTGTCTAGTCCCTATATGGGCATATTGATCGACCTTTTCCCTCTTATGGTCACCAATGTACCCGTGTTTGACATTCCCTTATTCCTAGTGAGTTTGTAAGGAGTATGGGTCACTCTTCTAGTCGATCATCTATACATATTAGCCGATCAACATCTTCTAATGGTTGGTCAATGTTCCTTTATCTAAGAAACCTTTCTTTCCAGTGAGTTTACAAATAGTTCATTTGTATATCCTAGTTGATTGATTTATATTAAGCAAGTTTCTCATTCTTACTTATATTGATTTTTTTGGAAAATCTTATTTATATTGATTGTTGTTAATTGAGTACATTAGTTAGATAATTGGTTAAATTTTACAAGTACACAGTTTACCCCTATCCTCTTGAGTTCCATTAGGGACTAAATTTATATTTATCTGTGAGTGAAAAATAGGTAGCATGTCTAAATATAACATAGTAAACACACTACAATAGATGACAATGGTTGTAAATGCTTGGGATAAAAATTTGATTCCCTTTGGCCACTACCATAAATTAAGTTATAGAATTATTAATCATTTAAATTATGATTTATTTATTTAAATAATTAAATTTATGAACATTCAAATAATATTTTTACTCAAAATGATATCAGATATAATAATTAGTTTAAAAAATACAAATTTTATTTTTGACTATATAAGATATGTATTCTAATATATAAATTAAATGGTTAAATACAACTCTTAATTATTAAAAATTTTAATTATAAATATTTAATTTTATACCATCAAAATAAGGAATATTTTTAAATGTTTATAACTCTTAAAATCGTGATAAAAAGATTTTAAACAATAATTTTAAGGATTTTTTAATTCTTGAAAATTGATGCTTAAAACACTTAATTAAATTTTATTTTTCACTAAATCATCTTTTAAATTTGTAATGTTTCACCTCTACACTCCTTAGTATTGATAGCAGATTATATATGTCATTATAAATTAAAAATTAAGATATTTATGTTGGTCTTTACATAACATATGAGAGAGGGTAAATTGTATGTGTTCACTCTTTGTCTTATTTATAAACTAATGACTAAATAGCCAACTCTAATTAATGATTAAGAGAAATTCATAAATGAGAAATTCAACACAATTATAATGATAACTAAAGAGAGTAAGGGATAAAAAAACAAAATCCATTTATATTTCAATCAAACAATCATTAGCCTACATTCATTTTCTATGGTACACTTGATAATTTACTACCTACTTTCTTTAATGGATAAAGATCTCTCTATATAGCATCTTTGTGCATAGGTGAAAAAGAATGTTTACAATCTGCAGAGAGAGAGAGAGCTTGTGAAGTCTACCCATTCTTAATGAATCCATTTAGGCCTGTTAGGAACATGTAGATCCCAGGAACTTGGCTCGAGAATAATTGATTACTAATCAGGGCTAATCTCAGTGTTAACGAAATAAAACACAAACGATCCCCCATACTGAAGTAACATTCCCATCTTCCTTAATTCAAGTGCTAGCTTTCTTCAGTAGGTCCAATTCTTGGGCTACCGATGACTAGCCAATAGGCACCTTTTGAGAAGAGCTTTCTAAATCCACTAACTGACTTAGGAGGATAACAAGAACTCAAAGCCTTCACATCCACCCTTTTCGACGAAACATCTTAGAGCCAAGAATGAAGAGTAACTCTTTATAAATCTTATTCAAGGTTGAGAAAAACCTAACAATGCAAATCCTAAATAATTTCTTCAATTGCAATAATTGCACAACCATACAACCCAAAACATCCATCTCTTATTGAGACTAACTAATAAAGGCCCAAATTATATTTTGTCATGTCTACACTCTATAACCTCTCATAGTTCTTGTCAACTCTCTAGTATATACAAGATTCTTTCAAGTACTCATACATGGTCTATTTTATGCTTAAAATAATTTAAAATTCATTAAAAATAAAAACTATTTACAGTGACTAATAACAATATAAATGAGGTCATAAACTTATGATATATTCTTTTAAAATATATTGGTCGATTATACTGCCACAATGGTTAATCAGTCTATCTAAATTCCTGATATTTGTTACCTAAATCACCATATTAGTCAACCAAACTTCGTAAAACAAGTTTTCCAAAACTTATCAAGTTCTTTCAAAGGTTAAAACATATTCCTTTGACAACTTGAATAAAAATCATTTTAAAAGTTCCCCCAAAGCATTTTAATGTATTAAGATAGTTTTCTTTAAAAACTTCCTAGTTTTCTACTTTGTTCATCTTTTTATCCTTTCATTGCTCAATTGGTTCATTTGTCTAGTTTATCCTGCTATCAAGCTTGATCTTTTACATATTAATTTACTAATATCACTAAATATTAAAACATTGGTAGTAACATATTTTTTATCATCAAAATTATATGTTAAAATCTTACTTGTTCCAATATTTTATTCGATAAAAGCACAAAAGAAAACCCTTAACTTGAAAAGTATTATTAACCATTGCACTTTGCTATAATCCTATAGAAAGTATGCTTAATCCCTAAACGATAAAGGAAACTTAAATGCCTAATCCCCAATTCTAAATCCCATAAACCCACATAATCATCTTGAAGTTGAATCCTTAAACCTATATTATGTTGTGTGTTCTCTCATCATCTACTTTTATATTGGTCCCTGGATGGCATACGAGAGCATTTTTCTCTTATTTGAAAATTAATGAATGAGTTATCTATTTTAATAAATGATTATTGAAAATTCATATATGATAATCACAATACAATAGCAATAATAATAAAGAAAAAGAAAAGAAAAAAAAAACTGTTTTATAGTAATTTGACTAAACAACAACTGATCTATTACTTCTTATTCTCCATTTGAGAATTTTATATCTTCTTACTTCAATGGGTGAAGAGGAACCTAATGTATAATATCTTCTTTGCCATGGGTAAAGAAGAACTTTTACAATGGTATTGTTTTGTCACAGGTAACTCTTTACAATTGTCTTACTTTGTCGTGAGTTAAGAGTAAGCACTTACAAATCCCATTTAAGGTTAAAAAAAAACTAATTCTCAAAAAGTGTACTTCAAGTAATTTTTTCGATTGAAACAATTGCACAACCATACAACTAGAAAGTCCCCTATCTTTCTCACATCAATAAACAAAGACTTAAATCTTAGCCAGCTCTCTATTATACCAAAAATTCTTCTTATAACTCAATTGTTGCCAGACAACCATCGGCTAGTTTATCGACTAGCAACCCCAAGTCCCCTCTTCAAGTAAAATTTGTCCATAGAGCATCAACTAGTTGGTGAATAGTGCTTTAGTCGATGAATACTGTAATTGGTGAGCAGTTTTCGGATAGTGAATAATTTAGTCCATGTATAGCGTCAAACAATACCTATGCACTTAATCATCAAAACATGAATTTTTAAACTTTCAAGTCCTTTCAAAGATTAAAACTTTTTTCTTTGATAATTTCAAAGTCATTTGAAATTTTTTATAAGAGTTTTGATGATCAAAAGTTTCTTCTATGTTTCTAAATTACTTCTTGATTATGACAAAGCATATGCAGTATGTTCTATATGAAATTGATCATGCAAAGATTAAATCCGCTAATTCATTGACAAGGTATCAAGCAATATTATAATTATTTGTTGCATCTTGAGGTTCTTGATTCATCCTTATTTTGGGTTCTTCACTTGAATTTTCTTTGACCTCTCTTGAATCACATATGTGCTTCATTTTGTTTATTTACTTTATCCTTTGATAGCTCAATCGATTCTATTGATTTCTTTACTCACTTTGCACTTTCACTGAAAATATTTCACATATTATCACAAAAAATAATTCATTAATAACAATATGTTTTGTTATCTTCAAACTCATAGTTTAGATTCACTTGATTGAACATCCTGTATTTCACAATCAAAGAAAAGTAAAGAAAAACCATCAAACACTTCACCATTCAAGATTAATAAACTTTCTTGATGCTAATTTTGTATGCCATAACACGAAAAATGACCAAGTTATAGCAACAAAAAATTGGGAGTTACTTATAACTCCTGCAAACTCAGTTGCAAACAGATGATAGTTACCCAGTTGAAAAATAAAAAAGAAATTAACGGATAACAAAAATTGTATTTGAAGAAAAATCTTGTTGAATAAAAGGCTGCCGCAGGCCAGAGGCGGCTAGAAAACTAGAAATGAAGAGCAGAAGCCAACGGTCACGGCAAAACTTTTGCCAATTCACGTTAGGTGTTAACAAAATTGCTTCTTCACTGTAAGGGGGGCTCTGGTGGTTAGTAGCACTAGCAGTGTAGTAGTTAATATTATAGGCTTAAAAGTGGAGTTTATCATCTTAAACTCTACTTTTACAAATATTCTTAGCAAAACCTATATTTGTTTGTTGAAACAAAATCATATCTTATTAGATGACAAGAAATTGGCGACAATACAGGCCTATCAAGTATCAGCATATATCTCCTCTCCTCTACAAATGTCTCTCTTTTCTGTCCAAAACCAAAAGAGAGAAAAATGTAGACATTGATACTTAGCAGAAGAAAAATTGCAAGCGACTGACACTTAAATTGAAATGGGAAATTCTAATCACGATGTCTTACATGCCATTGCCAATGCGAAACTCTAATCAGATCTTTCACGATGTCTCTTTCGCTATCCATATGAAGACCAACAGCCAACAGATGCTAAGCAAGATAATATTTTCCAATATCTTCATCTACCTCGCTACTAATTTTGTTTGATCAAAGACCGCAATGCCATCTCAACCTCGGCAAATGGTTGGCCAGCATAAAGCTTAAGTTGCCCCTTCTTGACAACAATTACCCTCTTGGACTCTGATTTCACTGCCTCCTGAAGTTCCTGCAGAAGTTCAAATTTTGAACTCCTTAGTTAGAAACATAACACGTGAGAAACAAGGAACCTATATACTTCACCCACAAAACTCTCTATTTATACACGTGAAGAACAAAATGACTCACAATTATAGTGTATACTGAAGTCCTTATGTTCCCTGCAACATATATACCTCTCACTTATGCAAAGGCTCGCTTTTGCTTTGCGATTGTTAACTACCAGAATAAAGTTAAGATCCAACAGCAGGTCCAGCAGTTAAATGAGCCTAAGAACTAAATTTAGCTCTTCTATAAGTGAATGAAAAATAGGGATAATTGAGAAAAGCCTCTTATTCCTAAAAAATCTTAACTATGCAAAAGACCACTCGATTAGTTGGCGAAGAAAGTCTTATGTAAGGTGCGTAGCCTTGCTAAATTCTCTCTCAGGTATTGAGTATCTGGTCCAATAGGACTGAACTACCTTAGAATCCGCTGTTAGCGCTTAGCTAGGCACTAATTAGAGTATCTATCACCCAAATTTAATTCCCTTTGACCAGGTCTACAAGCGTTCTACGCGTCGGAAAAAGAAAAAACAAGATGAGCTGTCATTTATAATTATCATATAAATTTGGTTGTCATTTAAATAATAGTGATCAGATTACATTTGAGTATTTTAGATTTATTTCATCAACTTAGTTTATAATTATTTGAATGTTCCCTAAATAGCAAGTCTGTTGTGCTTATAATCTAGTATAAAAAGCTAGTTATGCAAGGGAATAAGAAAGCATTTTTCTCCTATCAAATTCCCATTTTTGAGATCAAAGAGTTCTGTGTAATGAGCTCTCATCTTCTGGATTTTTCAAAAATCGGTCAAAAGGGCAGAAAAACTAACAAACACCCTGAGTTTCTTATTTCAAGTTGCAGTGTCCCATAACTATATCACGGTCAAGGGCTTATAACGGTTTGGTATTAGAGCAAGAAGTTACGGAGGACTCTCAAAACTTCCAACGACAATTTCAGGCTTTTCTAAACAACCTGAGTTTCTTATTTCAAGTTGCAGGGTCCCAGAAATACATCACAGTCAAGGGCTTATAACAGTTTGGTATTAGAGCAAGAAATTACGGAGGACTCTCAAAACTTCCAATGACAATTTCAGGCTTCTCTAAAAATGTATCAGGATGATCAAGATCGTGATAAGAGACAATGAGAACAAGACTGCAGCTATGGAGAACAAACAACAAGAATTGGCAGACTTTCCAAAAGCTTGGTTATGAAATTCCTGCAGCACAAGAGGATGAAGGTGAGAGCAGTATTATCCGAGGAACATACTGCATATGTTCTATGTGAAATTAATCATGCAATGGCTGAACAGTTGTGAACATTTTTTTTTTTTTTGCTGTCAACGAACAACAGAGGAAGATAAAGTGAGGCTGGCATCCTTCCACTTGGAAGGAGATGCCCAACTATAGTTTTTCAAGTTGGAAAGGGATCGGCCACAACTTCCCTGGGAAGATTTCAAGGCCAATGGCAATATGCTATTTGGCCCACCAGTCAGAAGCGATAAATTGGCAGAACTGTACAAACTTCATCAAACCAGCACTGTGGAGGAGTTTCGGCGGCACTCTGAATGACTCGCTGCTCGTGCCAGCACTCTTACACAAGAACAGCAGGTTGAGATCTTCATTGGTGGATTGAAAGAAGTCATAGCAGTAGAAGTTGAGCTGCAACATCCTCAAGATTTAACTAGCGCTATTAGCTTAGCCGGTTGTACAAACGTCAAGGAATTAGACATTGGAAAGAACCAAGTGGTCTACGACGAAACACAACAAATAATGCACCATGGACACCTTTTGTGAAGCAGCTAAATAGGGCGGAAATGGAGGAACAAAGAACAAAAGGGCTTTGTTACAACTGTGATGAGCCTTATACAGTAGGATACCAATATAAATGACTCTTTTGCTTGTAGGGAATTGATGATGTGCAACCTGAACCAGAAATTATGGTAGAAGAAACAAAGGAGCTGGAAATATCCATTCATGCTATAACAGGAATGCAGAAATCACAGACAATGCAAGTGAAGGGCTTTGTCTACAGGAAGGCCCTACTGATCTTGATTGATTCGGGAAGCACTCACAGCTTTGTGAATGAATCTTTGGTGGATAAAATGACAATACCCACTGAATCAAGGGCTGGATTGCCAGTAACAGTGACAAATGAAGAATGACTACATAGCCCAGGAGTATCTCAATCGCTTCCGGTACAACTAGGTCCTCATACATTTCACTTTCATTTATTTTTACTGCCTCTTTCTGAGTTTGGTGCAGTGTTAGGGGTAACTGGCTAAGGATACTGAGTCCTATTTATTAGGACTTTGCAGCCATAAAGATGCAGTTTTGGTGGCAAGGGCAGAATATAGAGCTATGTGGAAGTATAGATTTCGGCCCACCTACTACTTCTCAGTTAGCAACACTATGTTACGGTCCCGAGTCTGTGATCGAGTCACCGGAAGATGAATCGGAGATTCTTCTTCCAACAAAGGGTTTTTACCTGTGTTCTTCCTCCTGGATGTACCTATAATTGGTAATCCAACACAGTTTATCAAAGGGAGCTGCAACCTTGAAACTCGTTGAGAGAGAGTTTCAGATCTCTGGGTTTTTTCTAATAAATTCCGCTTGAATATTTTTGCTGAATAACTCCCTGTTTATAGGGAAATCTCCTTACAATAATGAAGACTAAAAGAACTAGGATTACTAACAAAAAAATAATTCAAATTCCTTAATAGACTCTCTTTCCTAATAAAACTCCTACTGCCAACTAGAATTCCTAAGCAAGGATTCAAATTCTTTAATAGACTTCCGTTCCTAATAAAACTCCTACTGCCATAAAATAAGGAAGTAACACAACAGAACTAGAAATAACTAAAATTAGACCACCTAGGATTCCTTATTTCACACAAACCCACGAATGCATCCGCAACACGCTAGTAGAAGTGGATAAGGAGTTGTAGCTCAAGAGAGTCCTAGCAGAATTCCCATACCTGTTTAGTGCCCCAGAAGGGCTGCCACCTACTCATCAATGTGATCATCGCATTAATCTACAACTAGGAATAAGAGTTATAGTTGTCCAACCTTATCATTATCCTCATGGGCAAAAAGATGAGATTGAAAGGCAATGTGAGGAGATGCTAAAAAGAAGAATCGTCCGAACTAGCAAGTCTCCTTTTTCTTCTCCAGTCCTCTTTGTTATTTCATGGAAATTTTGTGTCAATTATCGTTCGCCAAATGCCCAAACTATCAAATAAAAATTTCCAAATCTAGTAATCGACGAACTATTGGAGGAAAACACAGGGCTTACTATTTCTCAAAGCTAGATTTATGCTCTAAGAATCAACAAGTTACGATGCATGATAAAGATGTGGAGAAAACTTTTCGCACTCATTATGGGCACTCTGAATTTCTAGTGATCCCCTATGGTTTCACCTTCATTTCCACCTTTCAAGCCCTCATAAATGTTGTATTCAAGCAATATCTACACAACTTTGTCTTGGTATTCTTTGATGACATCCTCATATAATCGTACTTGGGCAAAACATATGCATCATTTTCAATTGGTGTTCACCTTGTTAGATAGCACTGCTTGTTCCTAAAACAGTTTAAATGCTTGTTTGCTCAAACTCAAATCATCTAGGGAAGTGGAAGCAAACCCCCAAAAAGTCCCCAACTCACTACCATTCGAGCAAAGGCTTCCTTGGTCTTACTAGGTACTACAAAAAACTTGTGAAAAATTATGGGGAAATTGTTGGGCCACTGATAGCTATGTTGCAAAAGAACTTTATTTGGACGCAACATTCACTGGCCGCCTTTGAAGCATTAAAATTGGCTCAGATTTTGAAAAGATTTTGAAAAGATCTTTGTAGTAGAATGTGATGCCTCAGATTATGGAATAGAATAGGAGCTGTCCTACAACAAGAAGGTGGACTAATTGCTTGTACTCTAGCTCAACAACACTAACATCTACTGCCTACAAGAAGGAATTGATTGGCTTAGCCAAAGCTATGCGCCATTTGAGATCTTATATGCGGGGATGGCACTTTCTAATACGAACAGATCATTATAGGCTAAAGTTCCTTCGAAAGCGACGTATTATTACCTCACCACAACAAATTGGGTTAGCAAGCTCTTGAGCTTTGACTTTAGAGTGGAATACCAAGCGGGGTGAGAAAATATTGTGGCTGATGCACTATCACGCAGAAATGAGGAATCTATGCCTCAGTTGGGGTTCTCTTATGCGATTCGAATAGAAGTTTGTAACTCATAGGAGTTATAGCAACTAGTGAAACATATTACTACAACCAAGGAGGGCAGTACCTGGCCATACCGTGATGGGCTAATATTCTCAAAAACAAAGTTTATTTGCCAACTTCTTCTGCCCTTGTTCAAGCAATAATTTCAACACTTCATGCTAACTATCATGACGGGTATCAAAAGATTCTTCATAAGGTTTCATCAGCTTTTATAAGATGGGAATGAAGCGTCAAGTTTAGGACATGGTCAAATATGTGAAATTTGTCAAAGAAATAAGTCAGAATACTTACGACCTATAGCGCTATTGCAACCTCTCCCAATTCTGGCATAGGTTTAGTCAGATATTTCTATAGATTCCAGAGATAGGCTTCCACCATCACATGGGATGACTGTCTTATTGGTTCTAGTTGATTGTTTCTCCAAATACGCACACTTTCTACCTCTAGCGCACCCTTATTCAATAGTCACAGTGGCTCGACTCTTCTTTGATCATATCTTTAAATTGAATAGGATATCAGAAACCATAGTTAGTGAATAAGATGCCACACTCATAAGTTCTTTTTGGACAAAGTTATTCAAGTTGAGTGGTTCCAAGTTATCATTCAGCTCAACATATCATTCTCAAAGTGATGGGCAAACAAAGGCAATTAACTGAGTTATCGAGATGTATCTTTAATATTTTACAAGAGATCATCCACGCAAGTGTATAGATTGGATATTTTGCACCAAATACTGTTACAACACTAGCTATCAATCTTCTTTGAAAACCACTTGCTTTGAAGTCATTTATGGTTGTTCTCCCCCTCGCTTTCTTATTGTTCAGGTTTCCCGCAAGTAGAAGTATTGAATTGCATAATAGAAATCTATTGCTGTAAGAAGTGCAAGAGCATCTCTTACAAACTCAGAATGTCATGAAACTGCCTATGATGCCAGACATCGAGCAGTAAACTTTGAGAAGTGGATTTGGTTCTTTTAAAACTACAACCTTATCACCAACTGCCCTTTGCCTCTAAACGTAATCACAAAATATCTCCTCATTTCCCATTGAAGCCAAGGTTGGTTTTGTAGCTTATTGCCTCTCCCTTCCTCCAGTAGCCAAAATACCCCTGCTGTGAATTAAGAAAGGGAAGGGGAAGAGCTTGCGAAAATCAGCAGCCCTCACTCCCTTTATATACTAGAGTATCTTATTTATATAAGGTAAGTTACACCTATAATCATAATCAAATCAAATCAAATCATAATCGTAATCCCTAAAGATACTGAATCTAATCTTTATCTCTAACACTCTGCCTCAAGCCAGAGCATAAATATCATAAGCTCCAAGCTTGTTACAAAGTTGTGTTACACGATTTTCAACCAAAGACTTGGTAAATAGGTCATCTAACTGGTCCTCAGATTTCACATGAGTGATTTTTACCACATTTTGTTACACCTTCTCTCTGACAAAGTGACAGTCTACCTCAATATGCTTTGTCCTATCATGAAAAACCGGATTAGAAGCGATGTAAATGGCCGCTTGATCACCACACATTAGCTCCATAGGTTGTGTTAGTTGAAATTTAAGTTCCTGTAATATATGTTTACCCAGACAAGTTCTCAAGTTGTATATGCCATAGCTCTATATTTTGATTCTACACTTGAACAAGAAACCACTGTTTGCTTCTTGCCTTTCCATGAAATTAGATTGCCACTAAAAAACACGCAATACCCTAGAATAGATCGCCAATCAATCTTAGAACCAGCCCAATCAGTATCATTATAGGACTAAATTGAACAATGCAAATGGTTCTTATATAAGAGTCCTTTGTCAGGATTATGCTTAAGGTATTTCAAGATTTGAATAACCACATTCCAATGGCTAGTATGAGGGGATTGTATAAATTAACTCACCACCCTTGTCCTAAATGAAATGTCAAACCTAGTAACTATAAGATAGTTTAATTTTTTAGTCACTCTCCTAAGTTTAATTTTTCAGTTAGTCTCCTATAGTTTTCTAGATCTTCCAAGAGTTCTCCTTGGTCTACTTCAAGTTTGAGGTTGGGATCTATTGGAGAATCTACTAGTTTACATCCCAACAACTCAACTTCTTCTAGGAGATCAAAAACATAATTGCATTGGGAGAGACAAATTCCATCTTTAGATCTTGCAACTTCGATTCCCAATACATCCTTCAATCTATGAATTCCATTTTAACAATCATTAGTACTAACAATATCATCAATATAAACAATCAATAGAATTTTACCAAATTTGGTGTGTTGATAGAATATCAAATTGTCTACTATATACTGCTTGAGACCAAATTTCTTCACAACTAAACTAAACCGTCCAAACCATGCTCTAGGAGAATGTTTTAAACCATGTACAGATTTCTTCAACAGGCACATTTTCTCAAACTCCTCCTTAGCAACAAACTCCTCCTTAGCAACAAACTCTGGAGGTTGCTCCATATAGATTGTTTCTACTAGATCACCATGGAGGAATGTATTTTTTATGTCAAGTACCAAGAGGGCCCAAGAATAAGTTGCGGCTAAGGAGATAAACATACGAAATGACGCCATTTTTGCCACAGGAGAAAAAGTTTCAAAATAATAAATGCCATAAACTTGGGTGAATCCTTTTAACAAGATGAGCCTTGAGTCGTTCAATAGATCCATCAACAAGTGTCTTAATAGTATATATCCATCTACAACCAACAATTGAGGCATCAGGAGGAGTGACAAGCTTCCAACTATCATTTGACCATAAAGCTTCTATTTACCTAGGATTTTGAATAGCCTCTATTTATACTCTTAAGTATAGACACAAAATCTAGATTTGATTGGAAAGAACGAAAAGAGCAGGACACATGGTTATAAGAAACAAAATTAGAAATCAGACAATGGGAACAAGATTGTTTACCTTTCTTTAAAGCAATAGGTCAGTCTAGGTCACTGTTTTCCAGTTTTGGAGACAAATTAGATGGTTGGAGGAGAGGGCCCATTCGGATGACCATCTACCATTTGACAAGATCGTTGGGAATAAACCTGCAAATCTACTCAAAACAATTGATGAAGATAAGGACTAGAAATTGTAGGTGATTTGTCTGAACTTTTAGGTGAATTATCCAAGGAGTTGTCAAAAAGTAAGGGTAAACAATGATAGAAGCTTTTGGCATCTTAACTCTCACAAAAGTATGCAATGTTCTTCAAGAATGTCACATATGCCCACACAAACAATCTTTTAAGTGAGGTATTGTAACAACGACAACCTTTTTAGGACCTTGAGTGACCGACGAAGATACATTTGATGGCTGGTGGACATAATTTGTCAACTCCTAGCTAGAGTTGGTGGACAAAACAGACACATCCAAAGCTATGAGTTTGAAGAGGAAACAAAGGGGTATTAGGAAACATAAGAATAAGAGGGATCTGATCTTTGAAAGTAGTGGATGACATTTTTTAAAAAAGATAGTAAGTTGTCAGGAGAGCATCACTCCAAAACTCCTTGGGAACCTTCACCTCAATTAGTAAGGTTCTAGCAACTTTTATGACATGCCCGATTTTTTTTTCAACAACACCATTTTGTTGTAGTGTGTGTGAACAAGAAGATTGGTGAATCATACCACAACTTTTTATGTAAGACTAAATGGATTCAGAAAAATACTCTGACATTATCACTTCTGAGGATACGAACAAGTCAATCAAATTGAGTTTTGATGTCAGATCAAAAGGATTGAAAAATATAAAACAATTTAGAGCGTTCTTTCATTAGATATAATCAAGTCATTCAAGACCAATCATCAACAAAAACAACAAAATAACGAAAACCGATTTTCGAGGTCATACAAGATTAGGGATGGCAATTTTTGGCCCATGGGCCAGGCCCAAACCCAAACTAACTCGAAACTCAATTATTCTAAGCAAAATATCATTTTACTTAAAAGAGTTAGGCTTCGAGTAAGCCTGAGCCTAGGCAGTCTAGACCAAGATTCAATTAAAAAAAATAAGTTGTTTTATATTTTTAATTTTAAAAAATTGGTGAGGGCTAGCCCTCCCTACACAAGATGGACCCCAAACATCAAAAAGAGCTTTTGGCTCTATTATCATCTCTGGATGAAAAAGGGATATTATTGATAAATTAGAAAAATACATTTCATGCTCATGCATAATATTAGCATACACATCCGTGAATTTGATTTTTTTCTGTACACATTACAATGATTGTTCATGCACTCATTTGATTTATTCCGGGATATAAATGATTTTTTAAATGATTATGATGTGAATAGTGAATATTTTGTCTTGAAAATTGATTTGGTGAATTATATTATTGATTTAGAATTTTTGGTGAAAATTCTAAAATTTTGGGTATTTTTGGACTAGAAAAAATGTCAAGTGGCAAGACAATCGAGTAAAAATAAATGTCAAATGGCAGTAGAAATTATTGATAAGTGACATTAAGATTTAACACCAAGTGTCATTAAAAATTGGGTGACAAATAGACTAGAGATTAATGATATTGAGTACCCTTAATAAAAGATGTTATTTTGATTTTCAAGTGGTATGTCATGACACCCACCAAGCAAGTTTTTACCTTGCTTTTAACCCACCCACAACATATACATGAAAAGACCATCTTTTAATTGTCTTTCATTTTCACTACATGCTCTCTTCTTCATTTTCTTCTTCTCCATTTACGATACTCACCTTCACTCTCACAACACAACCCTCAACGTTGAGCTTTACTCTCATCCTTCACTTTGCCAATCCAAGATCCTTGTCTTCTTCTTGATGAAAGCCTAACCTATTCCTCCTTGAAGAGTTGATGATTGTATGAGCTTGGAGGCTAAGGTTTCATGGTGATTCTAAAGAGTTTGAAGTTTTATCAAGTTAATCTTCATGGGTGTGTAAATATAAACATATATGATGATAGTTTGAAGGTGAAATGATCATGATAGTGGAGTAGAATGTGTGCAGAAATTTGATGAATGTATGTATACGTTGACGTTTTGATTTTGTGTTTATGATCAACCATAGTTTATGAGTTGTTTATGAATGATATTAATCTAAAATTGAGGTGAGAATGAAGAGGAAATGATGTAGAGTTGATCAACTATGCATAGGATGGTTTGAATGTAAGATATAGGGGTTGAAAATCTGGAAAATTGAAAGAGAATGGTTGGAATATGTTAGCTGTAACATTTCCACTGGACATGCATCTATATTTTAGCCATATCGTGATCTATAGACATTCAAATGGGATGATTTTAAGTTTAGATTAAACTAGAGACATATGGCTATATTTTTCATGAAGGAATCGAATTTGAATTTTTTCTTTAAGGATTTCAAATTTTGGTTTGAAGTTGAGTACAGTGTGTTGTCACGGTGTGAGAACAATCTGCGGTATTTTTTGTACAACTTGCAGAATACTGGACCAAATTGTGTGAACTTGGTGCCATTAGAAACTTGAGACATATGGGAACATTTGTTCAGAAGAATATATTGCCTAAATACCTCATTTTTTAATGTCAAAGTGGTCATGCAAAATTGACCCGAAAATCTGTCTTGAGAAAAAAACTGGAAAGGCCATCAACGTGAGTTATTCTTTTTTCTATGTGATGTTTGAAACAACAAATGGCAAGGTACTTTTCTATGATGCATTTAGACTTGAATGGGACTTGAAATGAACCTAGTTTGAAGTTGAATAAGTTGATAAAGTATTGGATATGTATTGGTTGTAATTGAAGATATAACATAGTGAAAGGATGATTGATATCAAGTGATATCAAAAGTTAAAAATCGGAATCAGTTGGCGTATGCATATGTTAAAATACTAAAAATAACAAAAAGGCACTTTCCTATGATGCATTTAAACTTGAATGGGACTTGAAATGAACCTAATTTAAGGTTGAATAAGTTGATAAAGTGTTGGATATGTATAGGTTGTAATTGAGGATATAACATAGTGAAAGGATTGTTGATATCAAGTGATATCAAGAGTTAGAGGTCAAAATCAGTTGGCGTCTGCATATGTTAATCTCGGCCTAAACCTGAACCTGAACCTATGTCTATTCCTGAACCCATCCCAATGCCTATGTCATCTCCTATAGAGACAAATCCTAATACAGAAATAGCTATACCTGATCATACACTCAAGGTGTACTCTCAGAGGAAGAAAGCAAGTAGTACGCTTCCTATCCCAGAAGCTATGTCAATCTCTGAACCAGTGCAGGTCCCTATCGAAGAAAATCAGAGCAGCAATGATCAAGAAAATCAGAGCAGCAATGATCAAGAAGACAACACAAATTTAGAATGGCCAATTGCCTTAAGGAAGAAATCTAGATCATGTACTATGCACCCGATTGAGAGGTTTGTCTCTTACGAAGCTCTATCTTCTCAATATAAAGCTTTTATTGCTAATCTGGACAGAATTGATATTCCGAAAAATATTCAAGAAGCTCTTAAAGTTCCAGAATAGAGAGAAGCAGTTTTCGAAGAACTAAGAGCACTTGGAAAGAATGAAACATGGGAAGAAGTTGATCTGACCAGAGGAAAGAAACCCGTGGGGTGTAGGTGGATATTCACAGTCAAATATAGGGCTAATGGTTCCATTGAGAGGTATAAGGCAAGATTCGCAGCTAAGGGCTATACTCAGACCTATGGGATGGACTAAAAGGAAACATTTGCACCTGTGGCCAAACTAATCACTATCAAACTATTGTTATCAATAGCTGTTAATCTTAATTGGTCACTTCAGCAACTTGACATCAAAAACACCTTCTTGAATGGCCAAAGGAATAAGTGTATATGAAACTTCCTCTAGGGTTTGATGAGGAAAGTGGAAACAGAGTATGTAGACTAAGAAAATCTCTATATGGACTAAAGCAATCACCACGAGCTTGGTTTAAGAGATTTGCCAAAGTCCTTAAAACAGAAGGATACACACAAGCACGGTCAAATCATACAATGTTTTTCAGAATTAGAGAAGGTAAGAAGACAATTTTGATTGTGTATGTTGATGATATTATCATAACTGGTGACGATGTAGAGAAAATCACAAGACTTAAGACAACATTGAAGAAAGAATTTGAAGTTAAAGACTTGGGAGAAATGAAGTATTTTCTGGGCGTGGAAGTAGCAAGATCAAAGAAGGGAGTTTATATCTCAAAAAGAAAGTACATTCTTGATCTCTTGAGAGAGACTGGAATCTTAGGATGCAAACCAAGCACTACTCCAATTGACAGTACAAAGTTTGAGGACGAAGATGATAAACTTGTTAATCGTGAGAATATCAAACACTAGTGGGAAGACTAATTTATTTGTCTCATACTAGACCAGATATTGCTTTTGTTGAGACTGTTGTAAGTCACTATATGCATGCATCAAGGAGAAAACATTTGGAGGCAGTCCATAAGATTCTACAACATCTAAAAGGTTCTCCAAGGAACTATTCAAGAAAGAAGATCAAAGAATAATTGAAATATATACTGATTTAGATTGGGCAAGTTCAGAAGAGGATAGACGATCAACTACTAGATATTGTACTTTTGTGTGGGGAAATTTGGTCACGTGGCAAAGTGAGAAGCAAAAGGTGGTAGCCAAGAGTAGTGTTGAAGCTGAACTAAGAGCTGCTGCAAAAGGGATGTGTGAAAGTCTCTGGTTAAAGAGAGTGTTGACAAAATTGGGAATCGGTTTTGAGATACCTATAAAGCCCTATTGTGATAACAAGGCAGCCCTAAGCATGGCACACAATCCAGTCTACCATGAGAGAGCAAAACATGTTGAGGTTGATCGACATTTCATCAAAGAGAAGATAGAAGATGAGACAATATGCCTAACTTATGTTCCGACAAAGAAGCAAACAGCTGATATGTTTACCAGAGGACTTCAACGACAAGCATTTGAAGAGTGTATTAGCAAGTTGGACATGATAGATATATATGATCCAACTTGAGAGGGAGTGTGGTCAAGATATGTATATCTCATAATATTATGATCTGATCATAATCAGATCTTTTAGATTAGATAGCAATATCTTATAGATATACAGTATCCTAGGATTATATTTCTATATTTGTACAGATTTTCTAGCTTATTATGTAAACCCTATACATGTATATATATACTGCACTCTTGAATAAAAGAAATATAGAGCAAATTAGCTCTGATTCACACTAGACATGAAAATGTTAAAGGGTTTATAAGTGATAAGGGTTAACTATCCAAATGACTAGTTCTAGTCATTTTGACAATGGTTGACCCAAGCCCAATTCTTGTTAGTAGACTCCACACTCTGCCTATATTAAAAATTTTAATATGGTATCCCAGCATGTTTGGTCTAGATTATTAATTTCTCGGTTATCCGTCTGAATGTCCAGTTCCAGTGGCCCGGTCTAGTTCCCATTGCATTTGTTTCAATTGACAACTGGATGTCCAATCCCAGTTGCACTTGAGGGGGAGTGTTAGAATATTCCCATATTGACTAAACATGAAAATGTTAAAGGGTTTATAAGTAATAAGGGTCAATTATCCAAATTACTAGTTCTAGTCATTTTAACAATGGTTGACCTAAGTCCAATGTAGAAATTCTAAACTGTTGTATTTCACCCTCTTTCCATCAGTACATAGATACAAGTATATATAGAAATAGAGAGGGCTATTCTAGGAAACTAATATCTTTACATAATATCCTAATATCTGTACATAATATCATATCTAATTTCCTAACTATTTAGGAGTCAATAATATTGAGGAAATATCCCCAACACTCCCCCTTAAGCTGGCTTATATATGTCATTCATAATCAACTTGGTAACTAGAACATTTAACTGCCTCTTGTGTAATCCCTTTGTAAGAATGTCAGCTACTTGTTATGATGTTGGAATATAGGGAACACAAATTAATCCTTCTTCAATCTTTTCCTTTATGAAGCGCTTGTCAACCTCAACATGTTTTGTTCTATTATGAAAAACAGGGTTGTGAGCAATTAAAATTGTAGCTTTGTTGTCACAATACACTTTCATAAGAACTGAAATACGAATCTGTAGTTCCTCCAATACCCTTTTAATCCATAGGACTTCACCAATTCCATGTGCCATTGCACGAAACTCAACTTCGGCACTGCTTTTTACAACACTTCGTTTCTTACTCCTCCAAGTTACGAAGTTACCATCAACAAATGTGCAATAACCTGAAATTGATCTATCTGTAGCACTCCCTGCCCACTCAGCATCAGTATAGACTTCTACTTGAAGGTTGTTCTTCTTACGAAACATTAAACCTTGCCCAGGAGTTCCTTTTAGACATCTTAGTATCCTATATACTGCATCCAGATGTTCTTGGCCTGGTGAGTGCATATGTTGACTCACTAAGCTCACAGCAAAGGCTACATCAGGTCAGGTGAGTGAGAGGTATACCAATCTCCCAACTAGTTGCTGGTATCTCTCCTTATTAATAGCGTTTTCTCTCTCCTTATTAATAACGTTTTCAGGTTGAACTGGTTTGAATTTTTACAACAACCTCAACAAAAGTATCAGCTACCTTGCATCCTAGTAATCCGGTCTCATTCAATAGTCCAGAAAATATTTCCGTCGGTCCACAAATGTCCCATCCTTGGATCTAGCAAATTCCATTCCGACGAAGTATTTTAGAGGTCCAAAATCTTTGATCTCCAATTCTTTGGTTAATCTCTTCTTCAACTCTACTATTTCGGATACATCATCTCCTATTATGATAAAGTCATCTACATAAACAATAAGAATCGATTGCATACCTGCCTTGGACTGCTTGTAGAACAATGTATGATCAGCTTGGCTTTGACAATAGTTGTAGCTCTTCATAGCAATATTTGAATTGTATTTACCTTTGCAACAGGAGCAAAGCTCTCTTGGTAGGCACTACCATAGGTTTGAGTAAATCCCTTAGCAACTAATCTTGCCTCCAACCTTTCCACACTACCATCGGCCTTAGACTTAATAGTGAAAAGCCATTTGCAACCTACCAAACTTTTATCTCTAGGAGAGTTCCCAAGTTTTATTCTTCTCAAGAGCATTACTTCTTCGATAACAGCTGATCTCCAATCTGGTGCTTCATGCATGTTTCTTAGCACAAACATATTAGTGATTTTAGAGATAAATGATTTATGTGTGTGTGATAATTTCCCATAAAATAGGTACTTTGATATGGGATGATTGGTGGTTGGTGCAAGCCCGTTTCCCCTTTCTAAAAGCTATAGGTAGGTAATTATCAACAGAGAGATTAGTACGAATATCACTTGTAATTTGTGAGACAGTACATATAGGTTGATCATTACTAGACACAATAAGAGGTAAAGTAGGATAAGGGTTACCTGAATTGTTCCCAGGTTCCTTCTCCGAGGGATTTGAGAGGCTATGCATTGTAGGTTGTTTTCTACTTCTCAATTGAATCTTCATCTTAGTATAAACATGAAGCACAGTATTCTGTTCCTTAGGAGCGGACAATAGTATTTCTCCTCCTATGGATGTATCGGGATTTCCTGGGATGGACAAATTAGAAGTAGTATCTATGGCTTCATTATTAGAAATTATATTGTGATCAATAATGACCGTGGGTAGGGGATTAGGAGTAATGGCCCAAAAATTTTCTTCTTCATTAGGGTTCTTCCCCTGAAGAAAATTTTTTTTATGTTCTAAGAATGTGACATCCATGGAGACAACAGTTTTTTGAGATAAAGGATTGTAGCACTTATAACCTCGTTAACTAGGAGCATACCCAATGAAGACATTTTTCAACTCTTTGATCTAGTTTGGAGTTTCCCCTATTTGAGTTATAAACATATACAGTACACCCAAATACCTGAAGAGGAAGAGCAGAGTAAAGTTTATTTTCAAGAAAGCATTGTTTAAACATATCTAAGCGTGTTGCATAATGCAAAACACGACTAGGCATATGATTAATTAAGATGTAGTCAAAATAGCCTCACCCCAAAGGTATCTTGGCACATTCATTGTAAACATAATGGACCGAGCAACTTCTAGTAAATGTTTATTTTTCCTCTCGGTGATACCATTTTGTTGAAGAGTGTTAACAGACGTAGATTGGTGAACAATGCCTTTAGACTTAAGAAATTTTCCAAGGACTTTATTAAAATACTCGGTAACATTGTCAGAGTGAAATATACCAATGCATGTGTAAAATTGAGTTTCAACCATGGTATAGAAGTTTTGAAAGATTTGAGCAACTTCAAAATTTTCACGTATTAAATAAACCCAACATAACTGAGTATGATCAATAAAAGTTACAAACCATTTTTTCCCAGTAAGAGTTTTAACACGGGATGGACCCCAAACATCACTATGAATTAAGTATAATGGTTTGGATGGTTGATATGGTTTTGTAGGGTAAGAAATCTTAGGACTTTTGGATAAAGTGCACTTCTCACAATGAAGTTTTAAATAATCCACAAATTTAAACAGATGAGGTAAAAGTCTTTTTAGGTAAGAGAAATTAGGATGTCCTAATCTATTATGCCAAAGCAAGATCTGTTCTTTAGCAAGGATAGAACGAATACTACTTGATACCAGAGCTTCTTTATTCTTCAAGTTATCATCAACTAAGTAGTAGAGACCATCTATCAACTTAGCACTACCAATCATCTTCCTCGAAGTTAGTTCCTGAAAAACACAATATGAGTCAAAAAGGTAATGGTAAAATTGGAGTCATGGGTTAGTTTGCTTACGAATAGGAGATTACAAGCTAGTTTTGGAACATGTAGGGCAGATTTAAGGTAGATATTCGAGGATAGAGTTACTAAACCTTTACCAGCTACAGCAGAGAATGATCCATCAGCTATACGAATTTTTTCATGACCAAAACAAGGGTCATAAATATGAAATAAATTAGAAGAACGGGTCATATGGTTAGATGCTTTTGAATCAATGATCCAAGGAGTAGAATTATATGGAAAGGAACATGATAAAGCAGTAAAATCCCTACCAGTTTGCACCACAGAGGCATTAGGAGCACTTGAGGATTCAGTTTTGGGTTTCAGAAGCTTCAGAATATGGTTGATCTGTTCTTGTGAGAACTGTCCAGCATCCACCTCATGTTCTAATGGGATTTTGCGTGATTCATAGTGAGTTGAATCACTAGAGGAAATTAAATTAAATTTTCCTTCATGTGATCCCTTCCAATTTGCTGGCTTTCCATGGAGTTTCCATCATGTTTCATGGGTATGCCGTGCTTTATTACAATAGTCAAACCAAACACGTGACTTTTCCTTAGTCCTCCTAGTATGACCAATAGTATTCCCAACAACTAGTGTTTTCAATAGTAGACGTAGGATTTCGTTTGCCAAGCATCACAAACCGACTACTTTCTTCACGTTGGACTTCTGCAAAGACTTCTCCAATGGTAGGAAGTGGTTGTCTTCCAATAATCCTGTCTCTAACCTCATCAAACTCAACATTAAGTCCCATTAAGAACTTAAAAATTCAGTTATCCTCTACTGTTTTTCAAAGATAGTTACAGTCATCAGGGAATTTCCATTCATAGTCAATAAACAAGTCTAAGTCTTGCCACAAACGTTTTAGAAAATTAAAGTACTTAGTAACACTATCCTCACCTTAGTGGATCTCACCCAATTTGAGAGTTAGTTCATACACTGGGACTGGTTTTCCAAATCAAAATACATCTGATTCACATTGTCCCATAGCTCCTTAGCTGTGTGATAACACATATAGTTGGAGCTAATATCTTCCACCATAGAATTTACCAGCCATGTCATCACCATAGAATTTTCAACATCCCATATTCCGTGTGTAGGATCATCCACCATAGGTTCCTTTTTGTCACCAATCAAATATCCAATCTTGCCTCTCCCACGGATGTATATCTCACTGATTGGGACCAGCGAAGAAAGTTCTCTCCATTCAGTCGTATAGTAGTGATCTGAATGGAATGAGAATCTGAGGTAGTATTGTGAGGAGGACGTGTTTGAACTGGGTTAGAGGATTCACCAATGTCAGACATGGTTGACATAGATTGGCAGGATTGGAAACAATAGGTGGTTGCTAGGGTTTTTGAATGTTCAGGTATGGCTTTGATACCATGCAGAAATTCTAAATTGTTGTATTCACCCTCTTTCCATCAGTATATAGATACAAGTATATATGGCAATAGAGAGGGCTATTCTAGGAAACTAATATCTTTACATAATATCCTACTATCTGCACAAAATATCATATCTAATTTCCTAACTATTTAGGAGTCAATAATATCGAGGAAATATCCAACTGGATATTTCCCAACAAGTACTAATACATTGGGAAGGCCTTTCTCCAACTGATGCATTATGGAAGCCAATTTCTACTATTCTAAGTCATTATCCATCTTTTGCACTCGAGGTCAAGCGCATTCTTGATACAGAGAGCAATGATAAGATCCAACAGTAGGTCCAACAGTTAAATAAGCCTAAGTTAATCAAAGTAGTTCCCTTTGACCAAGTCTACAAACGTTTTATACATGAGAAAAAGAAGAAACAAGATTAGCTATCAGTTCACTAGCTATCATTTATAATTATCATATTAGTTTGTTTTTCATTTAGATAATTGTGATCAAATTAGATAGAGTAGTTTAAAATTATCTGATCAAGTTAGTTTAGAATTATTTGAATGTTTCCAAAATAGTACGAGTTTGTTGTGTTTGTAATTTAGTATACAAAACTAGTTATGCTAGGGAACAAGAAAGCATTTTTATCCTATCAAATTCCCATTTTTGAGATCGAAGTGTTATCTCTAATGAGCTCTTATTTTCTAGATTTTTCAAAATAGGTTGAAAGGGTAGAAAAACTAACAAACACCCTGAGTTACTCTCTGATTTTAGGTTGCAAGGTACCATAACTGGATCACAGTCAAAGGCTTATAACAAACAAGCTTAATGATGTTAACAAAACAACTACAATTTCTTACTGTCACTGAAAGTGGAACAATGTCTGCATTGAAGTCATCCAGCTCGTGAAAGAATGCATCTAGTAAATAGCAAAAGTTGTTTGCATCAACTCGGTCCTCAAAAGCAAGAGTATAAGCAGAGTCCTCTCCATCTAGCAATGAAGGCATCTTTAGAGAAAAAAGTCCTTGTGCTTCATGAATAGGACCTCTTCGCATAAGGAC
Source organism: Erythroxylum plowmanianum (assembly GCA_025531925.1). NCBI lineage: Eukaryota > Viridiplantae > Streptophyta > Magnoliopsida > Malpighiales > Erythroxylaceae > Erythroxylum > Erythroxylum plowmanianum. The sequence continues at coordinate 22,688,687 of JANVCQ010000231.1, forward strand.
ACCCTGAGTGGATCACATCCAGATATTGATTAGAATTTAGAAAGACAAACAATACCTTTTGAGCTAAGAATATGAAACAAAGGTATTATAGACTTGGAACAATCAAGCAGATACTGAACTTGTAACTTGAAACTTAGTTGAAAAAGGAAGATTTACTATGCAAGAATTTCAATGAAAGCCTTTTAATAATAACACAGCAAGTTTAGAGGGTATAGCAATTACAATAGAACAACTATTAAGACGAAAAACCATATCAACTATGCGGATTAAAATCAATTAACAGAAAAAGATGAGGTATCATATATTAAACTGCATATTTGCATACAAGTATAATTCACAAAACCATTTCACTAGGAAAAGATTAAACAGTAAAAGAATCACTAGCATCTGATACATACTAGAACATATGGAAGATTTGACCACCACAAATCTGTCTTTTCATCTGAATGTTTCTCGGCCACTGTTCTCTTTCTAGTTTCTCTGCTTCTATTTCTACCGAATGAAACAGGCTTTTTATCTAAGGGGGCACTTCCTTGACTTTTTTGGGTCAAGTGTTGCAAATATTGTTTCTTGAAATCTTGAGGTTTCCAGCCCTTCACATCTTCTTCTGAAGACCTTTCTTGACTGGTCTCCTGGACATCACCTATAAATTTCTGTTAACATCCCAGAAGTGAAGGAGGCTCCCAAAACAAACCAGAAGATAATTAAACTAAAGAAAGCTTTCAGCATTAGACTTTTACATGCATGAACGACAGATTTAAGAAACCAAGGAAACAAACTGGGGAAAAAAAACAAACAAAAAATAGCCAAATTCATGGAATTGACATTTGAAGAAAAACAACAGTTAAATCATGAATCCATAAACATTACCAGGTCCCATTCCCCTAGCCAAATTACTCCTTTCCTTTTCCAACTTACTCACCTCATTCTGGCCGGCAGGAGCTTGCATTCCAACATTATTTCCCTTAGAATGATTATCACTTTGTTCTGAGTCATCACTGAGATATCTCCTAATCAAACCTGAAAACCCCTCCGGACTGCTACTCATGTTCTTTGGAGGGCTTCTAAACTTAAGCTTCTTTTTGAACATCAACATCTCCTTTTCATCCTTCAAATCCACACCATCCTCTCCAATTCGATCCCCTTCATCCCCAAACAAACCCAAATAGTCTATAAAGGACACGGGCAACTTCTCTCTCTTGGAATTCAACTTCTTCTCCAACTTAACCAATCTAGCATCAATCTCCTTCTCAATTTCACTATCTTCATCACCCATCATCCTCTCACTACTTTCTCTCTCCCTAGCCTCCCTAGCCATTGCCCTTATCTCATGTATTCTCTGTTCCACTTCACTCTCACTAAAATCACTCACATTACTCAAATTAGAAACCAATCTTCCATTGCCATTAAGCAAGGCACTATCTTCCTCAACCAAGTCCCCCAAGTTCCCGTTTCTGTCGCGAGAATTGGCACTGCGAAGTACCCAGACAGTACATATCGTCTGAAACACAAAAAGACCGACCAGATAACTACCATATTTCAAGAAACAGCGTGCAGACAATCTACCAACAAGCCCCTCATACGCTTCACTATTATTCACAGTCTCCGTACCGACAAAGTCATCAACTTTATTATTTTGCTCGACCGGAAAGATCTCGCCAGCGCCAAAACCAGCGATTTCCTCGTCTCCGTTAAGAGGTGAGTGGGCCACTACCGGCTCGGGAGCTTCTATGTACGGAACAGGAGTGGTGGGGGAGGTTTTGGTGATGATTTTGGGACGCAAATGGTTTGTTCTCTTGATGGGTCTTCGTGGGCGCGCACTCGAAACAGAATATACGATGAATGGTCTCAGTCGACGCCGGTGATTGGTAGTGCTGCCGGTGAAATGAGAAGGTACGATGAATGGAGGTCGGAGAAAAGAGAAGGTGGCGCTTCCCAGAGCACCAGCCATGGCTAGCCGGAGAGGACGGTAAGGTTTGACAGCGGCTTCGCTTTCACTCTTTTAGTTTGGACTGGTTGACGCCATGATCGCTAAACGAAGGGCCGAGCGAGAGATTGTTGTAAGGTACAAGCTTTGTTGTTGAGCAGGCGAAATAGCATAAGCAAATTGAGGTTTATAGGATTGACCCATTGGGCGTTCATTGTTTGTGTTAGCCCGGACTCTCTTCTATTTTGGGCTGAGGCGCAATTGCTGTCATACAGCTGAAGTTTTAGGCAAATAATAAAAAGCTTCCTTAAATCGTTGATTCTTTATAATTATATTAGTTCTTAACAATTAACATATGACAAAAGAAGAACATAGTAAAGCCTCCATAAATAAATATTTGATAAATTAATAATTTTGATTAAATAATAATTTTCTCCGGTTTCGACTTGGGCCAATGGGATAAAATAATAACCTCGCTAAATGCATAAAATAATAATTTAAAAAAAATTCCTTGAGGCCCATTGAAAATATAAAATAATAATTCATTAAATAAGTATAAAAATTACATATATAATTC
>JANVCQ010000231.1:22693247-22705369 GCA_025531925.1 Erythroxylum plowmanianum
TCCTAAGTGGGAGCTTAGGTAGAGGACGTAGGTCTTAGCACCGAACCTCTATAAAAATAGTGTTTGCTCTTCTTCCCAACTCTTTACATTTAAATTTGTTTAAATTGTTTTTGTGTGAATTAACTTCTGTTTTTATTGTAGAATTTTACAAAAAGCTTTAAAGATCTATTCAACCCCCTTCTAGATCATTTACAATTGGTATCAGAGCAGAAGTATCCAAGGATGGCACACAACAATCTAGCGGAAGTATTAGAGCAAAAGTATCCAAGGATGGCACACAACAATCTATTCAACCCCCCTTCTAGATCGTTTACACTTATTGCCAGGAGCGTGAGCAAGTTCAACACATCTGATAGTGATTATGTTTTTATTTTGGTTTTTGATTCCAAGTATGGTGGGGTGGTGAAGCTTAGTGGTGATATTGGCAGACTTGATGTTAACTCGCCAAACCCATACCTTTCAATGAGTGAATGGATCAAACATCATGCTGATGTTGAAGTTTCATCTGTCGACTAGTATAGAATAAGCTAGGTAATGCAAATTGGGGTGACTTTGGAACCCTATAAATACTTTTGCCAACTTTCTATTGCATGGTCCAGTGGAATGGACCTCCAAGAAAGTTGATATCAACATTGGCATCAGATTATAGCTTTCGAATTTGAAAGCGTAGAGCAAAATGCCACCTTATGGAAAATCAAAATGCACTAGTATCATTTCAGCAGAAACATCAAGGAGAGATTGTGGAATTTGATCAAGGGGAAAGGCCTTCTTTTGACAAGTTTTCATCACGTTTGAAACTTCGACAGGGTGAAATACTACTATTGGATGACCAGCAGCAGGGTCATAAAAGTTTTCAGATAAAGGATTCCTTAGTAGGAGGGAATTATTTCCTATATACTGCCATATCTCTAGGCTATCTAGCAAGGTTGTTATGGCGCAAACCCATCAAGATTAGATGTATCGTTATTTTTTTGGTGCTCACCTAGTTGGGGTTTACTCATCCTTTTGATTAATGATTAGTCTATCAGAAGTAAATCAGAATTAGAATAGTTGTAGTCACCTAAATGAAAAATGAAATGTTAAGCAAAGGCACTTCAGATGTCATTAGACCTTAAAATATACTACGTATTTCAGCAGAGAAATGGTGTGCCAAAAAGAAATCATGATAAGCAAAGAAGTTCCAATTGCTCTTGAATAAAAAGAGAATCTGATTTTTTAAAGTCATTCATGCAATCAAAAAGGAAGGAAAAGATTGCAATTTCATTTGACAAATAAGTTTCTAAATTATTTCCAGTATACTAACTTTTAGTTCCTTTTCTGTGTTCTTATGATTTTCTTATAGGTGAAGACGGTGAGCTAAAGTTGGGGATAAGAAGAATTGTTACACCTAGAAATGGGCTTCCTGATTTGGTCATTGGCAATCAAAATTCTTACTCGAGTGTTCTTTCTCCAATGGCTAATGCAATATCCAATAAAAACTTGTTTCATGTTTCCAAATGGAGATGCTTGATGGTGAGACAGAAATTTGTCACATGATTTTAGTCAAGCTGGATGATTATGTAAATCGTACTTTTTTTGGAAGGGTCACTATGTACCTTGAACCATATTGCTAAAAGCACATATCATAAACAATGGGTGAATACCATTCTCTCTTTATTCCTTGAGATGATGGAAGATGAACATTTTAGAGAAGTCTACAGTACCTGGTCCAAGCTCTGCTAACCGTGGGTTTTATTGAATGATCAATGTCTATATGGTCTAACAACTTCAAATTCCCATCCAAAAATCAAACTAAGTGATGAATTATTCATATTAATCCAATAATATGGTCTCCTTTTCTGTTTCTTACATCTCAGAATGTGTAGGGATCTATATCTAGCTTTATTAGATTGGAAAATTTTCTTATGCGGCACTGGAAACTTGTTTAATTGTCAACTTCATCTTGTATATTACTGTTGTTGCATATGCATTCATCAGCTATGGGGATTAATCTAAGAACTCAAAAGGATGAATCTTTTAATGGAAGACAAGCTTATAGCTCCCTTAACAAATCAAGTTCTTTTTAACAATCTAAAGCAAAGAAATGCTCATTTCGCCTAAGGATCATCTTAAGATACAATTATAAAAATGGAAAAGAGCTTAACACTCATCCGGTATATAGCCAATACGATAATTTTGTGCAACATTAGATTCTAATATAACAGATGAAGGCAATTCAATACCATCCCAGCATGCAACTGAACCTAATTAAATGGTATTTTCATTACTGGGCTTGTGGGAAAAAGATAGGAAGAAAAAGGGAATGGCTACGAAGCCTAAACCTGGCAAGAGAGAGTTTGACTCCTACACCATTCGTGGCACTAACAAAATCATCAAAGGTCTCGTTTTCCTATCTTAACTCTTTTGCACGTTCGAGGTATTATTCAAAATTTTGACTTTGTCTTTACTTTCCTTTATTATGCTAGTCGGTGATTATGTGTTGATGGGACTGTCGGACACCGGTAAGCCACCGTATGTAGCTAAAATCGAGGGGATCGAGACTGATGGTAGGAACAAAAGAAGTCATACTAATGGCAGAAGAAGAAGAATGTTTGAAGGGAGAAGAATCGAGCAAACAAAAACTACAAAAAAAGTCAGAAGGAAAGAAGAATAAGAATATTTGAAGAGGTGGTCGTGTTTTTCAAAAGAAGAAGAAGAATATTTGAAGAGAAGAAGAATCGAGCAAAAGAATGACAGAAGAAGAAGAATATCTGAAGAATGGTCGTGTTTTTAAAAAAGAGTTGTTGCAGAATAAGAATATTAGAAGAGGAGGTAGTGTTTTAATAAAAGAGTTGTTGAGAGTTGGGAGAGAAAGAAGGGTTAAATTGGCCAGTATAATTTTTAGATTAAATTCTTGAGGAAAGTAATCTAAATACGAAGGGGGTGTTGGCATTTAGAATCCTGGGAAAAGTGCTACTACTTTCCCTAAATTAGGAAAATTGTTACTTTCTTATCTAGTCAAAAAAAATGAACCAAACGTAATAATTTAAATTTTAGGAAAAAGATTACTTTCCTAGTCAACAATCTGAGCTAACCAAACAGGGCCAAATGGTCTTCTTGTGTGTTTGCGCTTCAATTACTATCTCTCCTCCTCACTGCAAGTCTTCAACACCCGCGAATGATATGACGTAACCATCTCATAAAGGAAGGCTTCGTAAGGTAAGAACTCAACTTTAGACTCCTTCAGAACTGTTGTGCATGTTATAACTAGCTAGATTAGGTTGTAGAGATACTGCTCTACGTACTAGGTATTATTAGATTCTTGTTAGAGGTTCTAAGAAATAGCTTGTCTCTCGTTGCATTTCTTCTCCAACTGGTTTATGACCCATTGTTCTCTAATATTATTACAGATTATTTTTGTGAAGGCAATTATGCCTCTTTCCCTTTCTGTAAATCTTCTGTTGTTCCTCTCCCACTAGATCTCCTGAATACATATTAGAAAGGCTACCATGTAAACATCCTTAATGTGTTTGGGTGCATGGTTCCGTAGTATCTCTTGGACAATGTCATTCACATTGCTGTGATGGCTATTAAGTGCACATAGAGATGTAACTTGCCTCCATACTCTCAACACTCTTTATTGCTATTACTCCTATAAAAGTTGTAAGACTATATTTGGTTGAGTGATTATTAATGAAATGAAATGAAATGTAATAATATTCCATCGTTTGGTAGGAGGGTTTATAATAGAATGGAATGGAAGGATGATAGAAAGGGAAGGTTTTACATTACATCTCATTTCATCATAAACAGCAAAAAAAAGTTATCACCAAATTGGGAGGTTTAGGATGGAATATAAAATGATAAACAATATTTTACTATATTACATTATAAACCCTTCTTTCAAATAATATTTTACTATATTACATTATGAACCCTTCTATCCCTTCCAAAAAATAATTTTCTAATATTACATCCATTTACATTCCATTCCATTATAAACCATTTCATTCCATTCCATTACAAACCATTTCATTTCATTCAATTCCATTAAAAACCTTATGTCCAACCAAACATAGTCTAAAGAAATCCAAACCTGTCAGATTGTTAAGAGAACTCCTGTATCAAAAAATCATAGTGGAGTTTAACCCACCAATTCATTAGAGATGAGGACCTTTTTTAACCTAGTACTAATATAGACACCTTTTTTCACTTGGTTAATCATTGTCTTTCACAAGTGCTTCCACTCTCACCTAAAATATTTCATTACATTTCTTAAAAAATTCAAGAGAACTAAGGAACATATGAAGCACAGGGAGAAGATAAGTTTTCTTTGTCTAATAAAGGAACCATTACACAAGGAAAATATAAAATAAAACAATAACATGGTTAGTGTAGAAAGGACTCTAAAACTCATCTGGGACTTGCTTTTCTTACGCTGCGTTTGGTTACTATCTCCAATATGCAGAGACGAAATGAGACGAAAATTTGGAGACGGAACAGAATAAAAATTGGAGACAATGAGGTGTTTGGTTGTGATGGATAGAACAGAAAAAATTGTCTCTGTCTCGAGAACATAAATGTATTTGGTTGCAGTGGACAAAACATAAAAACAGTATCAATGACAAAAATACCCATCCAGTATAATATGATTGGAAAGATGTAATTCATCGATTATTTTAAAAACGAATGATTTATATTAGTAAAAAAGTTAACCAATAACAATAATAACAATAACAATAAGAAATTAATTTCATATAATAATAATAAATAATAGAAGAAGAAGAGGAAAAAAATTAATAATAACAAGGAATTTAATAATCACAATAGTAATAAGAAAATTAATTATGAATAATAATAATTATAAAAATAATAATAAGAAAATTAATTTTGTATAATAATAATAATCATTGAAGAAAAAGAAGATTATATTAAAGATAATAAAGTGAATAAATCCTCTAGTCTTGAATGTTTAACAACTTAAGAAATAATATAAATTGACATCTTTAGCTAAAGAAATAAAGTTATATCTTATTCTGCTTTATACATGATATCATTTTATCCCTTTATCACTCTTCAACAAAAAGAAGAACAATTATAATTATTGGATAGTATCGTAATAGGTGCAATAAGCATCAAAATATTGGTATTAATAAAATAAAAAGTTTTAAGTCTCTTATAACAATTTTCATTATCCTTAAAGAATTTTGTAGTATTTATTATTAATTTAAACTCTTGTTAAGGTTAGACATTACTAATATATAAATATTTGTTATACATAACTTTAGCAACTTTTGAATCTTTGAATGCAATTATACGATATTTCTCACTATTGTAAGTTTACATTTTCATATTTATCAAATTCTAAACGTATAGTTAAGTGCCAACCTCGTCAAAGATTATTATAAACATTCGTTAACAGCTTGACATGAGTTTATGATCTACACTTATGGACTGGTGAGGACATTTATATGTCTCAACTTAACTATAACTTACCCAAATTTGATAAAGAAATCATTTACACAAGCTATGCTTATTACCATGTATTGATTTAAGGTATCTAAAGACATATTGATAGTACAACATTTCTACAATAAGAGCATTATAAGGATTCCAATCAAGGTTAGTTATATTTAAACTATCTAAACCTTGAGAAACATACTTCTTATCTTATTAAATTATATTGAATTTATTTTAGTTTTGGGTACTTTATGTTTTAAAATTTGTAGAGAGGATCTTGAAGGAATCTATATCATGTTATTCTAATAGTGTGCATATGAATCATTTAATTTTAAATAACAAAACCAACTATATATAAAGTCATATATTATAAGTGTATAAAAGTATTAAATCTAGAAACATTATTAACTAAAAGAAACATATTAATGTGTAACAGTATCATTGGAACAAATTTTACAAGTATAACCAATATAAACCATTTCAATAAGAGCAAGTCCTTTAACTTTGAACATTTTAACAACATAGGAAACAATAATCTTAGATATAGGAAAGTGGTGTCTTTAACTAAAGAAAAAAGAATTTTTTTTCAATTTTTTATCTGTTACCACCTCATCCCTCTATTACTTTGTGATAGGAAGAATAAACATGATTATTCAAGATAATATCATAATTAGTGTAATAAATATCAAGATTTAAACATTAGTAAAGTTGAAAGTTTTAAGTCTTCAATAATAGTTTTTCATAGTTGGATTAAAAGGTATGTTCAAGAAAGAAAACCTCTAGCTTCTCTCAAGCAATCTTATAGTTCTATGGGATGATCCTTTTGCTTATGACCATCGTCCCTACCTTCCTCGATTCCTCTACCTCCGTTGCTTTCTTGCTTCTTTAATCGTTTACTACTTCCCTTTTTCCTCTTTCTTTCCTCCTTTCTAATTTCCATTTTCGCCTCCCCCTTCTCTGGTTACTTTGTTTTGGAAGTCTTTAGCCCTGTAATGATCGTCATATCATTATGTTTTTCATGCGTTTGGTTATTCTATTTCTAGAACTAACTTCTAAATTTCCTTAGCAGGTAGAGCTTTATTTCCTCTTTAAGCTATGGCCATTGCTACTCTAACTTAGGATAATCCAACCTTCTTCAATTTCCTCCTTTACCCTCATCTGTTCTAATTCCTCCAGATAAGTGTAAAAGGCTCCCTCCTTTTTTATCCATTTCGTCCCCATCTCTAGGCCCTTCCTCTTGCAAACTGTGGATACCTGAACTAAAGTTAAATTAAAAGTGTGTTTCAGGAGAACTTACTGACTCTCTATTGGAATATTTCCTTCAACCATGAAAAAGGGTTCCTTCTTTGTCTCTTCCTCCTTAAACCTCTTAAAAGAGGGTGCATCATCATGTTTTGCTATAATGGCTGGCTTTTTCCTACTAAAGCACCCTTCTTTGCCTAGTTATCAAACATTGATCTATGAAAATATGGAAAGGGAAAGGTTTATAGGAGTTGAATTGAATGATGACTGACTTTTCCTCTTTAAATTCTCCTATAAGAGTAATGCACTTGAGGTTATTGAGGCTAGTCCCTGACACTTCAATGACTTGCCTTTTTTTCAAATATGAAAAACTGAGGATTAAATTAGAAGAGATGAAGCAGAAATAAGTGCATACGTAAGTCAATTTCCATCAAATTCCCCTGGAATAATAGTCTACAATAGGTCTGAGCCATTTGGCAAGTTTCTTAGGTAGACCACTATGTATGGATGATGCTACAACATCACAAAGAAGAGTAAGGAAATGCTCAAGTATGCGTGAGTGTGGATTTGAAACAAAAGTTAACGAGAATTCACTTCTCAAATTATGAGAAAAGGACAGTGTGGTTAAGGATTCCATAAAGGTAATATACTAATTGAGACCTTCCCTCGTGTAATAAGGGAAAAATTGGAGACCAACAGAACTAATAGAGGTGAATGTTGAAGACCAATCCAACTTTTTGTTGCTTTTTAGGGAGGTTATTCAAGCGGCCACAAATGAACTCCCTCAGGATTGCAAAAGGTATAATCATGAATCTAATTGGCTTTTAAGGTTTAAGGCTCCTTTTAGACCTATTTCCTAAGACGTAATTCCATGTGAAGAATCCAAACGACCTTATAATCCTCTCTCAACAGTTCCATAAAATTATAGTGATCCTTATCATGATGAAGCTAATGTTTTAGCTAAATTAAAGCCTGTCTTAGACAGTGCAATCATCCTCTAGAGAAATAATAGTTCTAAAGTTAGATATCTCTCAAGGGATTAAAGGATTCAAGTAAGTTAAAAGAAGGAGATCAAATCACAAGGAAAAAGGTAAAACATCTACTAATTACTCCAAACAAATTTATTTATATTTTTGCGTGGAATAAAAGGGGAATTAATGACCTTTAGAAGTAGTTAGTAGTAGCGAGCTATATTCAGTCTCTCAAGCCAATGTTGGCCTTTTAGAAACAAAATTGAGAGATGATAAATGAAAGAACCTATGGTTCTTAAAAAATAAGTGGTGTTTGCTAACTAGCCATGATAAACATCACTTAAATAGAATAACGGTTGCATATAACTCTTGTCTTATCAAAGTCTTGAGTTACTCATATTCCTCATGATGTTTGCATTTATTAGTTGAAGTAATGGGTCTAGGTAGAGCCTATAAGACCTTTATATATGGCAAGAACATCTCTTTCTAAAGGAATGAATTAAGGAAAGAGTTACTAGGGTTTAGGAATTCAATTTTATACCCTTAGCTTATCTTAGGATATTTTTTCTTAGTAGGTTTGATCCATTGGACATATATTCAATTTTTTGGCTCTTTTTACTTCCTTAAAATGGGTTTTTATCGTTCCTGGGGATATCAAGATACCATTATGTCGGGATATCTTATCTGTTTCTCCCGGAAAATAGATATCTCCAAAAAGAATTTTAAATTCAATTTTTTTTTTTGTTCTCTCCACCCAGACCAAACTGACTACTCTACTTCTTGTATTTAAAGTTATTTGTGCATCCACTCCAATGGTACTATTGTTCTGTACCATTAAGGAAAAGATTAGGGGAAAATATTATCTCTAAAGCTAAAGGCATCATGTCTTTTAATAAGCCCTACAAGGAGCTCATCTCATGCTTGTCCTAATTAGAAGTCACTAAACTTAAAGCTAAAGGGAATTGGTTTACATAGAGCAATAGGTAGGAGGGCTCTTGGCTAATTGGGAAGAAACTTAGTAGGGCTATAATGAATTGTAATTAGATGAAATTCTAGGAAAGTTATGCTAGATTCTTTGACAACCTTCAACCACTCTCTAATTTAAATACATGCACTTACAAAGAACTAGAAAAGAGCCTCTCCTTTTAGATTTTCTAACTTATTGTGTCGTTTTGATGGCATTTAGGATGCAATTTAAAGGGGATTAAGCCAAGAGGTTTATGGGTTTGCCTCATTTGTTCTTATAAAGCTAAAAGAAGCGGTTAAAAAGTTGAAAATACTAACTTTACTAGATACAGAAGTCACTCTTTCCAAAGCTAGAGTAATTTTTTGAGAAAGCAAGAAGAGAGCTATGTATGTCTGAAATATAATTATATAAGGACAACTAAAAGGGATTCAATAGGAGACAATATCGAAGCCTTGGAAGATCAAAACTCAAAGATTTTATAGAAATTAATAGTGTAGTGGTTGAATTACTTTCAAAGGTCTCTCCTAGTTGGGTCAGGATGTTAATTCATAAGTTAAGCTTCAATCATATTTTAGAAAGTACTTATGGAATATAATGGGAACCTAGCTTACCCCTCTCCCTCTCACCTAGGCTTATCTTTTCTAATGCCCAAGCTAATCACAAATGATTAAATTGACTTCCTTATAAAGCTAGTTACCATTGAGAAAATTGAGCATGTAGTTTTTGTTTTTAACCTTAATAAGTCTCGTAGTCTGGATAGATTCAATGCATGTTTCTTCCAAGAATCCTAGGGTCTTATAAAACTAGATGTTTGGAAGTTTTCCTAGAATTAATTTTTATCTTAAAGATGGTGAAACCTTGGAATAAAACATATCTATGCTTAGTCCCTAATTCTCCTAATCCATCGTCCTTAAAGGACTTTCACTCTATATCTTATTACAATATATTTTACAAGATAATATCAAAGATATTGGCCCTCAAGATCGATGGAACTCTCCCCTCTATTATAAATGATGTAGGCAGCCTTCATAAAGGGCATAAGCATAAATGATAATGGCTTAAGACTTGCTAAAAAATTATCATCTACAAGGTTTAGGTAGAAAGTGTGCAATGAAGATAGATATACACAAAGCTTTTGATATAGTTAACTAATCTTTCGCCATTAATACATTAAGAGTTTTGGGATACCCATATAGGTTTATATCCTAAATTACCTGTTGCATCCCACCCCCTCATTCAATATGATCATTAATGGGGAAGCCTCCAAAACCTTTTAACAAACTAAGGAATTAACGTAGGAGGAATCTCTCTCCCTATACCTTTTTATAATATGCAACCTTTATATTTACTAGTCTTCTCATATTTAATTGCCTAAGAGGATGTGTAAGGATATTGAGATATTATTTAGGAACTTTCTATAGTCAAGAGATTGTAACGCAAAACCAAAGGCTAAAGTTAGTCATAATATGTTTGCCAAGGCAAAAAAAAGTCAGAGGATTTCTTAAATTCATATTATAAACAAGTCCCTCTTAGTAAGAGGCTTTGGAGATTAGCTAGTGACATGGATTCTTTATGGACTAGACGGTTACATGTTCATTATTTGAGGAATAACAATCTATAAATGGAAAATCCTAGGCAAGATTCAACTTAGAGTATGAAGCAAATTATGAAGATAAGGGAATCTCTCCATTCCTTAATTTAGATGAAAATTTGGAATAAAAAAGACTAGTTATAGGGGGATAACTGAAGAGCTCAGGGAACTTTATACTCTCTAGTAATTGCTCAAGGTTTAAGAACTTTTATCCATCAAATGCTCAAGTAAATGCTTTAACCAATGAATGGAATGGATTATAGTAAGAGGGAGGCTACCAACCATGGATCGCTTCAAGGGTATTATTAGAATAACAATAAACCTTAACTGTAGATTATATGTGGTCACTCCTAAAACAATTAACCATTTGTTTTTCAGATGCCCACTTTCAAATTTGTTATGGTGAGATGTGCTAGGAAAATGTGGAACCTTATGTCAGGCTACTAATCAGGACCAAGTAGTCCTATAGGCCTTGAACCTCATCCATTTAAAGAAGTGATAGGTATAAGCTATAATGTGTTTTTCTATGTTGTAGAATGTATTATTAGGCATTTTCTTAGGTGATAATCATGTTTTTAGGACTTAAACTTGTCTTTGTTAGTTATTTTGTGTGTTTTATTTAATTAGGGCAAGAATTAATCTTAATTCATATTTTAGGGGATATTTATTGTGTTTCGTTGAAGATTTGAGATAGGGAACTTTAAGAAAAGCTAAAGAAGAAGTTTAAGAAGGAGATGGGACATGATAGTGCACATGCACAATCATGTAGGAAGAAGTTAGAACTGCTAAATGCCCTTTGTCACAATCATGCAAGATGTGCATGATCATGATAGAGAATGCAGGGAGAAGCCAGTGCACGATCGTGTAAAGGACAGTTTTTTAAGTCAAGAGATTTTTGTATTTTTAATAATTTAGTGCTATTTTTGGAATAAAAACAAATGAAGAAACCCTAGAAAGAGCCCTAAAAGGATTGAGAAGTATAAAAGGAAAAGAGAAACATTAAAAGAGGCAGCTAGAACATCCAAAAAAGAGATCAAGGAGGCAAATACCAAAAGAACAAAAGTTGCAGAATTTCCCAACTCAAGGACAAGAAAAAGAACACATCTAGAATTTAAACTTCTTTTCTTTTCTTTCCCTATTATTGAATATTGATTATGAAAAATTGTGGATACAATTGGCTATAGATTTCTTAAATATTTTAGGAATCACTCTTGAATTGTTTTGTTAAACTTTTTTGTTTTTAATTTAATAGATATCCACTTTGTGGCATTTATTGTTTTATATTTGATCTGAATCGAGAGATTAGGTTGAAATATTTGTTATGTTGAACAACCATAATAGACCTATAAACATCATATTAATAGGAAATTGAAGAGAGATCTTAATTATTTTTTAGTTACCTATATAATTGCTTCAAAACAAATTAAGTTGTTTTTTGAGAGATCGAGAGGTTGCAATTTAATTCTTATCTATTTTAATTGAAATTACTTCAGTAGATCTCTTGTTGGGACCCGATCTTGGAACCGGATCCCAACCAAAGAAACGGAAAAACATAACCAAAAACGAAAAGCGAAACAAAGCGGACGAATGCAAAAGCCAAGGTATCGTAAGCGAAACAAAGACTTATCGAAATCAAAAGCGTATCGGATCGAAACGAAAGCAAAAATAGCGAAGAGAAACGAATACGAAACGAAGGCGGAATGAAAATTAACAAAACGGATCCAACATTCGAAGCATAAACATAGAAAATACTATCGCGTTGGAAACCTTGGACTAAACCTAATCCAAAATCGGTATTTTTTTTTCTTTTCTTTATTCATCAATCAAACTCATACAAAGCATGGAAGTTTTCCCCAATCAAATTCTCAATTCATACAAACTTCTTATATATATGCAAACAAATCCCAAAATT
>JANVCQ010000231.1:22711847-22725930 GCA_025531925.1 Erythroxylum plowmanianum
TACACAATTCAACCCCCCCTTCTCGTGCATTCATATATCGTATTATAAGCTTTGTAATAACGTGTGATTCACTTCAATTTTGAGCCTTATTAGACTGACACATTCATATCAGTCTCATTGTGTTTTAATAATGTAACCTTCATGAAATGTACATCCTGATTTTGCCTTGAATTTTTTTTGAGACCACATTTTTATCACATGCATTAACAAAGGTATGATTAGACATTTTTTGCTTTTCCAAACTACATTAGCCAAGTGTCCTACCTATTATATGATTTCCTTTTTGATAAGCCCCCTCAAGCTTTATCTACTTTTTTGTGTATTAGCCACATTACATGCTTTAACCTAACCAAATGTCCTTCCCAATCCTTGAAGCTAGTGGAACATTTGTTGATTTTTTAGTTTGTGGATGTACAAACTTCTAAGTGTCAAGATATGCATATGTGTAAGTTGGTTATAATGTTGGAATGTTATTTTATGCCTTATCATTAAAATTCCCATATTGATGTAGTTTATTTTAATTTTTATAAGGGAAAGGAAAAGAAAGAAAGAAAAGAAAAAGCAAAAGAAAAGAAAAGAAAGAAAAAGAAAAAGAAAAATAATATAAAAATGTTTAAATAAATGTATCAAGGAGGAAGTGCATATGTAGTTTACAAGGTTATTCACTCTTAATGCATCCTCCTAAAGTTGTATTGAATATGTTATTTGAGTATTTTGAATATGAGGTAGATGTTGACTTGAAAGGGTCACTCTTTATAGTTTTAACTTATTGTCATCAACTGTATGAGTGGTCCCTTTGAATTGGTATAAACTTCATATGGTTTGTGTATAAGAGCTCGAGTTTGAGTTGCGAACTAGTTTTTGCATTTATCATAGTTAATGTACACAACTGTGATTGAATATTGGTTTTTGCACTTGATGTTACATCGAGTGTTGCTTGTTTCACTAGCTTTAATGGCTTTCAAGCCACTTGATTTAAATACATCTCCCTTTACCTTTGCCTACATTATAATCCTAAAAAGTCCTTTGATCTATGATTTCACATATGATCTTTAGTGGTGGAGAAATGAAATGATATGCAAAGTTGTGGATTATCATGATCATGAATGGTGTTAAGTGTACCTGTAGATATATTTTATTTAAACACATTTTTTGAGTCTACCATTAGATTGCTCGATTTTTAAAGATATTGAATGTTGATTGATCATGAGTAAAATCTTGGAATAATAAGTTCTTGCTATGAATTTTTGAAAGTGATTCATCTTTATTTATGATTATATATTCTTAAAACATATGGGAAATGAGTTAATTTTTTGGGTCTATGAGCTTAATTTTGATGCTTTGCCTAAAGACAACAACTA
Organism: Erythroxylum plowmanianum; assembly: GCA_025531925.1. Taxonomy (NCBI): domain Eukaryota; kingdom Viridiplantae; phylum Streptophyta; class Magnoliopsida; order Malpighiales; family Erythroxylaceae; genus Erythroxylum; species Erythroxylum plowmanianum. Next base: position 22,713,209 of record JANVCQ010000231.1, read on the forward strand.
AAAGCTAAGTGTGGGGGAAATTGATATGTGCTTAATTGATTGTTTAATTATTTCATAACACTTAGCGATTAATGACATGAAATTGCTTAAGATACTCACTTTGACTCATATGTGATTTTAGGAACAATTCGGAAGCAAAGAAGTTAAAATGACTCAAAAGCACGATATTGGGGCCATTTTTTGAAGATTAATTTTCACTAGTCTTCATAGAGCAAGAAGAAGAAAATTAAAAGACAAAAATAAGATAAGAAAAAAGAAACACAAATAAATCAAAGTTGCTCACGGCTATTGTGCATAGACCTTGCAAGTTGTACATGAATTTAATGGTTTGCATAGCCATGCACACCATTAATTTACTTAATAAAGCCAAGGATGATGGACAGTAACCCATGCAATGTGTTTTATGGGAGTTAAATGAAGACAAGGTAGCTGGGAGATGAAACACACCAAATTGACAATCTAAGAGGTAGCTGGAGAGAAGTAATATGGTAGCAATTCACGAAGAAAACAACACGCCAACAGTTCAAGAAAACTGGATTAAAACGCAACTATTTGCGTTTCACGCAAACATTGTTTAGTTTGTGTAGTTGTTTGCATTTCACATAAATAATGTTTGTTATCTGCATTTCTTCAATAGATGCATTTGTTTTAAATAAAGAAAAGAAGAGTAGCGGATAGAAGGGAGCATAGGGTTTAATAAAAATAGGACCTAAAGGTGGAGGAGCTAGCGAGAGGGAGGCAGTGACTTTCAACTAAAGCAATTTGAGAGTAAAATAGTGTTTTAGGTTGAAGGAGTTCGAAAACTTTGGGGGCTTTGGGAGAGCATGAAGATGGAGGTAAGCTCTCCACCATGAGGAGACCTATAAAAGGGTAGCTTCCCGACATCGATTCGGGGGAGACATCTAAACTGATAACTAAGTTAAGCACTCTCTCTTTGTTTTTGTTTTTTCTTTTTTTCTTTGGAAATTGATTGTGTTATACTATGTTAATTGATTTGAGTTTTGTGTATGGATAATCATATTCTCGTTATTGTTTAATTATTTGTACATGAACCCATTAGGTATTGTGAAAAGATGATTTGGATGTGTTTATTGGATCGTTTATTTACAAACCTATTGCTAGAATTTTGATATAATCTGTAATTGTTATATTTGAAATTCACATGTAGCTACTAATGATTCGTAATCATTAAGAATAACATAACATAGGTTAAATGATGCATCATATGTGGTTGTTGCCTTGATTATTCAGTTTTCCTTACTTATAATGCTATTACCTAATTGAATTTAGAGATCGTATCTTATGTTACTTAGTAGTTAGGTTTAATTAACGATCGTATCTTAATTAAACACTACCTATGGGAAAACTCGAGTTAATTATTAACCCACGATTAATGGTCTCTAAGAGAGGTTTAAGAACAATGAATCATTGAAAAATGTTTAATTAAGGTGTAGGCTGAGATTGAACCCAAGAACCATAATCCAACAAATTCACCATTTTCATCATTTTTTTGTATGCTTTCTTTAATTTGTTTTCATTAGGTTAGTTTTATTTTATTTTCTTATTTCTAAAACCAAAACCCCCTAAACCTAAACATCGATTAATTTCATTTCAATAATCATACACTCACTCTCTATGGGATCGACCAAGACTCACCACTACTATAGTAGTAGGTCTAGTTTATTTTGACTAGCATTACGATATGCTGTCACATACATACCTGATTAAAGGGTCATAGTTTTTAGAATTGATGACTATTCCAAAATAACCAATTTGCCTAATCTTGTATAAACCATCGGGACAATGCCACTGCCTCCATTTTCATCTATGTTCTCTTAAAGATTCGAGAAATCTTTACACAACATATAGTATATACAATCTAATGTTCATCTAAGAGCTTCCTAATAGAAAATGAGATACAGATAATAAAAAGAGAGAGCTAGTTCAAAGAATATTAAAAACCTTGAAGAAGAAGATCTGCTATTAAAGACAAGGGGTGATTAGTGTTTGGTTAGGAGATTTGTTGTAGATCGATTTGTTCTTTATTAGGGAGAATTTTGCCATATCCCTCCCAGCAGAACTCATTTTGACCATCAAAAACTATTCGCCATATCAACATTCCACTAGTATATTATATGGTTTCGTTAAATATATTTTGAATAAATTGAAATATATATACATTGAAAGATTTGGTCTTTTAAGAATAAGAGTAAAAATATGTCTAATGGTTAAATTAGTTAGCATTATGCACTTTTATAAACTTTAATGATCAAATGATAAGACATCATGCAACGTTAAAGTGATTTGAAATAAATTTTAAGATTTTGAGCCATAAAAGATTGAAACATTCACATAAATATATATTTCCTTTTAAATGTATTGTCTTATATTAGAATATTTCTCTAGAACTTGTTTGGAACATTTCAAGACCTAATCATTATATATTAGAATATTTCTCTAGAACTTGTTTGGAACATTTCAAGACCTAATCATTATATGCATGCATAAGAATTAAAAAAAAAGGTTTTCATTGTTTTACAGCCATTAACTTAAAAATTCACCCCAATTCTATATCCTTACGTAACTCCTTTAAGCCATAACCTTTTTCTTTTATTTGATAACTATATTACAAGCCAAATTCTCTATTTAAACATCCTTACCTATTGTGTTATGGTTCAAATTATTTTGTTTATTCATATATTTATTAATAAAAAAGTACTAAAAAAGAAAAAATAAGAAAGTTAGTAGTAAGAAAACTCAATCTGAGTCCATTTTTTTCTTCATATGAATCAATTAACCATTCCCAAGTAAGTTAAATGTCATGATTCCAACTTACACGTTTATTACCTATATATGTTTAGATGCCTTGCTAATATTTGTAATTTTGATCATTTTACTTTTAATTCTCATGTCTAATCATAACCTCATTACACGTTAAAATAAAGTCTTTTTGACTTATACATATGTATACTATAAGTGGTAGAGATTTGGTGAAAAGCAATCATATAGTAAATATGCACATAAACATCTGTTTAAAAAGTATCCTTGATTCTCTAATAGACCTTTCATGAAACAGTTAGCAGGCTTTCCTCAAACAAGCATTGAAGGTGGAAAAAAATGTCAACCCATACACATCCATCACAAAACACAATTCACCATCTTCCAAACATAATCACAAATAAAAAAAGCCATACACCATAAACAAAACACAAAAACCCATATAAACTCCAAAATATAGTAGAAAAATAGAACACAATTAAGAAGGTTCTTAAAAATAGAAAAGAAGAACAATACCATCACAAGACACGACACTTCTTTGATGGTGATGATCACAACACAGGAGATGACCCCAATAGAGGAGACGATGCTTCTTCAACGATGAACTAAGAGGAAATATGAAGAGAGCTTCGCTTTGGTGTTAATAACCTAGTAGAAAATTATGTCTTTTGTTGTTAAACAAAATCATGTCATTTTTTATTAATTCAAAAGAAATATACCATTTGGCGACAATTTAGAAAATTGTCCCCAAATGGTGGCTCATTACCATTTGGCTTGCCCTTTGGCGATGAAATGATATATAATATATAAATTTTATATAACAGTATCGAATTTATATATAATAAATAGAATAATATATTACATAATAAGAAATGAGAAAATTTGTATATCATTTATACATTAATAAATCATTATACTAGTTATAGTTATTATCTATACATTCATATAACATTATATTAATTACCACATATATTTATATTTATTGCAATTAATTAAAAAATAATTAAAATATAGTAAAAAAAGAAATTAGGTCATGAAAAAAATGACAATAAATCCCGATGCAATATTAAATGTTAATATCATATTCTTAAAAATGAAATTTAATATTGTTGACAATGATTTTAATTCTAAAAATAAATTTAATTAACAACAACGTAATTTCAAAATTTAATAAAACTAAAAACACAAATTTAATTTTTATTACATAAATTTATATTTTTTATTAAATCCCTTTTAAAATATATGATTTGACAAATTTATGTGGTGTCATAAAACTATATTTATTATATATAAATTCTATACTATTTTATAGAAATGATACATTAAAAAATTCTAAATAAAAAATCAATAAATATGAAAAGAATAAACTTGATTTAGCGACGTTACTAAGAAAACATCACCAAAGGAGAAAATATGGCTATAATTCCAAAAATTTGTCACCAAATATGTCCCTTTAGCGATGATTTCTGGAGATCGTTGCTAAAGGCAATGCACATTGGTTTAACATTTGATGATGATTTCACCAATTGTTTAACTTTTGACGACCTTTTCAGAAATCGACGCTAATTGTTTCACATTTAGCAATGTTTTCTGAAATAATCGTTGATTGTTGCATCATTTTAAACAATAACATGAAAATGACATCGTTTTTTTCAACAACAAATATCATCATTTTCGTTTCATTGTAAATGAAAAAATGCAACTCCGCCCTCCCCTTTCTTTTTTTCCTTATTCGTTTGTTCCTACGGTTTTCTTCTTCCATCACCACCATTCGTGGTCATCATTTCTTCTTCTATTGCCTACTTCTTGAGTCTCTGGTTAATCATCCGTCAAGGTTAATCATCAATGTTTTTTTTTTGTTTTCATTGTTTTTGTTAAATGCTTTTTGTGCGTCAGCTTTTTTAATATGGTTTGGGTTGTCTACGTATATTTCAACTATTGATGGTTCATAGTGTGTTTAAATTTGTTCATGTTGTTGAAGAATGGAAAAGGACAATGGTTTTGTTATTAGTTAGGGATGAAAATTTTAAGGCTATGAAATGTTTGATGAAAGTTTTAATAGGGATGATTTTGTTAATGTCAAAGTTGGTGGGTGCATAAGATTGCATAATGCATATCCATAGGCTAGTAATTCATAGAATCAATATTTAGGAAGTCCCAATTAACGTCAATCTAGTTGGATGCATAGTGCATTTGTATTCTTTTGTATAAAACCTTACGTAAATTCCAAATTGGCTTTATTTAAAGTGAAGATAGATGCCCTTATGTACAATTGTATTGCAGATTCATCATCCTAAGTAGTTTTTTCTCATCCAATTTAAATTTGCATATGAATTCTAGCACTAGCTCCCAATACATTGGTCTTAGATATAAACAAAAATCTATCAACCTATCATAGGTGATAGTTAGCTTAAAAAGAGAAAGTTTAGATCATAATTATAAAAATTATGTTCTCATCTTTACATTATGGTAATTGTAAGGTTAGTTCATTATAGTACCTAACATTAAGAGTATTTTAATTGAAAAAGTAACCATTAAACTTAAAATGTCCCCTATGCAATTATGTCCTAATTAACTAATTAGTTACTAATATAGACACATAATAATTTATTTTATATCATATTAACCTTAACATTCAGCATGCCACTCACATCCATTCATAGGGGGAAAAAACAATGTCAATCTTTAAGAGTCCACCCTTCGATTCAGTCAACATCTATTGTAACTTACCATTAAATCCCAACTTTAACCAAGTTAGTTCTTTACTTTCTTTAGATGATTATATTGTCATTTATTCCTTTAGTCCAAGTTCAATTTAATCTACATAAATTGACCATATGTGAGATTGTATTCACACTTGAATTTTTTTATATTGTATTCACACTTGAATCATAAGATAGTTCTTCAATTTCTTTAGATTGTGTTCACACTTGAATAATTTATATAATTGTGATAGATAATGGGAATTACATGTACATGATGAATTTTATGTTGGGTTCATGCTTCTTATTCTTAGTAGGCTCAATATCATTGTTGGTTTGAATTAAAACTTATTATGTCAATTTCTAGTGAATTACCATTATATTATTTAGATCTTCATTGTTCATTGTCCATCATCTTTGATTGTCCATTTGTCCAAGTAAGTCATCCAAATTTTGTTCATTTTTTATGTTCTAATTCAATATAGAAGAATTTGTGTTTAGGTTTTACTGTAAATGGAAGGAGGGTTTTGATTTTGTGTATTGTTGTTTAGAATATTGTTAGGATCATTGATGACTAGATGTATATATTATATAGTATTTACTGCATATAGAATGAGTTTGATCTCTTATAGATGATGCCTTTTATAAACCACTCGGATGATATATAGGCTAGACACATATAATGCAACTCTGATGAGGATTATTGGTGTAATATTCAACGAGCCTAGGAGTCACAGCAAGGCCTTTTCTTAATTTATATGGTCTAATAATGCCACGTACCTTAGTTATATTATGGTTTCAAACATAATATGTCAGCTATAATTTATAATTTTAGACTAGTAACATAAGAAATCCACCTATAATATGCAATATTTTATTTATTATAAACTGTCAGGATGGTATATAGGTTAAAAACCCATGATGTTACTCTGTTGAGGCTTATTGGTGAAATTTTCCACAAGCCTAGTAGTCACTACTAGAATACCCTTTCTTAATTCATGTGTATAACTTAGGATGACAACTTGTATGATTTATCATTATATTATTTTGAAATTAAATTGCATTTAGTAATCTAGTTTTAATTGTATAGCTAAATGGAAAAAATGGATGTCTTATCATAAATGGTCCACTGAATACTTACAAGGAGTAAGAGTTTCATGCAATTTGTAAAACATCAAATGGGTGTCGAATGTTGTATTTGTTGTCTATGCATAGATTGCTTAAATGTGAACATTCAAAGTCAAGATGTGGTATATAATTACATGCTAATCCAAGGCATAGATAAATTCTATTCTCCATATCTTTATCATGGCGAACGTTCAGAAACAAGTTGTAGTGGAAATTTTGATACAAATGTTGATGATAGTAACAACATAGATGGAAAAAATTGTGATATTAGTGATGATGGTGATGATGAGATTGGCGAGATTTTAAAGGATTATGAGAATTATATGGACACTATAAATGAAAATGGCTTGCCTAACAAAATTGGTAGTATTACAGAAGATCATGTTAGGAAGTTATTGAAAGTTGCTAAAGAAGAATTGTATCCAGGGTGCTCAAAATTCTAACAGTTATCTTTTTTTGTCAAATTGTTGCAAATGAAGGTCTATACTAAATGGAGTAAACAATCTTTTGACATGTTGATTGACTTGCTTAATGATGCATTACCTGTTGGACACAAATTTCCAAAATCTTATTATGAAGTAAAGAAATTGTTAAGGGACATTTGATTAGGATATAAATCAATACATGCTTGTTAGTATGATTGTGTTATATTTTGGAAGCACGGTAAAGATCTTGAAGAAAGTCCAATTTATGGTACATCAAGGTGGCGAGTGGATAATACAACATAAAATCTTGTGGTACTTATCTATTAAATCATGACTAAAAAGGTTTTTTATGTCAACAAAAACAACCATCGATATGAGCTGGCATAAAGAGAAATGCATTGATGATAACATTATGCATCATCTAGCAGACTTAATCGCATAGAAAGACTTTGATGGAAAGTTTCTATGGTTTGCAAAGGATTGTCATAATGTTCAACTTGGTTAGCCTCAAATGGATCTAATCCATTATGTAATATAAGTACTTGTTACAGTATGTGGCTGATAATTCTAGTGCCATACAACTTACCTCCATAGAAGTGTACGAAGTAGCCTTTTATATTATTGCCTTTACTTATTCCAAGGCCTACTAATCATGGTAAGGATATCAATGTATACGTGCAACCATTAATTGATGACTTAAACCATCTCTTAGAGGTTGGATTAGAAACTTGTGATGTTGTTGAAGGTGAAACATTTATAATGCATGCGACTGTTTTGTAGACTATAGATTAATTTCCAACTTGGCCATTGGTATATTTTGAACAATTGTGAGGAAGTTATATATATATACTTCTAAATAGAGAGTAAGAAATATAAATTGAACCACAAAATTTAAATATGAAATAATGAATGAGAATTAATAAATAGAGAGTATGAAGATTTAATTCAAAGCAAAGGGATTGTTAATGTTAAAGAAATACATAAGATTAAATTCCCATCATGGTTTAGGAATTAAGTAAGTTATTAATGGAATATAACGAATTTATGGCCATTTGTATGTCAGATTAACTTTTAATTATATTTTGTTTTACAAATGATACGGTTACATAATCGTAATATGCAAAAGGCGATAACAACGTTATATGTTTTGGCATGTGGGCCTCATATGTGTGCCAAAAAATATACAACTTGCATTGTTAATGGAGTTAGATTTTACATACAAAATCGAGATAGTCGACTTAGAAGCCAAAATTATAGGGTTGTTATTGAGGGATTTCATGATGATGATTTTATTGACTTCTACGATGTTATCTCAAAAATTATATAGTTGCATTACATCAAGGATAAAAAAGTTGTTCTATTTGAGTGCAAACAGTTTAATCTTGGTGACATAAAAGTGAATGGCAATATTACTAGCATCAATGTTAGTAACACATGGTATGATAATGACCCTTTTGTCCTTGCAAGTCAAGAAGCAAGTATTCTACCTCAATGACACTGTACAATAATTGGAAAGTTGTTCAACAGTTTTAACACTGAAATCTCTTCGATTTTGTGAAAGGAAAATTGTTCTAATGAGTGCAGATGATGATGAAGTATATCAAGAGATTGAATCAAAGATGAATAATTGAGCCCTACAAATAAAAGATGCAGCTATATTATCATTCCATAAGAGAGATGTTGATCCCGATATACTATAAGAAAATGAAGTACTGCTAATCGTGTCGTAGAAAGAGATTAAGACTATATTGAGGATGAATTATATGACAATGATGACACTTTGGCTTAATATAATAGTGATGAAGAGTCAAATCATAATGTGATTAATGATGACAATTTTCAAGATCTTGATCATGATAAATGAAGTTAATAAAAGTGTTGTTTATCTTATTTAAAATGTAATGTTGGTAATATTTATGTTAATGCATATTGTTGATGTTTGAGTTATGATAATGCATATTGTTGACATTTGAGTTTTGTTAACATGGATTGTTGATGTTTAATTTATACGCATTGTTGATGTTTGAGTTATAGATATCCAATATAATGACACCTAGTAGAAACAAAGGGAAGGTGGCAAGAATCGAAATTGTTTCTCCCCAATAACAACTAGATCAATCAAATCCTAGCCAATAATAATAATCGACTTTATCCACTAAGGAAGCCAATCAACAATAACCCATATCTACCTCAACTACTAAAGAGGGATTTGTAGGTTTGTTAATCTATAACACCTACAAATAGACTTATGATCAAATATATGTTTACATGTTTAATGCATATTTTCTTATCATTATTCATTTGTTGTCAAGTTCCAATATCAATTTTAGATAAAGAGGTAGAGGTATAACTGAAGGTTATGAATTGCAACGAATGAATGTTTCAATGAACAGCAAGTTTTCTGTATATATTGATACCTCGCAATGTTATCCTCTAGACAAGATTCAATTAGTAAAATTGTCTAGTAAATTAGGGGTAATTGTTAGAACTGAATTGCCTTGCCTAAATCATGCCAAACATTCGAAGGAAGACAACCTGCTAGAGAATGCTTTGGATAAAGTTTTGATAACTTTTCAATGTATTTAATTATATGCAACATTGTTTTACTTATTTAAAGATTAGTTTCATTTTTACTTGTTATTCACGAATGAAGCTTAATATTGTCAATCTCGACAACTCTAATGTTTCAAAATGTGTGACTTAACTATTGAAACAAAAGACTAGGGATCATCGTTATCGACTTCATCATTATTACAAATCTTTTCCTTCAAATGAGGAGGCAAAGAGACATGTTCTTGAATAAATTTCTCCAAAAAATTGGAGCAATTGGTGTGATTATTGAGCCTCTCCCAATGCTCATGTTTGTTTTCTTTCTCTTCACATTTGCTTCCATTAATCTTGTTACACTATTTAATGACTATTTATTTTCTTTATTTAGGAAAGTGTGAGAAAGTCAAGGTGAATAGAGGAAAATGAAAACTCCTCACAACCAAAACTCCAAATCATTTTTTGTCCTACAAAATAAATATGTATGTTCTTTGTTTATAAGTTATAATTTTATCATAAAACACAATAATATTGTGTTTTGTATTTATTTTTTTTTCATAAATCAGAGTTAGAAGGAACTACATAGAGAAGATTGAGATAGGATCATACTCTACTAATTGACACATTATAAGAAAAGTGAAGGATGGATGTCTTAAGAAGAGCACAATAATTACTTTAAGTATAAAAATTTGTTTAAAATTTAAGTTTATTTATTTATGTAGTATTAACTAATAATATTTGAACTAAAATTGATTTTATTTTTTAATTTTAGAATAAAATGCAGGAGTTATTTTGAACATCAATATCTGACAAAAATGAGTCAAATGTAGATGACACTTGCAACAAGGTGATTAGTACATGATCTGGATACATCAAAGGGCTTGGGTTTGGCCCTAAGTCAATTGGTCCATTCTCATCAAGACCAGCATATATTCAACATCTTGAAAAGGAAAACAAATTGTTTAAAAAAAGTTAGCTAAGCATGAAAAGTACCTAAGAAAGTTACTTGGCCTGAATTATGTAAGCAGTGAAGATGAAAGCGAGTTTCAGTGATTAACTAATCTTTGAATTTTATTTTGTATATAAATATTTTTGAAGTTGTAATTAAAATCTTGTACATGATCAAATTTAATGATATTTTATTTTTATATACAATGTTTCAAATTTTCAATTATTTTTATTATATTTTTGTATAATAAATTAACAACAACAAAAATCTAAATATTATATATAATAATATAGAAAAAAAATTCACAAGTAATTATAATTAACATGGTATAACATTTAGGTAAAATTTATATTAAAAATTTGACTACATTTTAGAAAACGTAGCTAAAAACTTATGCCTAAGTTTCTAAATACGTAGCTAAAAACATTTGACTAGCTAAAAATAATTTGCTACTTTTTGGAAATGTAGCTAAAAACTTTTGACTATTTTTTCGAAAATGTGGCTAATTTTCTTTAGCTATGAAAAGTAAGCATAGCAAGATTGTATTGGCAAAGATTTTTCAAAACATTGCCTATACTTTTTCTCTACAAAAATAAAGTGTAGGAAAAAAATATTAGCGATGATTAGAGAAAAATTTCACCTCTAGTTTTCTGTTATGAGGATTTGGTGATGTTTTTAGTGACGAATACAAATTGTCGCTAGTGACTATTAGCTATGATTTTGTAACTTTTACCATTGAAATAAATCATTGCTAAGAGTCCCTTTTGTTGTAGTGTTATTAGAGAACAAGTTTATTGAACTGACCATATATGAAAATTACATTTGGAACATTACTTGTAAGTCTATGAAAATTCTCATTGTGATGATTGTATAAGTGATTCTTTAACTTGAGATCTTCAAAGTTATCTCATATAGAGATTGCTATATTTGATACTATTTATAACTTATTCTGGTCAAGTACAACTCAGTCAGTAGTCATTAGATATAACATGAACTATATAGAGATAGTTAAGTAATCAATACAAGATTTATCACTCTAAACTAATTAGGGATAAGATTCTATTATTAGTATTAATTTGGAAAATCCTTAACCAAGATGGAATAACTATTTAAAAAATAGTTTTGAAATAGCAATAATTGAATTCAAAACATTATATAATGAAATGATTGAATTATATGGAAAAAAATTATATACTGAAGGTTTATTAAAACTACTTTGACATTTTTAAACATTTAAATGGTTATGATGTATTGCTGGATGTCAATATTGATATATGGATATAAATATTTTAATTAGAGAATTTAGGATAAACTAAAGAAACTTAATTTATCTAATCCTAAATATAATTTAGAGTTATAACATATTTAGGAACCTAATGGATCACACACAAAGAATAAATTGCAAAGAGAAAAGTATTTTAATTAAGTTGTATTTGATTATAAAATTTGAGAAATTGTATAATTAAATTTAAAATATTTAATAAATAAGGATCAATATTGGATCGTATTTAGGAATAATTGTTATCAGAAAATTCTAATTAAATTTCAATTTCAATTATAATTTAATTTCACTTAAATTACTATAATGTAAGAAAACCTATTATAAATAGATTTAAATTCTAATAGAACTAACACGTTTTCCATAATCCTCTCTGTAATAATTACATAGTTTTCTCAAAATTATTTACGAATATTGTTAGAGACTAGACACCCATATAGTTACAGTGATTGAGATGAACTGATTTTAGAAATAGTTCAAGGCATATGATAAGAAAAAAACAAGCTTTGAAATAAGATATGAATTAATATTCAAATTTTATTATGATTTATATATTATTTATTTTGTTGAATTTAAAGTGATATTAAATTTCAAAAAATAATATAGGAAAGTTTGCAATTATTTGGTTGCAAGCGAGATCCCACTGAATTTTTGAATGTTTACTTGCATAAAATAGAACACGGAAACACTAGCATGTCTCGTACCATGTACTAAGTGCCCGTTTGGTTGAGCTTTTATCAGTAGAGTTTTTTTCAGTAGAGCTTTTGTCAGTAGAGCTCTTTTGAGAAGAGCTTTTTTTAAAAGCCAGTTGACTGTTTGATTATCAATTAAAAAAATAGCTTTTTTAAAAGAGCTTCATACAGTAGACTGTTTGGCAATATAAAAATAAAAAGTACTTTTATTAATTTTAACTA
>JANVCQ010000231.1:22800515-22815739 GCA_025531925.1 Erythroxylum plowmanianum
AAATTAATTGATACTAAATATGAAAAAGAAAAATTGGATTAAAAATAATAATATCAATCAAAAGAAAACTTTTAATTAAAATAAATCGAAAGATTTAAAGTTTAAAAGGTTCGATATATTAAATTCTAATCTTCTTCTGCTCTCACTTTCTCTTCTCTCCGTATTTCTTTGCCTCCAATTGACTAAAAACATGTTTCTCTCCCACGAAAATACTGCTTCAACATCCCATTTACGCGAAGAATTATCTTTGGCTGAGTGGAAGTTGGAGATGGGATTTGGAAATCGTCGGCAATTGGGGTCACCTGAATGTCAACGTCATTGTGTCTGAAATAAGGAAAAATAACATATTTCTCAAGTCTTTGTTTAGTCGTTAAATTGGGATACTTGGACTTTTCATAGTTTTATGTACTGTTTGTTTCCTTATATTTCAAGAAGCATATATACAGACTAGCTTAGGTAATCGTGTGCATCAAATATAAGTGCTTGAGCAAAGTGTGGTAAGTTAGCCTAAGACTGAGAAAGCATGTATTTTGCAATGGGGACTCAAAGCAAAGATAGCATTACAGAACTCGGTATGTTCTTTTCAATCTCTAGGTCCTTTAGCAACTTTTGTGTTTCACTCTCTTTTTTGGTAATTTCATGCTGTCCATTTTCCAGGAATCATGAGAACCAAAAGAGACTTTCCTCCAAAGGATTTCGCTATCAGGAAATAAACAATTTTCCTTACTGGCCGAGAAACATGAGAAATATATATCTTTTAAGTTCGAAGCTAGGGGTTACAAATGGTTTGTCCTCTTTCCCTCTCAAGCCTGTAAATAATTAATTAATATATTCTCTGGTGTTAAGAATTAGGACTGGCCCAAGCTTGGACCAGTTCTAAATATTGTACAAAAAAGTTTAAATAATTTAATTATTCAACTAAAATAACATCGTTTTAAATTATTTATTTAAATTTGTTGAAATATCTGATTAAGAATTCTACATTAGAAAGAGATGAAATTAGTAAATTTACATGTTGGAGGATGCTATGGCTCTATCCAAAAGGACGGACGATCTATATGTTCTTTTCTTTACTTTTTTCCTTGTACCACTTGCAGGAGGCTATGGCTCTATCCAAAAGGGAAGACATCACATCCTAAAAATCGAAAAGACCATATTTCCCTTTATTTGGCCATAAAAGACATAGATTCTCTTCCCAAAACTTGGGAGGTCAACGTTGACTTTAAATTGTTTGTCTTTAACCAAATAGAGAACAAGTATTTGGCTGTCCAAGGTATATACGCTCATCTTCCTTCTTGTTAGGAATGATAATAAGTCGGACCAAAGACTAGCACTTGAAAGATATGGTTCAATCGGATTTGAACCAAGATGAAAATGAATTGTTTTATCGAACCGGAATTAGATTTGTCAATCCTAAGTCTCACTCTCTCTTTTTGCCATGGATTTGATTTACTGATCACTAATTGAAATTTGTTGTTTATAGATGCGATAGTGAAGCGATTTCATGAGATGAAAACTGTATGGGGTTTCTATCAATTTCTTCCCATCGAAACTTTAAATGATGCTTTTAATGGTTACCTTGTCGATGATAATTGTCTTTGGACTGAGGTTTTCGTTATCAGGCCATCTGGAACACTTGAATCTATTCACACAGTGAAGGAGCCATCTAATGGTCTTCTCTCATGGAAAATTCTGAATTTTTCAAAATTGGCCAACACCACTCTTTACTTCGAAGTACTAAATATTAAATCCTATATCTTATATCCTAAAACCTAAAACCTAAAACCTAAAATCTAGACCCTAAAACCTAAACCTTGAACTTTAATCCTAAATCCTAATGCCTAAGACCTATAACTTAAACCTTATACTTTAATCCTAAACACTAAATTCTAAATCTTAATATCTAAACCCTAAGCCTTAAACAATAAAACCTAAACCTGAAAACATAGACTATAAAATTCTAAACCTTAAACCATAAACTTAAAAATAAAACCCGACACTAAGTGCATGCATAAAGGAATGCAATTATCTTAGAATCAATTTTTCTTTAAGAAGCAAGACCGAAAATGGTTACTTTCATCCCTTCGCTATCAAAAGCATCAAATCAATCCATTCTCATCATCATTGGGGTCATTTTCTGCAACAAACTGTAGCAATAAATAATTACAATATGCAAGCAATGGTTTTCCCTACAGTAAAATACAATAGTTACACTTACCCAAAGCCTTGGAATTGTTGGATTAGTTTTTTGGCAATTGTGTTAGCAGCACCTCTAACTGTACTTAGAAAACCTCCACTTGTGCTCGATGTTGAAAAATAAATAAGGAAACAAAAATTTATGAACTTCAGAAATTAAAGGTTATAACAAGTATAAGCATGCATAATGACAAAAATAGGAAAAGAATATGAACAAAACTTTTAGGCAGAGATTACAAAGATTATTTGAGTGAACAATTATATATAAATTTTATCTTTCTTTTTTACTCAATTTTATTATTATATTTGTTACTAAATTGTTTTTAATATAAATTTTGTTAAAACCATTAATTAATTTACAAATTCATTTCTTAGTTTAAAAGTAAGATAAAAAAAAGTGAAAACAACAATTATTTGAAATGTTTGGCATTATAAAATAGCAAACTTGTGCATCTTAAGTCTGATTGAACTCATTGCAAAGGTCCTCTTCTGGATATTCTATTGGGCATGCACGCGGAGGGCCTACTTAGGAAGCGTTTAGTTTGATGGTTTGTGAATAAAGGAATGAAATAATTGTAAAAAATAGTGTTTGCTTTAAAGTTTTCAATTCTAATAGAATGGATTTATTCCATTAAATTTGGGAATCTACTAAACCCACCAACGGGATGGGTATCGAGTTTCATGCCAATCTAAGTTTTTATCACGTTTATTTTTTTACTCTTTTATCCCAACCTTTGCCCTACCATCTTCTTTACTTCTTTATCACCTCTCAATTCCTTAGGATCTCCTTATTTCCTTATCCTCATCTAATGTTCAAAAATTGCGACAAAATTCCTTGATCGCAATTTTCATTTCCATTGATGAAATTTGTTTGGTTTTTTTTACAAACATATAGAGATAGCCCCAATAAATATATGAAGAGCAAATTATTTTCATTTTTATTGAGGATAAAAATGATATTATATTATCTTTCATTTCTATTAATGTAATAAACCAAACAATATTACTGGTATTAATACAGAAACCCAAGTTACAAACCAAATATCATTTTTTTTATTTTTCATATCCATTCTCATCCCCTTCTACTATTATACCTATATCCATAACCAATTCTATGCTCAAACCAAACGCCCCCTTAGTACTTTCTGATTAGTTGGTCTATATTTTATGACTTAAATAATAATTATAAAATCGGTAATATTTTTGTACCAAATTAGAGTATCTTGGTAGACACACATCCAGAATTCTTTTCGTGTTGAGCTTTAACATTAAAGGAAAGCTAGCTGCTTACTAAAAGAATATTGGACATATTATATAGTATGGTATTGGTATGTACCAAAATATTCAAAATAAATTGAAATCAAGACATTCCTTCTCTCGCAGAAATAGATTAATGGTAAGAGCAGTTGATGTAATGTACGAATTTCTCTTCACTCTTCATTTATCAAAGACAAATGTACTACTGTTCCGACCGATTGACTGTGCAATTTTCTGAAGTCCAAGCTTGCACCTTCTTTAGGAGCCTCCGAAAGTCGTCTAAAAGCTTCTTTACAGGCACGGAGTATTGTATTCCGGACATATATTGTACTTAATATAAGTATCGTATATACTTCTTTCCAAACAGAAGAAGAGAAAAGACGCAAACACGGCCTAGAAATTTCGCAGAGCCTGGGCCAGAGCAGTTAGAGTGAGACCAGAGAGACTACTCTGTCTGTCTCTCTCTCTACTGGAAAATCCCATTTTGTGCCCTACCCAACTCGTTGGAGCTGCGGAAATGACTCAAGAATCCTTCATTTACAGCTTCGTCGCTCGGGGCACCATGGTGTTGGCTGAGTACACAGAGTTAACCGGCAACTTTCCGGCGATCGCCACTCATTGCCTTCAGAGACTGCCTTCTAGCAACGACAAGTTCACCTACAATTGTGACCACCATACCTTCAATTTCCTTGTTGAAGATGGCTACGGTAACTATTATATGTTTCTCTTACTTAATTTGAAGTATTGAGTAATGCTAAGGAAGTCTAGTTGTTAATGGAAGTAGGTTGGTCTAGTTTCAAGCTGGTTGTTGAGTGTTTGATTTAATACGACAAAGTTCTGTACTTTAACGAGCAGTTTGTGTTTTGAGATAGTTGTCTTTTGTTTTGTGGGTTTACTGAAGAGAAAACAGAGCCCTTTGCGTGGATCTTGGGAAAAAATAACAGCAATAACTTGGATTAAGATTGTCTTCTTTTATTGGATATCGTGGATTTTTTATTTGATAAAAGTATAGTAGGTATAGCCCTTGGTTGTTATTGGCAGGCGGCAATTGTCAAGGACTTCCACGAGTAAATCAGAAGAGACTATGGTCATGAAATTTCATTTCAGCACGTCACTGCTCGAGCTAGCCTGGATACAAAGTCTTATAAAAATCTTACGAAGTTATCCCCCGAGTTCTTGGAAATGTAGTTTCCAACTTAAATTCACATTACTCTGTCTGACCGCCGGAGCAGCTGCATTCCTAGCTGGGAAAATATCGAATTTCCATGCCAGTGCTGCTGAAAATGACAAAGTTCCACTTTAACTCTTTCTTGGAAGGAAAGTTCTTTAAATGCTGTAGTGCTTCTAGGCTTAGACAATGTACGTGAGTTTAGTTCATTTTCAGGGAAGCAGAAACTTGTTACCATATTAATATGTATTTGGGATATTGCTTCTGTTCTCACTTTTGTTGTACGCTAAGCTGTTCTAGTAGTAAAGACATCGTAATCTTGGATGAAATCTTGTTTGAATGAGCTTCACAGTTGCTGGTGCAACCCATGATGATGTTGTTATTCGTCCAAATCTTTTGGAACTTAACGCAACTGGTTACGAATTGAATAACATGAGCAAACTTTCAATCTCTATATCTTGACAAGTTGCATTTTGCAATTTGCAGCTTACTGTGTTGTAGCAAAAGAAACTCTTGGCAAGCAGATCTCTATAGCATTTTTGGAGCGGACGAAGGCAGACTTTAAAAAAAGATATGGGGGTGTTAAGGCAGACACAGCCGTTGCCAAAAGTCTCAACAAGGAATTTGGGTATGTGCAAGTATGAAAAGCTATGGATATTTAGGTGTTGTTCTTAGTTACATGTTCATTTCTGCACATGAAAGTAAGAAAGTGAGACTATTGTTTCAGGCCAATTATGAAAGAACACATGAAGTATATTATTGACCATGCTGAAGATATTGAAAAGTTATTGAACGTAAAAGCTCAGGTTTCAGAGGTGAAAAGTATAATGCTGGGGAATATTGACAAGGTAAAGCAGCTATTTTGTAAGGATATCTTGGTTATTTCGCTTGCTGCTTTTCTATTCTATTTTTGGCTTCATGTGCCCGATCTCCGTGTTTCTTTGTTAACCCATGTATATCTGCGTTGTATTGATGCTGTCCTAGGAATGTTTTTCCTCTTCCTCCCACTCCAATCTCTGTCGCCATTTTCTATTTCTTCCTGGTTGAGCCTTGGTGTATTCTGTGATACTGGAAGTTATGCTGATACAATTCTAAAATTAGGTGGACTTATCCTTCTTAAGGGAAATAGTGTGCTTAATATATATATATACAATGTATATATATATATATATATATATTGCATGAATGCCCTTGGAGTGTAAAATATCTCAATTAGTGGTGTAAAATAAACATCTATTGTGGGTGAACTCAAGAAGGAAAAACTTTGATGAAGCCCAGAAATGTCTTTTACTGGGTGTTAAACCTCAAACATGCTAATTTACCTCTATCTGATAAATATGAATGCTTGCAAACTGAAATCATTCTCCATCATGGACCTCTAAGTTGCGAACTGGGATTGTCAGACTACTTCCTACTAAACGTGATGGCTCATCAATTATGACTTAAATGAATAAGCCTGTTTACTGGCCGATTGTTGGATAATATACATGATACATAATGTAGATCTTGTTCCAGTTTTAGCTTTTGAAATGCAATATCTACATGTATATATTTTTTCTCTGTTTTCTTCTGTTTAAAGCGTGGTTTCTTGTATGTGATCAATTAGAAAGAAGCACACATTGCATACCCGTTCACTCTTTACATCTCTCAGGCTATTGAAAGGGGTGAGGTGATAACAACTCTCGCTGACGAGGCTGAGAATTTGCGAGATCAGGTTGGGCAAATGAGCAGAATAAAATCTTTAATAAGTTCTGTTTGATGATACAAGTTTTTGATTATGTTCCTTGTTGCAAATTTCAGGTCCAAACATACAGGAAACAAGGAACTCAAATTAGACGAAAAATGTGGTACAAGAACATGAAGATAAAGTTGATTGTTCTTGGAATCCTGTTACTTCTGGTTCTAGTAATCTGGCTTTCCATCTGTCATGGATTTAATTGTGCAAAGTAGCAAGTACTCAATTGCACACATCAGTGGTTCAATTTATCTTTTACCAACAGGAGAGTTATCTTTTCATCTCATCAGACTCATTGGTTGTCTACCATTTCCCAGGAGTTCCAGGCTATCCTTGGAATGACGTAGCTGTATAATGTGTTGTAATATTAATTTGAAAAATTACAGGAATTTTTTGTTTTTGTTTTTTCCTGTTTGCATATAAGAATGAAATTTCAGAAACACTATTGCGGTGCTTGTCTGAAGATTCTGTCTTTGTGTTATCCTGTCTTAAAATTATCCTAAAGCCGTATTCAGAGCAGATATTGGAGTCTTAGCTTTGGAAAAGGCGCTTTCTCTTATAATATGGTGAAATGCTATCCGGGACTGTTGCATCCACTAGCTTGTCTTGTTAAGTCAGGAGGACAAATGTCTTTAAATTACAGACGTTGTTGATTGGTCACTTACAAAAAGAAACAAGGCGTGGCATTCCTCGGATTCTTGTATCAATGAAGGGTACAAAGGAATGCGTAACGTATCAAGGACGGTAAAGCCTTGGGAGGCCAGGTATAATCTCAATTTTTTAGGATGAACTGGCCCTACTTTTTCTCTCCGACTGATCAAACTTGAAATGAAGTGGATAGTTACTGACTTATTCGCAAAAGCAAATTTGATCTGAAGTCGGCCTAGCCCTAAGAGCGTGACAATGTGATTTCTCCGAACTAGTTTCAGGTTCCAAAATATTGCTAGCACTTCTCATTTATTAGACAATTAGGTCTAGCTGCATAAAACTTTCACAACCATTTAGAACTAGAATTCACATGTACGACTACCAAGATAAGTAGCTAGTTGTTAACGTCTCAAGTTTCTAACAATTATTGACCTAAAAATGAAGCCATGCTTCCCCATTCAAAGCAACCTCTTTTGCTATATTGTTAGTTCAGTTAATGGCCAACCTTTTGATACAACTAGTCCTTTATAGTCAGAAAGTCGAATGGAACTAAAATGCAACTGGAAAAGAAGTAAGTGTATACTTTGGACTAAAGAGCCAAGTTGCGATTAATCCTTATAATTAAATTATCTCTAACTCATGGGTCACATTATTGGGCATGTAATTCCTATTAAATGATTATTCAGTTTGGGGTTTCTTTTGACGTTAGGTGGCATGCGTATCATATATATATAAATAAAATAAACAAATAACAGGTTAAGGTAGCCGAAGAAAGGGCCTTGATATGAAAACGTTACTGATCATCATCACTACAAAGAAGCTATCCTTTTGAGAAGTCTTTCTTCACAGAACTTAAGTTATTACTTAGTTTAAATATTGAATCTATTTAACTTAATGACATCTGTTCAATATTGTCTCAAGTTTACGCATTGTTTAGACTTGATTGACATTTGTAAATTTTGTTGATTGCTCCGTAGGAGATTGGGAGGCGATCATTGAAAATTCCATTTCGAGGATTTGAGCCAAGGTAGAAATTATGAAGTATTGTCTCCAAGTCAAAAATGGTGACTTTCAGTGGTTTTCGGTGCAACAAGTTGGCCAGCTATATTTTGTAGCTACCTAGCTGGCCTTCACCCATTGACTTCTCTATAAAAGAGAAGTAGCAACAGTGGAAGAGACAGAGAGAGAAGAGAGCGGAAAATTTAAAAGAGCCAAGAGGAAGAGAGAGAGAGAAACAACAAGGAACATTTGTTTTTTTTTTGTTTTCTCTTTCTAGTAGGAGTGTGTAAGTTTGGGTTAATTTAGGTCTTTTGAAAAATTGAATGATAAACACTATTATATGTTCTCATTGATTATAATGAAATACTTAGTCGTCTCCAAACTGGACGTAGGTATTGCCGAACCATTATAAAAATCTGGGTGTTCTTGTTGTTGTTTTATTTTTCACTCCAAATTTATTCACCTTTCTGCACAACAAAATCCTTTTATAGTACATTAAATTCCATATGTGGGGGAATTATCACGTCATAAGCTCAAAACTTGTTTCAAGATTCAAGCCCTGAACTTCCAAGTAACTACTAATCACTATGTCAAAATGTATTTTTGACAAAGTATCTGCTTGATATCACATAAATGTTCCTAAAGATTGCTTGACAAAATTTAGTGACATCTAATAAATAAAGAAATTGATTTATGTAGTGGCGGGCACGACACCTTCTTTCTCAATTTACAATATATACAAAAGTATGATTGAATCAGACATAAACGAAGAATTTTTGTAGATAAAACAACTGTTTTAGGTTTTTGGGATTCATTGTTCTATATGGATTTATTAATGGGATTGATCCCAGAGTTCAGAGAGGGATGGTTGGTGCTGCATGACATGACATGTTATTGGCAAGACAAAGGCAAAGCTCTGCCCATATTAAAATCGTCAAACTCATGAGAAGACAAAATAGGATCTCTCTTGCCCCATCCTTTGTGGATAAGATCTCTTTTGTAGCTTCTCTTTTCATGGATTTATTCTATCATATATTGTACCTGCATAGCCAAGACTTCATCTTCCTTTCCTCTCACTTCTTGTTCTTCTCTCTTTTGAGAAGAAGATCATCTAGGCAAAGAAAACTGACTAGACAATGTAAAGTTCACCTCAGCTCATTCAACCAAGGAATGGGCTCGTAGCCTTACCACTCTCACGAAAGAAGCAAACAATTTAAGAGTGATTGTGAAATTTCTACTTGATGGTGGTGGGTTTTTTTTTTTCTAGTTGGTTTCTTCACACCCAAACACGTGTTGATAAGAGCCTTATCCATACAAGTTTATAGGGATAGCACCTTCTGTTAGTGCATGCAAGGTTCTAGCTAGCTAGTGACAGACTTTTTTTGATTCCAACTAAGAAAATTTTGAGCACATGTTGTTTGGAGTCATGCATGCTTTAGCCAAAGAAGTTGGGATTAATGAATACGGCTGCTGGTCCAATTTTTTTGGAAAGATTTTAGGCGCACCAGCAAGACTCCAAAAGGTGACACCATAGAAGGATGGGTTATAAATTAGGTGATGAAATGAAAGCCTTTTGCATTGCTTCTTGGTAGGCCATATGAAAATCAATTGTCTGCCTAATAGCTAATTAATTACCAGCTCACTCCTGCTTAGGTTCATGTCTCCGGTCGTATTGTACGAATTCACTAGTTTGTTATATTTCAATTAGCTATAAACTCCCATGAATTAAGGTATTGTTTAAAAAAAAATGTTATCAATAAATAATATCTCATCAAATAAAATTTTTAGCTGGAATTAGTAATATCTTCAATAGTTCTCTCCGTTCACTAAAAATGATAAAAATTAAAGGTTAATTTTCTAACAAGATTTATAATTTTCTATATCTTGTTCTTGTGGGGCACATGAATCCAAATTCCAATCGTCTGAAAGGAAGGATGTTGAACCACTATTATGAATAAGTGTCATAGTTTCTCTCATTTTCCAAATATAAAGTTTTTGACTTAAAATGTAAATATTTCACCAAAATTCAAAAGGATGATCATAAAGAAGAAAGCTTTAAGCTTCGTTTATCAATAATATTGATGAGAAGAACCAAGAATTGGAATAGCATGTTGGAGCCTTTGCTTCATAGGGGAAGTCTTGGCAAAACCGGACAAACTCCATTACCTTGTGATGAAAATGGCTCTCCTCTTCGCATGGCCTTTTGAAAATTTGTGTAAATTTTGTCCATTTCCACATCTGGGTTGGGGAGATAAGAGAATCTGATTTCCATTCAGGGTAACCTTCACTTTTGTCTGACATGACCAAGAAATTAATATGTAACACCTTGTAAGTTGTAACTTTATCACATGAACGTACATAAAAAGCAAAAAGAAACCTGGTTTTCTCTTGTCAAAGTCTATGATCAGTAACCATCTTCAAATGATCAAATAGGACTTGCCAAATTCTTTTGATTAGAATTTTAACGCACCTTATAGGTATGCAATCCAGTCTTTGCTTAATACACTTTTCTTAGTTGCCAGAACTATTTATCGTTACAAGTTTAAATCTAACTTAATTAGTACTCATTAATAAACTTTAAGTGAAGTGGCATGTAAAATTGAAAAACTTTTAATCCCTTAAACATAAAAAGCAATCTTGGCCTTAGGGTGTGTTTGTTTGATTACCCATGAGCTGCTTTCCCCCTTTTTATCAATCAACCATATAACTAGTTAAGCAGTCAAAATAATATTGCCATGAAGACTAGACCTGTCATATCCGTTTTTGGAGCGGAATGATTTTTAGAACAATTAAGAATAACGAATATCACTCGTAAAAGCTCAATTTCCATTCTTCAATATCGAAGTTATAACGTTTTACACAAGACTATGACGATACTCAAACGTCACCAACTGCTCAATGAAAGCAAGCAAACCTACATTCATCCATCTTTTCGTTTTCCTAACCTAAAAGCACATCACTTTAGACTAAAACACTACATCCCGGATTAAGGAAACAATGTAGTTTAGAATAAGATCAGAGGAACTTTGATACATAAGGACACAAAGCATCACTAGAAAGACTATATAAGTAGAAAATTACTAAAGACATCCCAGAAAAGAGAAGAACTTAGACCAACCAGTGGCTGTAGGCCTGCAATTACTTATGTTGTACGAATTATTGCATGTCCCTAACTTCAAACATGTTGCGGTTTTTAACAACAATATCGTACATGTGCATGGACTTGAACTTGCTAAAGTCCCTGGGGAGAGAGATGAGGTGAACTGTGGACCTCTTGTGAAACTGAAGGAGGTCAGGGTCATCATAGTATCTCTCCCAACCTAGTGAAGATAGCTTGCGTTCAAGATCAGAATAGGAGGTGATTACTTCGTTGGTGGGTGTGTGAACTAGAACTTTACGAAGAGCACTCGACCTACCACCTTCCAATGACTCTGCACCTGGGTTCTCCACCAACTGAACCACACCATTGTTCTTGAAGACCCAAACTCCAGACATTCTCATCTAGTATTTTAGCTTAGTTGGGTAGCTAATAAGGAAGTGAAGGGAAGGGGCTTTTGTGTTGTTAGTGAGGTATGTGTGTGTGTGCAGGTAATGTATTTGCGAAAGCTGGGAGATGGACTTGGCAATAGTATAATGAGGTCTATTTATACAAATGAGAAGTGGGGTTGGGATATTATGGGCATGTTTGAGGGGTGTAAGTGTTTAGCTAAGGTTGGTCCCATTTGAAGAGAAAGGGTCTAAATATGCAATCTTTATTTGGGTTTTCTTTTCTTTTTTTTGTTCTGGGTCATGGATTTTTGGGGCGAATACATTGTAGCATAAGTCTAGTGTAGGCATTGCATTAACAGGATCGAATAGAATCCAGGGTGTGTGTTTTCTTTTCAAAATCTTTTAGCATGCAGGGGAATCTTTTTTTTTGTTCTTCAAAGAAACTATATTACGGACGCCTGAGAACTATTCTACAGAAGGCTAAAGGAAAGAGACTATGAACAAAGTTGACGTGAGTGTGTGTGTATCTATCATAGAGTTATTTTTTGTCCTCTTACTAATTAGCAACCCTAATATTCCTGTCTGCTAAAATATAAGTGATCACATTCACAAAACATTGGAAGTTTGTGCATAACATAACAAAATCTTGTTGTATGAAGGACAATTCATATTACATCAAGAAGAGAAACTTGAACTTGATACTTGTTCAGATGAGTTTGATTCCTTCTACGCGCGGGTTCATAATAAATTTATCAATTCAATATTGGATTACTCCTAAATATTGATAAGTGAATTTATGAAAGGTAATCATTTATTAATGTCAATGAAATTAGATAATTGCAATGGTGTACATACATGTAATTGACGAGTTTGCTTCATTTTTATGTATATTTTATAAGATTAAAAAATAGATGAGCGGATGAGATTGAATTGCTTAAGGAGTTGGTATTTCCATTAGTGGAAAGGAGGGATGCTCAAGGTAAAGTTCTAATATCTTTTAACAAATTTGTGAATGCTCATGCGGTGGGAAAAGAGAGGTGAAGAAGAATTGGAGGGCTGATGGGTGGACCAATTAGTATGGGAGAGAATAATCTTAATTCTTGGTTTGTTTCCCTTTTGTAATAGTCCTAACCAAACGTGCCAAACTTTTGACTATCTCAACCCCAAATCGGCTCCAATTCATCTTTTGTTTTTCATATTAGGTCATGCTAATGGGTTAAGTAGACTCAGTCGGGGTTAAACTAGAAATTAATTACATCGCTATTAGAACATATACAATAATGTTTACCTTGAGTTGAGTAGTGGAATTAATTTGATTTGAGTTGACATAATTATTGGACTTAATCACAATAAAATTTAATTTGATTGAACTAAAATATAATTCGATTTAATTTTAGTTGAAAATTTTGATAATTAGCTTAATTTGGTTTATTATTGATACTTTTTTAAAATTATTTTTAGGTATATCAATAGAATTTATAAAGATTAATAATGTTTTCCCTTCTCTAGATTACACAGCAAATAACTATATTGGTTCACAATGAACAATGCTAGGATTTGGTTTGAGATCTTGTATTATACAGTGCCTCATATGAGCATGAATTTGCACTCTATGCACAAATATGTGCCGTAAACCTAAGAAATAATTCCTATGGACCAACTAATTTAAAAGCATTCCTAGCTGCCATTTCAATTTCAATTTTCACCTCGCCTCAAACATATATAGATCGTAGTAGGTTCAATATCAGCCAAGAATAAATGACATAAATTGTTTTTTTTTAAACTGCATCAGGGAGGCTGTTGTTGCCAATGGAGCTACTAGTTAATTTGCTAGTACATGATTGATTTTCAAGTACGTATGTTTAAGTAGTTTGTCCTATAGATTCTTTTCATAAAATATAAATTGTAGACACGTGGCCATTTTCTTTTCCAATTTCAGGTGCCAAAGTAGTAGTAATCTTGATTGAAACAAGCACCATATTGGAACATCTTTGAAAGGGACGACCTCTTAGGAAATGAGAGACTGGCATATGTACAAAATGTGCTTAGGTTATTCCTTTCAATTTCCCCTTTTGAAGATCATTATAACTAGCAATCCAATTTCCCTTTCAATATCATTCAAACTGGTGCAAATTAATGTTTGCTAGTTATTTCTTCTTGCCTTTTGATATGTTATCCTCGTAGGTATCTAGATTGGCTTGTTCATGGAAGGAATATTTGTATTTCTCTGATACAAAGCAAATTAGTGAATACTGGTTAATAAAGGAACAAGTTCTACCCCAAGTTTCAATTCCAAATAGTATATATCTATAGTAGTGTAGTATGATTATCTAAACTCACCTATTTACTACGAGATTCTCAGATATGAAACGTCTAATTTGCTAGTTCTCCATAGAAAGGAGCCAATTTTATTACTCCTCCAAAACAGTACCTTTCTCTCTATTCTCTGCCATCTAAACGCAGGAGATGGTGAGAATCAGAAGGCACCACGTGAATTGGGAGTTGTCATATTCATTTGAATCCTAAATTTTAAGATGAAGCAACTAGGGACAGATTTGAGTTTCATATATCTCAACTTGGACTTAATATCCCTTGATCTGAAAATAAATGTTTATTATATATAGTTACAGTTCATTAACTTGACTTACCAACCAACTTTAGGTTATACAGAGATGGATGAGAGTGTTTTGTTATTTACCACATAGGTGCATGCATGTAATTATTCTCCTACAAAGGCCAATATCTTGAGTTCAACTTTGTACAAATTTAATCAGACATTTGAAAAGCACCCATCAACTTTAACCACTAAATTAGAATTAAGGTTGTTGATTTCTGGTCTTGAATTGTTATCTTAAGATAGATTTTGACGCAATGACACGTAGTTCTTTAATCATTCATAATAACAAAAGACCGTGTCATGTAATTATTTCAACCCAAGTCAAAATTGGAAAAACATAGAAATTTAAATAGATTTAACTTAATTTTTAAATATATAAACGATAAAAGTGCTATGAAAAGCTTTTTTTTTACTATTTTAAAACAAAATTTTAAAGTAAAAATAAAAAGGAAAGATGTATAGCAAGAAAAAAGAAAAAACATTCAATTTTATGATTATATTTTTCTTTATGGATATTTAGAGACACATTTCTCTACTACCAGCTCCATAAGTTTTACTAAATTTTTGTTCCTCAAATCTATAGAAAGAAACAAAAGTAAAAAATCCAAAAACTTAAGGTCTCATCAATTACTTCTTCATTGACAAGATAGGTGCGCAGGAATTTTCTTCACCATCAGCCTATATATAGTACTGTACATAAGAGCAAAAAGAATATCATTTCTTTTTTGGCTTAGGGGGTGAAAACAGATTTGGAGGAGATTAATTGACTTTTAAGGTGTAAAGTTAACGTATTGGTCCAAACTTCCAAGCCATTTATTCTGTCCGGGGGAACAACTGGAAGCCACTACACTGGGCAGAAGGGGTGCTGATGAATTCTTATCGTTGAGTGTATGCAAATTAAAGCAACAGTTGGCCATTAGCGAGAACATCTTGTTGGGCCCGGGCCCCAGAACCCTATTCCCGAGGCGGCTCCTCGGGCTGCGCCCTAGACGGGCATCCCGAAACGTCGAACCCGATCCCAACATCCATGCGTAATTCGATTCGCACAAGCAATATCACATACATCAATCATACTTACAAGTCATTCTCATCAAACACCCCCATAAACTGGGAGC
>JANVCQ010000231.1:22815839-22840691 GCA_025531925.1 Erythroxylum plowmanianum
TGCATGTTTATAATTTTATTTCCAAAATTACCCTTTAATTTCTCTCACATCTTAATTATACATATTACATTTTCAAGACAATTCAACATGCAATTAATAAGGGTATATCAAATATTTTACTAGCTTTCTTAATAAGTATGCATCTCTCTAAAACGTCATTTATTTTGAATAGGAGGGAGTATTTAGTTAAAGTTAGCAGAGAATGATATGCTTAGCTTTGATTAGGTTATGCCTAACTTTGAATTTTGATTAAAAAGAGAAGGCATAAAGAATAAAGTGTTCAAACATACAGAATTTAGGATCAATGCGCTGGTTATTGGTCAATTAAGAAGGGAAGGGGAGGGGAGGGGAAATTGTACCCTTCTCAACTAATATTCCATAATTCCATGAAAATGCGTTATCTATATATACAATGACGTGAAAGGTAGGATTAGATTAGAATTGGTAACATTATGTTCTTGGATCATTTTATATTAAATAGGAATCATTACACACGTTCCAGGCATACCCTTTTTCCAAGAATTAAGATCTCTAAGGCCTTTTTCATTCCCTATGTTCTCATGCTATATTTGATGGTCAGTTAGGGACTTTCTGTATACCTTTATCTATTTGTAAAATAAGAATGTATGTCTTCATATCCATTTGCTATATTTGTAGATTCTAACTAGTTACTCTTGTTAGCAGGAAATTTCCCTCATATCCGTTTGGTATATTTGTAGATTCTAACTAATTACTCTTGTTAGCAGTAAATTTCCCCTTCTAAATTTTGGCTCAATTTGATTTGATTAAACACCCAAACAGCAAGCGCATCTGGTGTAGTGGTATCATAGTACCCTCCCACGGTACTGACCGGGGTTCGATTCCCCGGATGCGCAGTCTTTTTCCTCTCTTGGACCTATTCATTCCTGCTTTTCAGGAAAACTTACCAAATCAGCGGATCTGTCCACTTATTTTTTTCATGAAGATTTGCTCTAAGACACTTCTCTCGGTGGTTGGGAGTGTTTTAAATTCCAAAGGCTCTAAAATACCTTGCGACCTCCAACACGTATTAGTTATAGAGATTAGTTTTAATACTAGGCTGAAGGAGATAGCCGCCGTCTTTGGCTCTTTGCAATCCAGAAAAGACAGTCTTCATTCCATTCCATGTTATGAAAAAATGAGGAGTTCATTAAAAAAAGCATATTTTACAAGCTACTGGGAAATGTTGGGCCCGTGATTGCTTGAATTCAACATCTTAAAATCCTAACTTTTCTTCTACCGGGCCTGTAGTAAAGTCACCCTGATTTTTAACAACCCTTTCAAACGTAGCCAATAAAAGGAGATTTAGCACATTCACATATGGAAAAACTAAACCTAATGCTGACTAGAATTTAATAATGGCAACAAGGAAATACAAATAAGCAGCAGGATTCACAGTTTGTCATTAAATAATCATCAAAGGGCACCCTACAAGGCCTCCTTAAGCAAGCTTGTTAATGATTTGATTAGGAATGATCACTTGAAGATGAAGTGATTAGGAATAGAAATGGATCAGGCTGCCCCGTGACTCCGCACTTTGGAATGATACCGACTTGAAAACACCCATCTATGTAAATTCATAATATCTCTGCACTTCTTCACCCTTTATGGCATTTAAACATGAACCAAAGACTCATATATATAGAAAGACGCAAGGAATTGACCTCAGCAATTTCAGCAGACGAAGAGAAGACAAAGCATATGCATATAAAGAGCAATTTGTGTGTGCTTCCCAACTACGCAATCACAATTCAGAAATGGTCAAGGGGGAAGCATCTTCTTCCGTCTTACCACTGATCAGGACAGATTTAACTGCTTTTCATTCGGAATATACATCAGGAAATGTATGTATTCAATGAAAAACAGGACTACTCATTTAGCAAACACCAAGAAAAGTGATTCATTTTTCTTACAAGAATCCAAACCAGTACATCGATTGCAAAATTATTCAAGAAAGTCTACAGAACTATGGAACAAAACTTGAACCTCACGGCAGAGATTGATTTGGTACGTAAGAGGAAGGTCTTAAACCTTTGTACACTGACCCAGCATTGAATTGTTCGGCTTCAGAATTGAAAGAAATCGCTTTATCTACTAATAGTGTAGGGATCAAACTTAATCTACCAATAGAAATTAGAATTGCAAAAGCAGCAATGACACAATTTCTTCCCGCAAAACATATAAATTTGGAGTTTTATAACAGAAAACCTGCAAAATTTTCCTTGCAACAATTATATGGCTATCCCAAAGGTTTATGTATAAAAAGAAACTGTCATCAAAACTTTGATACTTATCTGGCCATCACAAAGAGTATTAGTAGCTTAACCAAATAGTGTTGAGGAACAATTACAACTTAATCACCAAGATAACTATATATAGCATTACCATGAAATGCGTAATGCCTGCATACACTTCAGTTCAAGAAACCCACCATCACTGCAACCTCATAGTACTCAAAATCAGAAAAAAAAGCGCATAACACTTGCATTAAACCCTCCTTAACCCCTATAACAATGTCCAACCCCCTCACAGCTCATCCTCCATTCTCAAAAACTCACCAATATCAGCCTGGTGGTACACAACAATCCCATTGGGGTCCATCTTCCTACAATCTTGAGTCGATTTCGCAGCAGTCCCAAAACCCAACGGAACATCGGACATAGAAAACACAACAACTCCGTCATTAGCCTTAATACTATCAGTAATCCTCCCCAAACCACCTTTCAACACATGATTCCCGTACAAAAACGACATCTCCGATGTGGGTTTCAGCCAAACTTTGTGCTTTGCGTTGGCAGCCAAGAGATTCAAGCTTTGGATGGTCAAATGAAAGTTACCTCCGTGTGTGAATTTGCCTATGCAAGTTCCCAACGAAACCAATTTGTCTCGACCTACGTTCGTGGCTCGCTTCAGCAAGGAGTCGCTGACATAGTAGACCCTGTTCCTGTGAAGCCTGAAGCAGTATCGACCCGGGTTCGGGTCGGGTCCTTCGTGGGACGGGTTCTCAATTATGTTCTTGAGATTATTGCCTGTAAACTTGAAGATTTTATCGAACACGGCGGTTGTTTCGCTCTCATCCAATGGCCTCATTGTGACTATGACAACAGGAAGAGGAGGATTCCCGTGGCTATTCAACGTTGGCCGCGACTGCTGTGAGTTATACCCTGAATTAGGGTTTATCAGATAGCAAATTAGGCAAGGAAGAAAAGGGCTCGTCGGACTAATGGGCTTTAAATAGAAAAGAGGGCTCATCGGACTAATTAGGTTACGGATGGTTGGGCTAAATGAGCCTTATCCATTATCAAAAAAATGAAAAAAGTCAAAAACAATGCTGGTTTTCTTATTGAACGTTTCATTCAATCTTACATGTTGATTATCATGAATAATGCCGTTGTGACACGTAATTGTATATGTTGTATGCAAATTATAAATTGAAGTTAGTTAATTTTAAATAAGTTTTGTTCATCAACTAATTTACTCTTTCATATTTCTTCGCAAGCAATCATCAGTATTAAAATATACATAAACTACATTATTTTAAAATAACTTTTCAACGTGAAACCAAGCTGGTCTCGACCAAATATTGGATGATCACGCACTAACAAGGCGGCAAGATAATACAATTATGGGACATTGGTGAAATCCGCAGATGAGAACTTGACTTCTAACCTCCCACGTGCAACTGTGGTACTTTACTTACTGCTTGTTTGGATGAATTTTTAAAAAGTTAATAAGATTTTTTTTCACTATAAAAGTCATTTAAAAAAAATGAGTATTTGACTGTAAAATAAAAAATATATTTTTAATAAATATAACTTTTTTAACAACTAAAATATAGTTTTTTAAGAAGCTCCAATTTGAAGTATCTTAAAAAAAAAATACTTTTTTAGTAAATTTTTAAGATCAATTAATGAACTTAGTTTTAGTTTCTTTTATCTTTATATTTTACACATAATTCCTACAATATCTACAAATTCATCTTCACATTTATTTTGGGAGTTATATAATATTATTTAGTTTTTTTATATGTTTTAAGGTTTATTTTGAGAGTTATATAATATTATTTGACTTTTTATATATTTTAATATTTATTTTTGATATTAGTTTTATTTATATTATAATCCATATAAAATAATTGGTTAGACATATTTTTATTTATGTCTCATATGGTTTAAAATTATATAATAATTAATATATTGTGTTTTGCATATTGTTTAATATACTTTAAATAATATTTATATGCATAAATAATTTTTATTATAAAATAAAATATAGTTAAAATTATTTTTTTATTTTTATATTGCCAAAAAGTATAAAACTCTTTTTTTAATTGACAATTAAATATTCAACTGACTTCTTAAAAAAGCTCTTCTTAGAAAAATTCTATTAACAAAAATTCTACTAACATAAGCCTACCTAGCCACCGACTATTATGCCATTTTGAGTTAGCATGGAAATTTTAAATATCATTTATTGCTCTTGACTCTGTACCAGGCTACCACTATTCCAATGTCCAGATAAAACCACTGGTCATGATAACTAGCTTGAGCTCAAGCATCACGCCTTGGTAATGAGAAAATACTTTAATAAACATCAACTATAGCCATTCAGGGTTTCCTTCCGTCGTCGATTTGTCGGGCTATAGTCGGCACGTTTCCACCCTCCTCGATTTTGGGCCCTGACAGGATGGTCTGGGGAGCCTCCGAACATGGCTTTTTTATTGTCGCTTCAGCCTACGTCCTGCTTCGGGGAGACCCGCCTGCCGTTCCATTTGGCCTGTGGAGGGCCATATGGCAGTGGACGGGTCCTCAGCGGGTGCGCTCTTTCCTATGGCTACTAGCGAAGGATCGGTTGCTTAGTAATCAGCAGAGGGTGAGACGGCACCTTACCGCAGACGGTACATGCCTATATTGCTCACACGAAGAATCCGCTCTTCATGTGGTTCGGGACTGTCCTCAGGTGCAGCGAGTATGGGCCTCCTTCCAGACGGACATCGTCACCTCGCCTTCTTTTGAGCTTCTAGCCAGGGAATGGATTCACACCAATCTACTTCAGCATCGTCGAGTGCAGGGCCGGGACTGGGCGCTTCTTTTTGGGTTGACCTACTGGTTCCTCTGGACGTGGAGGAACAAGGCTATTTTTGTTTCTGATTTTGTTAGACCTCACTCACCATCTGTTTTTATCTTGTCTTTTGCAGATCAGGTTCAGCAGGCCTTAGGGGTACGAAGTCTGGGCATTACCGAAATCCGCCCTCGCCAGGAGCACCAGATCAGTTGACGAAGGCCCCAGGAAGGTTGGATCAAGCTGAACACAGATGGGGCTAGCAATAGCGCATAGTTCACGACTTCAGCTGGCGGACTACTTCGAGACAGTGACGGAATTTGGCTTGGTGGTTTCTCTCAGTTCATAGGATGGTGCTCCCCGCAGTCGGCAGAACTCTGGACTGTTTACACAGGCCTCACCATGGCTTGGCGATTGGGCTTTCGTCGACTAGAGCTGGAAGTGGACTCGATGGTCGTGCATCAGCTCCTTTCCTCTGTGACGTCTCGTTTTCAGTCCGACAACCCTCTCGTCATGGGTATCCTCGAGCTTCTCATCAAAAACTGGGTTGTTGTTCATCGGCATGTGCACCGAGAGAGCAACAGATGCGCGGATTGGCTTGCTATCCAGGCATGTCCTGGTGACATTGCGACCACTTATTTTGATGTTCCTCCTTTAGGGTGCCAGAATCTTCTTTTAGAAGATCACTCGGGACGCAGTTTCTCCCGTCTTATTAGTATATGATGTACTCTTTCCCTTTACATTAAAAAAAAATGATTATTTCTCCAGTTTTGGTTCATGGTAAAAAGTAAAAACTAAAAAGAATGAGATAATGAGGGCATTTGAAGCTCCAAAGAAAATCAGAATTGTGATTATGCAAAACTGAATCAATCCTTCTTGTATTTCTATTTATTAATATTCTTATTACATCATTAACGTCAAATAATTATAACAGAAGACTGGTAATTATAAGCTTCTTGCTTAATTATGATTATCGATGATTCCGTGTTTTTTTTCAACAATTTTGTTGATTTTTTTATTTTATACATTTATTTAAATTTTGTAAATTTATTTTATTTTAACTTTTATTTCTTAAAAACTGATAGCGAACTTGGCATGCCAGTAAAAGATTAACTTTACCTAAACCCTTGAAACTATAGGTTATGGGCCTATTTTAAAATATATGCCATTCACTTTCATTAATTTTTCTGATATATGTTTTGCTAGACATGAACCATGTGTTCATTTGGCGCATCCAATTAAATCCTGATGCCGTTATTTTAGAAATGTGATACCAAATTGTTTGTTGGGCCAAATTTCAAAATGAAATTCATACATTACCTTTACTTAGAACCATAAAGTAATTAGAAGTCGTCTTATTCTAATATGTAAACCATTCATTTTGGATATTAGATGATTTCATTTTAAATTGCAGCAAATTTTTATTATAATTTTTTTGAATTATCCTTTTTTCACTAACTTTGAACCTTCATTCTATTCCTTTTCTTTTTATCAACTCAATTTCTTGTTTAATATAAAAAAATAATTGACATTAATTTTTGGAGGAAAGTCCACCAATTTGCCCTCACTTTTTTAAACTCAAAGAATCTAAATTATTTAAATTGAAGATAAGATTGCATATTACGGAATCAAATAATATCATTTTAATTAATTAAATTAATTTATTTTAGGCATTACTAAAATATAATATTTTATTCAATAAACAAAACAGTATCATTTTAATTAATCAAATTGAATCACTTTAAATAGAACTCGAACTCAATATTTTATCCATTGAATAAAAAGATGATGTTTGGGTTGACCATATTAAGTTGCTGAACTTGAGAATAATGTTTTGCTCATTAAATAAAATAATGTTATTTTATAAAACTTAACAATTACTCCTTTCTAACTCAACAGGACTATTACTTACAGTTTTGAAAAAAATTTCTAAACCCGAATTTACTCGAATTCCAACCAAAATGAATTTTATCTTTCGACTTTATATGTTATTAATAACTGTACTTGGTATTGTTTTTATAACAATGCCTTAAATCAGACATTAAATATGCTTACCAAACAATGTTCAGCTCGGCAAGCTTATTTTCCGGCGGATGAGATCCTCCCTATAAAACAAAAGATCTGTTCCCATTTCAAAGAATACAATAGCACTCTCATTATAATTAGGACCAGAAACTGTACGGACTGCGGCTATGTCAGAATACACTATTGAATTACATGAAAATTCATGCCTAGCTACTTAGGATTTAATTCAACTCTTGAAAATTTATTTTCATAAAATGGGAATTCGAATTAATGGTTTTTAGGTAAATTTATTAAAATTTGCAATATCATATCTCATTAATCTTTTACTAGTTTGAATCGAATAATCATTAGAATAAATTTAACTAATCTCTAGATTAACTTTTGAAATTTGAGAAGGCTTAAAGAGAAACTGGAACAAACAAGGGTACCGTATTGTGTTGTTACCAATGCTTTGTATCTAGAACGGCAGAAATTGAAAACAGAATGACCCCTAATCAATGAATGAGTGTTCCAATTTGATGCGGTCTCGCAAAACAGTTGTTTAATGAGGCGGAAGTGACAATGAGGGTTACAATTTGACCCGGTCTCGCAAAACAGTTGTTTAATGAGGTTGGCACTGTCACTTCCCTAGGTTCCCTTATGTGGTCCTATTGAGCCATCTTTATTTGGCCGGTTACGGATATTGTCGTATTAAATCTACTATGATTAGTCTAAATCGCTATATTTATGGATTACGATTTACGACATAGCAAGTCATTTAGACTTCAGACTTCCTTTGATATTGAAAGTTCATAAGTCAATTATTAAAAAAAGACAAGTACTGCCTTAAAATTTTGACTTGAAGATAAATTTATTACATAATTTATAAATTATGTTACGAAAATTTCCTAAAATTTGAGTGGTAAAAAATAATTTATTACATAATTTATAGACTAATATATGTATTAGATAATTTATTTAATATGTAATTAAAAATTGGTATATTTAAAATATAATAATTATTAAGAATTTCACTGTTGTAAAAAAGACCGTTTACCATCCTTTCTTCAATTTCATACTTGTGCTTATAACTAGGATACCTTCTAGACTGAATTAGAGTAGAGTCTATACACCATCTGTGCGGGACATGCAGACCACATCCGTCCGTGATTCACATTTCTTAATCTGTATTCTCTTGCGTGTATCGCAACAGTCCACAATAGAGCAGTGAACCCCCCTTAAATAATGCCAGCAATATTTAGTCGCTGTCCTTGCCAAATTTATTATGAGCTTCTACATGTTTTTTTTTTTGTTAACCCACGAGATATTTTAAGAGGGTCCTAATTGTGAGAAGACGTCTTTAAACCATCCACTCTCAGACTAATCTCCACTTGTACATGTTTGAGATCGGAAGAAATCTGTGATCCACCGTGTTCGAGATTCAAAGAAAGTAACACCAGAAAAGAAAAGGATGTCCGCATAAAATATTTAATTTTTTTCTTTGTATTCTTTTTGTTTCATCACCATAAATTCCAACAACTTAATGCTCGCAATCTAATAGTAATTAGGATGCAGAATATTTCAAATATTTCCAATCGCAAAGTCACCTAAATCAAAGACTCCTGTGGCGTGCAAAGTGCTTTATATTACTCTCACATTCTTGAAATATTATATTTATGGTGAAAATTGCATATGTAATCATTTTGTACAAGTAATGTACGTAACAATTGCCACTGCATACTTAGTTGGAATAATCAAGTGTAGTCAAATGTTACGAAACCCACTTTATATTTAGCTTCCTCATGTATAACGCTACACAAATTTTAAAACTTCTTAACTCATCAAATGATTGGCCAACCACAATTTATAATCATAAGTTCAGTTTCAACAAGCTAAAAACAATTCCATTAAGT
Organism: Erythroxylum plowmanianum; assembly: GCA_025531925.1. NCBI lineage: Eukaryota > Viridiplantae > Streptophyta > Magnoliopsida > Malpighiales > Erythroxylaceae > Erythroxylum > Erythroxylum plowmanianum. The sequence goes on from JANVCQ010000231.1 coordinate 22,824,836, forward strand.
TTTCCAATTTTGGAAAAAAAAAAAGAGAGAGTCGTGGCCTCGTAGATGTTACATGATGTGACATTTGAAACAGCAAAAATTGAAGTAAAAATTACAAAAGAATAAACAAAATTTAATGACATGAATAACATATTTTATAAATTAAATTTAATTACTTTTATCTCATTTCTGAAATAATTTTGCACTTGTAAATGCCTCCAAACTATTTTGTGTATAATCTTCTGAAAATTACACTAACTTTTAAAATATTTTTAGTTAATAAAACTTCAGCATAAAAATAAAATTTATACCCAACCATAAATATAAATTCTTTTCACGAATGTAGAAATAAGCTTGTAGTTACACCAATATTTCAAGTATGAAAAATACATATATATATATATAAAATAAACACCCATCATAAACACACTTCTCTTAAATTAAAAATAACGATAAAATATATTTAACAAGAATATGACATTTATACCAATTAAATGCTACTCATATGATGAGTTAAATTAACTCTTAAACTCAAATCAAATTAATTAAATTCAATACATAATTATATTAAATTATTAATTTAAGTTTAATTTAATTAATTCATGTTAATGTAAGTGTTAAATTGGATTATTATATTAGTGATATTTAGGTAGTACACATATGATGTTTATATTGCATACGTTTTGTCATTATTTTCTAATTAAAATGTAAGAGAAGTTATCTTTTGTGAAAAAAAATGAATATTAGAAAGAGTTTTTGTTGAAAATTATAAAAAATAGAAGATTTTTTCAAAAATTTATATATATTAGAAATTCGGAAGGGAGTTGTCCCATTAAAAAGGATGCTGTTTATGTAATTCAAAATTCCGTGTTCATACTAAGTTTGACTCTCTGACTGAAGCCGTCAATATATATAGTGTAATTTAAAATTCTCTGTTCATACTAAGTTTGTAATTCAAAATTCCGTGTTCATACTAAGTTTAACTATCTGACTAAAGCCGTGAATGGGTGAGTATAAGCTAAGGTAATTAGCCTTAAACTTCGGTAGATCGCAAGTTTTAATTTAATTAGGTCATAATTTATGGTAAGGTAATTTATAATTTTACGGAGGAGTTTGAGACTTTGAGTCTGCTCAAAAGTGGATGAATATAGGGTAGTATCTAATGAAAAAATTTGAGCTTAGTTAATACAAACTCAATGTTCAACTGCAGCCGATAAATTTCTCATTATATTTTTTACAGAGAAACTATGAGATTGACTATAAGCTACAATTAAACCTATCTCTGGATCATATTGACTAAGCTATAATGCTGAAAATACAGAAACTATATGTTTCCAGTAGGATAAATAAAGTACCTCATCACATACTACCATTCAAGTGAAATGACACTTACTAATTTTTTTAATGATACGAAGACCAATTAAAACCTTACGTTGAATAATTAACTTTCATTTTAAAATAAATATGGAAATTCTAAAATTTTCTATAGTGTCCTTTTAAATTATATGTGTCAAATTCTTATCTGACTTCACCTTAAGGATCAATTTGTAATTCTATTAATCTTAATTTTAACCTAAACAACTTAACTGATGTTGAACTAAAACATCAAAAATTATTTTCTAAAATTAAAAACTTAATTTTAGAAAACAATCTTAATTGTACGACATATGTAGTATGCATGCCTAAGATTTTAATCTTCTCTATATGCACCTCCTTCCTTATGGCGCCTATACTCCTAGAAGAGGTTCAACTATTGTTTTTATTGCTAATGTTTGGAAATCGAGGCTTCGATATCGCATGCAACAGAATAAGAACACATTTTTTTGGTTTAATTTTTCAAAAGCTAAGATTACTTAATGATTAACGTATAAAATATAATAAAATTTGAATTATAATCCATACATTATTCCAAAGCATAATCATTTTTTAGTGGCTTTCCTCAAATCATTTATGAAAAACTTAGCTACCATAGTCATATAAGTATCTGAACTTTAATAAAATCTACATAATGCGTTGAAAGAACTTTACAACTATTATAGAGAGGATTTGACAAGAAACGCTAGTTCTTTTAAAATTAATTGGGTGTTTGGTTTATTGAAATAACCATTCTATTCCTAATTTATTTCTGATAATAGGTTATTCTTTTGTTTGATTGAAGATATCATATAAAATATAATCCAAGGATTTACTTATTTATTGAGTTTGGGAAATAAGTAAACTCATCAACCCCTTATTTTTATCTATTCTAAGTACTTGAGAATAAAATTGAGCATATGTTGAACAAAAAAATCCTTAAAGAATCCACATAATTACTTAACAACTATAATAATAATAATAATAATAATAATAGTAATAATGGTTAATTACCAAAAAAAGTCCAAACTTTCGTTAAATTTTCAATTATAGCTAGAACTTTAAAAGGTAGCAATAAAATGCTCAAACTTTCAATTTTTTCAATTATAGCCCGAACTTTAAAAAGTAGCAATAAAATACTCAAATTTTCAACTTTTTGAATTCTAGCCTGACGATAATATTTATGTTAAGTTTGCTGACACAGTTTGCTACGTGTTTCAGAAACCTTAATTATTAATACATGTTAGCCAAAATTAACACGACAAATGAAAATTAATGGAACGACGTCATTTAATTACATAACTAAAACGACATCATTTAATCACATAATTAAAACAATGTTGTTATTTAAAAATGACTTAAATCAGATTATGCATCCCCGATGACTTTATGCTTTGATTTTAGTTTTTCTCTTTGATTTCAGATTATGTAATCTCGATGCTCTCGCGCACACTAAGGATATCAAGAGAACGAACTAAAAATAAAGAATTTACTGATGTAGTACATTGTAGTACGAGAGTAGTTTGAGATGTCAAAAAAATAATCAGAAAACAAAAGGTTGAGGGCATCGGAAGAACAACAAATAATGTCGGACTAAAATTGAAGAAAATTGAAAGTTTGAGTATTTGATTGTCACCTTTTGAAGTTTGGGTTAGAATTGGAAAAATTTGAAAATTTGGGCATTTTACTGCGACTTTTTAAAGTTCACGCTATAATTAAAAAATTTACAAAATTTTGGGTTTTTTTGGTAATTAACCTAAAAATAATAATATAGTTAGTGAGGGTTACTTGGATATTTTGGTTTTTTTTGTTAGTTATTCTTTTGTCATTCTAAATTTATATTTTCAAACCAAACTTTAACATTACATCATCATTAGAAATTCTTAAGAATAAACTAAACTAAATAATCATTTTATTCTATTCCACATCTATTATATTCATAAAGAATAACCATTTAATTCCTTATTTATTTCAGCAGGTGAACCAAATAGACTATAAGTCTATTTATAATAGGTTTTAAACCTTTGAATAATTTAATTAAAATAAAATTCTAATGTCAATTACAATTTAAGTCTTTATTTATTAAATATCTTATATTTAATCATAAAGTTTTTTAAACTTTACAATAAAGTCTAATTTGATTAAAACATTTTTTTTAATACCAATTCTTTGTATGTAACTCATTCAGTTCCTTAGTATGTTAGGAATGGATATAAAATATAAACCTAAATTACATTTAGGATTAGATAAATTAAACTCATTTAATTTATTAATTCTCTAATTAAATAATTTATATCCACATATTAAGATTGATATTTAATATTACATCTTGACTGCTAAAATATTTAAATATGCTAAAGTAGTTTTGACTAACCTTTTTACGAATAATTTTTTTGTAAAATTTCAATCATTTCATCATATATTATTTTGATTAAACATAAAATTTGAAATTAATGTCTATTCTATATGAGTCGGTAAATCACGACCAGCAAGGTAACTTAGGTATGGTATGACTACTAGTAATGATGGTCCGACACTAGTCCATGATTCCATCTTAAACCTTTGAAATCCCTTTTTTAGTTCTTTAGTAAAATCCCTAATTTAGGATAAATAATCCTAGTTTCATACTTGTTTTGATTTAGTTGTTTCATAAGTCCTACATTAAAAATAGAATATATAATTTTAAAACATGCATAGAATGTTTATTGAAAAGTCAAATCCAATAACATGTTCTCTTTGTTCAATAAAAACATGCATAAAACATATATATATGCACAAAGGCTAATCGATTAGCGATAGAAGGCGGGTTCTAATACCACGATATAAAACATCATATATCAAGAACATTAAATAAATTCAATGCGAAAATAAATTATATAACTCTAGTTTAAACCAAAACACTTCAAATATAAAAACTATTTATTTAAAAAAACTTGTAGAGAATATATATTTTATTTACGTGAAAGATTCTTCTAATTTATGCCTCTAACTTTTATATTACCCCTAATGAATAACATACAAACATATTTATAGATTAGAGATCCATAACAACTTGTAATATGTATGTTCATTATATCTTACTATCGATGATATAATTAATTAATTACTGTGATAACATTAATTTTTTCATTATTTTGAATTTAAATATGTATATGAATCACAAGGATAAATTTTATCGTGACATGATTAAGTGCGGCATAATGATCTCAAAATTCTGTGTTTTAAAGTAAATCAATGACCCTGTATATGTTGTATTGGCTGAGTAAGTTGTAATTTATTGTAGTCCAAATAATAATAAAACTTTTATATTTATTTAAGTAATAATTGATAAATATTTCGACTGTATACGTTGTCTTTCTGGATCGAAGCCAATGAACTGAAGCGTTGAATTAGCTGAATTCAGAAGTAGAAAAAGACGGCCGGTGAAAGCGCGGCGGTGGCAAAGAAATAGTCAAGAATCAACGGTCAACCACCGAGTTTCCTCTTTTTTTATTTCTCTTTGGGGGAGTCGAGATTAGCCATCCTCCGTAGATGTCACTCCCGTGACGTGAGGAAGGTCACGTTGGATAGATAAGGGTGAGCACTCACACGAGACAAAGCCATTGAATTTGGATTGTACTTGATGGGATAGCGTCATTGCAAGGTCTAGAATTTTTTTTAATCGGATAAAATTTTATTTTTAATGAAGCAAAATTTTAATAGGTTAAATTTTTTTTAAGTAAGGCAAAATTTTATTTTATTTTATAAAAAAATTTAAAATAATAATATTTTTATATAAATTCTTTTTTAAAAAATGGAGACATTAAGAACAAGTGCCCCAATATGTCTCAGTCCTTGCGTCATTGCATCTTTATTTGACTTCATAAATGTTAGTTTATATGTAAACCTACGAAATTGTTGATAAACAAATTATTATAAATTTATAGTATTTTTTCTATTTTGTATTTAAATTTTCATGTTATCTTTTATGTTTTAAACTTATATTATTATGTATTAGAATAAATAAGCTATATTTTTAAGTTTTCTAGCACAGTAATCATTTCCTAATATTTGGTCTTTTCATATTGCGTTTCAATTTTTCACTTATCTTTCTTTCATTTCTATTTGTTCTACTTATAGTTTTTCTCTCTCCCCGTATTTATCATTATAGATTTCTTTTCTATTATTTATATTGTTATCATTGCTGTAATTAATACTAATAATAACCGTAATAATAATAATAACGTAAAAATAATTTTATATTGACCTTTAATATTTATTTGTACTTTTTAAAATTTAGGTATGATGTAATTTTTGTTATAAGTCTTTTTTAATTTAGAATATAATACCTACAGAAAATTTATTTAGAATTATAATTAATCCAATATTTTTTTTTTTGATGATGGTAATTTTTAATAATTAAGCCATCAGATCAAAGTAAGGGGACGGATCCTCTGTCCCCTACCCTGTCAATGGACTCTATCAATATGCACCGAGTTTTCTATAATAGAACGAAGTTTTCTTTGTCCTGTAAGCACGTAGGTCCCAGCATTGTCCTTTTCTTTGAAGAATAGATGTAGACTGCGAAAGGTTCCTCACTCGTTCTTCCTCCAGTTATTGTCAATTGACGCGTGAAATAATAAGATTCCATGAACCCGCCATCTCCTACGTACATATATATACATGGCATGTTTTGATAACACATTTGAATACCAATCTACCCCAAAATTTTCTGCTTCTCTTTCCTTTTCATGTGTTTTGGAGCTTCGTTTTGACTAGGGTATTTTGAAAGAAGGCAAACAAAGTCAGGATGAAGAAGCTCAATAGTACTCATGATCGTCAGTCATCTAAACTTGATCGGAAAACTGTGGAGAGGAACCGAAGGATTCACATGAAAGGCTTATGCTTTAAGCTTGCCTCTCTTATTCCACCTAGCCACTTCAAAACTACTAATAAGGTAAACCATGAATCTTTGTCTGTCTATGTGTAACCTAGTATAACGAATCTTTTTCGTCCTTCCCCAAAAACATCGTCCAATCTTCACCAGAAAGTTTCCTTACTCTATATGTGGTTGCAGTACAAGGACTCAACGTTCTCTGTCATGGTTGTGGTTTGTAGTACACAAAATAAGGGATGCAACGTTATTTACTGGAATCAAGATCCGTAAATTTGTAGAAGTCTCTTGCAATATTGGAGTTACTCTCTCGTCTCCAACATCATTTTCTTATGAATTACTCTAAATTTACAGACTCAACTTGTTACCAGACCTACTCCGACCGTAAATCCTAATACGAAAGGATCTTTTATTCCGTAAAATTGATGTGTCATATGTTGTCGGTCTTGCGTTTTTAAAGCGACTGACATGTATAACTAACTTCTTCAACCTGGACCACATTTCTTTACGGCACTGTAATGGATCTTGACACGGAGGGAGGTCAGATCACCTCTTCCACTAAGCCTTCAAAGGTCAAATCATCTGTTCACTAAACCTGTGCTACTTTGTTCCATTTATATCTATCCATCTAATTTTTCTCTATTCTGTAAATTAAATGAACGGATTTAAATAGGAACAAAGTGGCGCAGGCTTAGTGAACAGGTGATCTGTTCCTTAACATGCCCTTACTCTATTAATTTCGCTGCATGTTCTCATCGCCATCGCTCACTCGGGAAGGAATTTTAATTTCTCAACAGTGCATATTATCAATTATATATATATATATATAATCAAGCACAGAACGTTCAGTTGTACCATGGAAGTTAATAATGATTTAGGTTCATCTTTCCGAAATTTCCTTGGTTAACTAATTATTTATACTAAACTAGTTTAACTTCGTTTCAGGACATGTTATCGCAACAAGATCAACTTGATCATGCAGCTTCATACATAATACAACAGAGAGAAAAGATTAATCAATTGAAGAGGATAAAAGAACAGGCAATGATCAGTAGTCCGACAGGAACAGAGAATGGTACAATGGACGGAGTGATGGTTGGCCTGCGAGTACTTCCAGTGGTTGAACTCAAAGACTTGGGTTCAAGCATAGAAGTGGTGTTGATCAGTGGCCTGAACAAGAACTTCATGCTTTACGAAGCTATCAGTATTCTTCAAGAAGAAGGAGCTGAAGTTGTTAGTGCCAGCTTTTCAAGCGTTGGTGACAAGGTTTTCCACACCCTACATGCTAAGGTGATTACCTTTCTCATACAAAATTCTCCTTGGTCTTTAACCTGACCAGTTAGTCTAATAGGTGGAATGATTTCTCTAAATTTTTTTCTTTGATGGAATTTCATAGGTCAAAATTTCTCGAGTTGGAGTAGAGACTACAAGGGTATACGAGAGACTTAGGGAACTGGTTTGCTATTAGAGAGTTGAAAGAGCAGAACCCAGATCAGCAATGAATGATGTAGCATGAACAACTTTTACTTCTCATGAACAGGAGTTGAAATCTAAATTGTTTCACTAACAAAAAAAAGTTGATAGTCGTTAACTAGATATGCAACTCCTGCAAATATAAAATTTCTAGCCGTTTCATTAGCATGTTATAAGGTATAGACTTACTTCAAAGCTTGTCCACTTCTTAGATCTACCATCCTTTATGACAATTGAAGCTTTGATTATTTCGTAAGCAAATTAAGGTATTTAATTTTGCACTATTAACAAGGTTTTACGAGCTAATTTGATATTAGTCTAATCAGTTACAGGACATAAAATTGGAGAACAGGTGACATAAAAGCACAAAACATAGAAAAGTAAAAGAAGAGAAAGAAAAGGTAAAAATAATTGTACATAAGAAGAAATTGCTTAGAAATTAAAGTCAAGAAGTACGTAAAAGTCCAAACATTATTCATACTAGATTTCAAGACTGAAATGTATAAGCTAATTGTAACTTTAGTCTTAACAAAATTGTGGAGAAAACTTATGAATAGTTTCTTATGGCATAAACAATTACATATCAAACACAAATCCTTGATGCGTTTATAGTTATGGATTTCAAAAAAGTAAAGAATGATTATGTATTGATCAGTTGCATAGGACCTGATCCTCTGGCCTAATAAACTTGTACTAACTCTATCCTAATCTATTTCAATCATTTATTTATATAAATTCTATACAAATAGATGACTGATATAAATTAAGACAAAGTTGATACAAATTTAATGAACCAAAGGATTTGAGGCGATTTCTAGAATGAGTAATATTTTCATACTTACGCTAATGACTTTTGAGCACCGTAATCATAATCACGATAGCTACTAGGATGTCCAATTAATGAGTCCAGATTCCTTGTTCAATATTATGGTATCTTATTTTGTCCAATGAATCTCAGCTATTTATTTATATGGATCTCTCATAAATTAAGCGTGAGTCCCGCGTAGATCCTGCAAAATAAATAGCTGAGATTTTATGAGACAAAATAAAATAAAGTAATATTAGACAGAAAATCTTGTCTCCCAATTAATGCCATGCATGTCAGAATGTGTAAGGCGTTAATAAAAAAGTAATTTGTTGATAACAACTTATATGCAAACTGTGTTTTTGGAGACTCACAATTGTCAACATGGAAGCTGTAGCAAAGGCGTTGGAGGGGCTACAAAATAACTTCCGTTTCTCTTCTTTTAATTGTCCGCATGAGTTTATATGAGTAAAATTTTATTTTTTTTAGAAAATTCTTTTTAAAAAATCAGCTAACAGTTTAATTATCAATTAAAAATAACTTTTTTAAAAAACTTTATACAGCCTGACAATATAAAAATAAAAGTACTTTTATTAATTTTAACTATATTTTATTTAATAATAAAATTATACATATATATTATTTAAAATATATTAAACAATATATAAAACACAATATATTAAAGCACAATCTATTTAATTCGAAATTTAGCACATTAATTTTTTTCAAGTTATTTCCTTACTATTAATTCGTAATATTTTCAAACAGAATGCACGTGCACTTTTAAAGGTACAGTTGGCTGATCACGTTGCCTTCTAATTCAAGGATATGAGCACTCTGTTTTTATTGAAAGTACTAAGAACAAAAGGAAAGAGACAAAGATATGGAATTGATAGGTTCATCCCCCTTTATGCTATGGAGAAAAATTGGTGAACGAAACAGACAAATAGGCAGAAGCAACCAACTCTATATTCTAATTCTTATTTTTTTAAAATAATTAAATTGGACTCTCTTTTCATAAATATGAAAATTTAATAAAATATTAAAAAATTAATTGCTTATATGAAATAAACAGTTGGTTTTAAGAAATGTTTGCTGGGGAAACTTTTTTTTTTCTTCTAATTAATTACCTACACCCACTTTTCGCGTCGTGGAAAAAATAAATAAAACGTCGGATATTAATAATTTGTGTTCCTGTAGAATGGGGATTGACTTGAAGTGTGAAAATGTACAAAGATGCTGCATATCTAAATACGTAGTCTGGTTGGAATGGATCAACTACTGCTTCTCGAACACCCCATACCCATAGGGATGTCTGCGGCTGCCTGTTGACGGGGAAGAATTGACTACAAGCAATCAAAATTTATTTCTAATAAATGAGAGCGGAAATTATTGTTTTCAAAAGCATGTTTCATATGTTTCTGCTCAATTTACATCAATAGGTGTCCTGATACCGACAGTCAACGTATTTAAATTTGAATACAAGTTGGACTAGACAGAGGGTCAATACGAGTATTGTAAAAGATGATAAGGTGCTTTCATACATTTATGCTTTATATTTTATTAAAAGAAGTTCCATGACACTGATAGTCTACATACTAAGAATTTGGATAAAAAAAAACCGATAGTCTACATACTAAGAATTTGGATAAACAAATCTCCACTCGTGGTTGGTACGTAGTATCTCTAGATACATTAAGGGACAACAATTTGAGTCCAAAAGTATTCGAGAAACAGTAATGATAAATGAACAAATCAGGAAGAAGCAATTAGATTCTGCTTCCAAATATACTTAAGATCGAGCAGTAGGCAAAGTCGCCCCTTCTTTTCCTTTGCCTTTGATGACAAGGGCAATTCCTTTAGTCAATTATTTATCAAGCCGTTTGTGAAACTTAAAGAAAAACACAAGTAAAACCTTGAAAGATATTTGTTGACAGCATAAAATGTAGTTTATCCCTTACATTAGTCAGTTGGTTTTAGTCTAATGACATAATATTATTTAAAAGCATTCTTTATTTCATATATATTCAGATGCATATGATATAGCTCCTAAGACAAATGTACATTGCAAATAAAAGTACGATAAGATTATAATTATGAGATTCATGTTATATTTATGTATTATTCCTAAATTAATCATAATTATTGTTAGAGTATCCCATATTGGCTAAAGATGAAAATATTAAAGGGTTTATAAGTAGTAAGGGTCAACTATCCAAATAACTAGTTCTAGTTATTTGGACAATAATTGACCCAAGCCCAATTATTATAAGTGGACTCTACACTCTACCCATATTAAAAATTTAATATGGTATTAGAGCAGATTTGGTCCGGATTATTAATTTTCCGGTTGTCTATCTGGATGTCCAGTCCCAGCAGCCCGATCCGGTTATCACTGCGTATATTTCAAGTGACAATTGGATGTCCAGTCCCAGTTGCACTTGAGGGGGAGTGTTAGAGTATCCCATATTGACTAAAGATGAAAATGTTAAAGAGTTTATAAGTAGTAAGGGTCAACTATCCTCTAGTTATTTGGACAATAGTTGACCCAAGCCCAATTCTTGTAAGTGGACTTTACACTCTACCCATATTAAAAATTTAATAATTATTGATCTATTTAGACTAGATATTAATAGATCATAAAAAGAACAACATATGCTATATTTCTTCGTTATGAAAGAAGTAGTCAATTTCATAGGCTCAAGTATGAATATATTTAAACAAATATGTGGGTGTTTATTAAAGAATAAGTTCACCAAACTGATTCGATATGAAAATTTTATTGAAAAACATTACTTGTATGTCTATAAAAATTCTTATCACCATATTTATATAAGTGATTCTTTAACTTGATGTCCCCAAAGTATCTCATATAGGGATTGTCATGTATTGATACTAATTATGACCTACTCTAGTTAAGGATAACTCAATCTATAATCATTGAATGTAACATGAACTAAATAAAGATAGTTGAATGATCAATATAGGATCCATCACTCTAAAGTGATTAGGAAAAATATTTCGTTATTTTTAATTAATATTGATTCAGAAAATTCTTAGCTACAGTGAAGTAACACTTTAAAAAATAGTTTTCAAATGTCAGTAAGGCATTAATTACTAATTGTGAAGAACTAATATAATTAGACTTAAATATAATAAATATTAGTTTCATGCTCAATATCCAATTGGAATATTATATGATGTGAATAAGATTATACAAAAAATCATGCACAAATAGGTCCGTTAAAACTACTTTGATATTTCAAATACTTGGGAGGTCATGATGTATTGCTAGATGCCAGTTTTAACCTATCAGTATGAATTATTTAATTAAAGAATTAAAGATAAATTAAAAAGCTTAATTTATCTAATTCTGAATACGATTTGAGGTTATAATTTACTGCTAATATATTTAAGAACCTAATGGATTACACATATAAAACGATAAAAGAGAGAAAAAGGTATTTAAATCAAGTTAAACTAGATTGTAAAGTTTGAAAAAATTTATGATTAAATATGAGATATTTAATAAATAAAGATCAAAAATTAGATATTAGATTTTATTTGGCCCAATTAGTATTTAATTAGAACTAACTGTAATTCTAACTAAATTTTAATTAGAATTTTATTTTAACTAAATTATTAAAAGGTCCAAACTCTATTATAAATAGGCATAGGCTTAAAGGAGCTAAAACTTCTTGCCTCATCCTCTCTACACACTTGTAGAGTTCTATTAATATGTTCATGTAGATATTGTTAAAGTTCCGACACATGAGCTACTACAGTGGTTACAATAAACTATTTTAAAAATGATTTAAGAGAAACTTCATGGAAAGGATCAAGCTGTACAATAAGTTGCAAATTTTTTTTCATGTTTTATTATGTTCATACATTAATTATACTATAATTTCAGTGATCGTGGCCTTTGATCAAATAAAAAGATTTTGTGTTTATTTAACAACGGTATCAGAGCCATCTTTTAGTTTTATAACTTGACTAAAGTTATTTAGTTGTCTCTGAATTATTATGAAATTGATTGTGCAAATTTGCAAACTCTAATTTTTTAAATCATATAGATTTGAACCTTAATCCTAAATTCTTATTGGAATTGAATAACATTAATTTAAAAATTAAATTAGATTTGAATAACAATATGAAAAGTACATATTAAAGCCCTTATAAACACTAAGTTATGTAGAAAAGTTGTAAGGTTAGTGTTTTTATGACAAATCTATGCAACTTTCACCACCATACAACAACAAGAAACCTTAATTCCTATTACTATAACAATACCTCTATCAATTTTTAGTTAAGGAAATAACAAAATACGTTTGATTACAAGTTTGTTGGTTATGTACAGATGAATACTTGGGCATTTTTTTATATATAAATAACATCCCTTGTTTTGCTTGTTATTGAAATGGAATAATAGCTTGTTTTGGATGTAGAACATGAGTTGCCATTGTTTTTTTTTTTGAAATTTGAAAACCACTATGATATGATGATATATGACTCATGAATGTGGAAGTTACTCGTTTTTATTGAATGGAAGAGGTGTTATTGTTGATGTTAGAAAATGATTCGATATAAGCTATTTGCAACAAGGAGACCCATCGTCTGTTGATTATTGGTCATGTGTTATAAGTTATAAAGGCAGCAAAAGTTATTGTATATGGCTTAAAAAGGCTCTACATTATGGGCTACTATCATCACTGATGGCAAGAGAAGTGGTGTCTAATGGTTGAGCTTGTGATGTCAAGTAAAAGCGACATGTGGCAGCTATTGTTGACATCAATTAGGGATGACAGTCTTGGCTTGGCCCGAGTTGGCCAGGCCATGAGCCAACAGTCAATGACTTGTCAAGCCTGGCCCATTGCCATCTCTAACAGCGATTGAACATAGTTGACAGTAGTATGTGGTGCATTAGAGGTGAAGATCCTGTGCTTGTGATAATAATTTTTGAAGAAGTATATGGAGCCAATTATACAAAGTTATGTATAGGGTTATGTAGCTTATTAGAAATTAAGGTTTTGAGTTTTTAATAATAGTGAAGTGTATTAACTAGGGAACAATTGAAGAGTTAACTTAGATCTATTTTGCATTGCTCTTGATCAAAGATTCACTATTCTTTGAAGATATAGGAGGACTTCAACAATTCTTTAAAGATTTCAAGATTCAAGAAAATATTTTCTTTATTATTTTGTGTAGATGTTCTTTGTGCTATTATAAACTAATAGAGATATAGATTTAGTTAGGTAGAACGTTGGATGAAATATACTTCAACTTATTCATTGATTAATAAAATTTTAGTTTTCTTGTAGTTTATTCATGCTTTTATGTTGATTGAATAGAAGGAGAGAAAGTGAAAGATTCAATATATGATTCATGGAAGGAGAGTCGAGAGATGAGATGTATATTTAGGTCATAGTATGAATAAAGAGAGTTAAATGTGAACTACTCAAGAGAAAGTTGCGATATCTTCCTAAGTTAGGATAAAGCCTATTAAAAGAGTTCACATAACAATTTAAGGCATTATTATATTATCTATATTTGAAAGAAATTTCGATTGATTGACCATGAATAGGGATTATATGTCTTATTATAGAATATAGTCTAAGTTAGGAACTTTTACTAGTATAAGAAGGTAGAATAATTCACTAATCAAAGGTGAAAGTGAATATAGTAAAGTCCTCAGAGAACCTGACTTAAATCTAGTTAATTTATAGCTTGATGCATTATTGATCATTGATTACATTAGTATTTAGATTTTGTTATTTATTTTACTTTTTTAACTTGTCCATTGGTAAAGATTCGAACTAGCTTGTTAAGTTTATAGGTAATGGTTAATTAACTAACAATCCTTATGGGATCGACATGTATTTGTTAGTGCTCGCTATAACCACATTATGTTTTGAGGTAAAACATAGAACAACTTTTTAACATTGTTGATGGGGATTAGGCATTAATATTTATAAACTTACATATTAACTAGATTAGATCATTTATTTTATTTCTTTTTTGTTTTTATTTGTTTATTACCTTTAAAACTCTCCTTTCTAACCTTATGTCTATGGCTTACTTTCATAATACAAGTACCCATTGCTATAATTGCAATATAATGGAAAGATAGACAAGATAATATTCTTTGCTAGATTACGATCTACTATCAGTCATAGTGACAATGAAAGCTTGGAATGAGACACATAATAACATGAATTTGGAAGTTGAATTAGTATTGGTGACATATTGCAACATTTGTGGAGGTGGTCCCAATCATGAATGCAAGGCACTAGATTGCATATTAGAGTAGCCAATTTGCATAGAAAACTGGACTTAAGAGACCTCTTATGAGGATACTTATAATCCAGGTCAGAATAATTATCCCCATGTTACATGGAATGATTAAGCTTCACTCAAATTTTTACAACAGTAGTAAGAGGAGGATCGATGCCTTGGGGAGCTTCTTTTCGTTGTTATGATTGAAGTAGGCATCCAAGAAATTGAAGGTCTTGAGACCCCTTTCAATAGTCCACCACTTTCTAATGAACAACTCATTGAGCTTTTCCTAGAAAGCAGTTAGGTATTTTATCCAAAATATTTTGAGTTAAATATTTGGGAGTAGGTGAATGAGATAATCTTAAGTAGAGAAGAAGAGCCAAATCTAGAAGAAGAGAAAGAGTAAGCTACTATTTAAGAATATAT
Source organism: Erythroxylum plowmanianum (assembly GCA_025531925.1). Classification (NCBI taxonomy): domain Eukaryota; kingdom Viridiplantae; phylum Streptophyta; class Magnoliopsida; order Malpighiales; family Erythroxylaceae; genus Erythroxylum; species Erythroxylum plowmanianum. The sequence goes on from JANVCQ010000231.1 coordinate 22,840,021, forward strand.
GGAAGATGACGAGGAGGATATAGAAAAGATGGTTATCAAAGAATTCTTAAAAGTGTATAGGTAATTATGATAGTCTTTGTGTAAGATGTACATGTATAGGTATTGTGACTTCTTTTGAGCACTTTTATTATCCAAAAAAGAAAAAATAGTAAGTAATGAATAACTAAGCATAATAAATTTTACTTTGCTGGCTTTATACCGATAACAAGATCAGAGTTAAATAGTGGTCCTAGTAGTCATTTGAGATAGTGAGGTAGTTGATAATTGGCGAATTCATAATAATGTATTTACTTTCGCGTAAAAAGGCTTGGTGACTTTTCAAATAAGCTTCGAAAGCTCTTGTTTTAAGTTTATATTTTATTAATTAAAAGCTGAATGTGTTTGAAACTTGAAGCATTTATATTATGTATGTTATTTTATCCATGGAATTAAGTTTATTTGGGTTGAAGTTTGAAGAGTTATAAAGTAAATTGAACTAATTTGTGAATTGATGCAAGTAGTTGGTTGCATAATGTTGGGCCCTAAAAATTTTTTATTTTATTAAGCATGATTTAAATTATTTTGAGGTCTTTGTGGATTAATTATTTTGGAGCAATTAGCATGCCAATGTTAGGAGGATTTATTGCTTGAATTGATGGAATTAAAGTGTAAATGAAGTAAGAATGCATGAG
>JANVCQ010000231.1:22846269-22858180 GCA_025531925.1 Erythroxylum plowmanianum
CCAAAAATTTATGCCTAAATTCACCAAAATTCACAATTACACTATTCTTACTAACCAATAGACTTTTCCATATAAATAAAAAATCAAAATTTTCAAAACACCCAAAAATCATAACTCAATCAATTATACCCAGAATTATTCATGAATGCATGTACAATTATGTTCATGTGCAAAATTTTCACTATTTTCATGTGTGACACATTGTGCATGAGCATGCAATTACATTTCTAAGCTCTCATTAATCACTCACAGTTACCATCCTAACCCTCCCACAAGTAATGGGATGTTACAGTAATGCTTAGTTAAATCATATATTATTCAATAATTTTAGACCAAAATTGGATAATAGAAAGTTAAATATATTCAAAAGGTTAGATATCATATTATAAACCCCATTGAATAAACTATTTTTAATGCATAATTATAAAAAATGGTTATTAAGATAAATAATAAGAGTAAAATGAAGTTTAAAAAAGTTAAAATCTCATGATAATACATCCAAATGGAACTAGTTCCTTTATTGATACATTTAATGTATAGTCAAAAGTTTACGAGATGTTGAAAGATTAAATTTCATAATAAATTCAAAGAGTTTGTTTTAGAGATGAATATGGATTTATCGTGATTACAAGAAGGTTAAAGAGAGTATATTTTTCTTCTTTAGTGTGAATATGTAGAGACATACTTTTTATCAGAAACAACAATTCATATTTTCAGTTATTAAAGATACGATGGTCTAAGAGAAACTTTACATTAGATATGAAAAATGTAACAACTTAATTTTTGGGAATAAGAGTCTATAGAAATAGATACACAAGTTGGTTATCTATTCTAATTTAATCATACAAATAATGTGCTAAAAACGTTAAGTATTTAAGATGTCTAATACTTAAAAGATATCCATTATTCTATATATAAGTGGATATTTGAGTTCAAGGTCATTTGGATTTCAACTTTGGTTTGACATGAATAAAAATTAGTCATAGTTAAATAATATTTTTAAGGTGCAAAGATTCTAATATAACATCAATTGCTATTAAGAAATAATATATTTTTATATAATAAAATTGTTTATTTGGACTAATAAGTTCCTTAATGAAATTGACATATTTCCTTACATTGTTGAAATAATGATGTATTATAGAAAATTAGACCCATCAGGCATATGAAAGGAGTTAAGATCTCATCAGATATCTAAGAAAGTATTTAGTCAATTTCTCTTTGTTATGATAATAATTAAGATGAAATTTGTAAGATTTAAGTAAGTACTCACTAAAAGAATCATGTAGAATTCTCTCACTACACCACTATTTTAGTAGTAGTATAATCACCACACAGTGATTCAGTATAAGATACTTAAGCAACTGACTTAGTATAAGTAGGACCATGTTAGTTTATGCCCTATAAATAATTAGTTGGTTATAGATTTTATGACATAATTAATTAAAGAAATATACAAGATAAATTCCATAAGATAAACTTATATTATAAATGAAATTATGATAAGATCATATTTATGAGATTTATATTATATTTACATGTTATTCGTAAATTATTCCTAGTTGTTACTATATTAAGACTAGATATTAATAAAGCAAAAAGATATATTCCTTGCTTATAAAAAGAAATGGTCGATCTCATAGACTCAAGCTTATAGATACTCAAACAAAGGTATGAGTGCTATTAGAGAACAAATTCATTGAACTAACTCAATATGAGAATTCATCAAGAACATTACTTATTTGTCTATGAAAATTCTTATTGTTATGATTTTATAAATGATCCTTTGAATTGAAATGTTTAAAGTATCTCATATATAGATTGTTATGTTTTGATACAACTTATGACATATCCTACTAAATGATACTCACTTGGTAGCCATTGGATATAGCATAAACTATATAGAGGTAGTTGAGTGATCAATAAATGATTCGTTGCCCTAAAGTAATTAGGGAGAATATTATATTTTTCTCAATTAACGTTGATTTGGAAATCTTTAGCCAAGGAGGAATGACACCTTGAAAATAGTTTTAAAAAATTATTTAAAAAATCAACCAATAATGGTGGAGAACTAATATGATTAGACTTAAATAAAGTATACACTAATTATATGTTCTATGTTTAATCGAAATGAAAGGACTAAATTACACATGGTTTGTTTATATACATTCTTTAGGGTTTGTTTCTAATTTTTATGTTCTTTGTCGAGTTTTCACTAATAATAATTAATTATCAATTGTTACATTTTTTATTGTTTGTTTGTCCTTAATTTTTTTTTGCATGCATGTTCTTTTATTATTTATTTATTTGATATTAATTTTTTTTACTATTGCTATTGATGCTTTTAATTAGCTATGTAGGATCTCTTTCTATCTATATACATGAGCTATATAAAGGGAAGTCCTACCTCACTCGCCTGATCTCTATAAAAAAAGTATAAATATGCTTTGATATTCACCTTGAAATAAGAAGTAAACTAGAAAAAAAGTTTAATTAATTAATTAATTTGAAAGTTTAGTTTTAAAGGAATATAAAACATAAAAGAAGAAATAATGAAAGGTAAAATGAACAATGAAAGATGATAACTAGTGATAGTTATTATTTAGCATTTATATTACTATTTGAACTTCCTATCATTTTTCAATATTAAAGTGTTATATTCTTTTTTTTTGTTTAGCCCATTTTCCTTTGTTTTTTAAATCTGAAGTAAGAACGATTAGTGAGTTATAATGTTTATCAAGTTTGATAGAGGTTAGTAGCTTTAGTTATATTCAGCTTTCATAAAAGTTTATTATGTTGATTTGCATTAATGAATGTAATCTTGAGTTTAGAATGTATTTTAGTGCATAATAATTTTGAAACTAATGTTAGATTTTTAAACTTTAAACTATATATTATATTTGTTTATTGATTGTATTTGAAATTTTAATATCATAAGTATAGAGAAAACTTTTAGATATGCAATGCTAGTTCATAATTATTAGAATAAATTTGGGCATGAAATTTGCATGATAAAGACATTAAAGAATGGTTTATCTCTTATCTTGTCCTAAACTTGGAATTAAGAGAGTACTTATTGTTTTTGACTACTTATAATGTTCAGGTTCTAGACTTTAAGATAACTTAAAATAATAAGTGATAAATTAAAATCTTATGTTATAGTAAGGTATAAAAATTAGATAAACCCTATCTTTATATTTTTTCATTTTTATCTTATTTCCACAAATTTCTTTAATTTAAAATATTTATTGTAAAATATTATGGTTTTCTTTCTTCATTTTTTTTAAGAATCAGTAATTCATTCAACGAAGTGAGTTGTTGGTCCCCGGATTTTTTTTAATTATTCAGCATGAATTTATTAAATTATGTGGTCTTGATAGATAAATTATTATATTTGGAGTTTAATTAGCATGTCAATGATTGGAGGATTTATTGCTTGGATTGATGGAATTAGAAGTATTAAATGGAGAAATTAAGATTAAGTTAGAGTATAGTATGGTGTAAGTTAAATTGAAGAAGTAAGAATGCATAAGGGGCAAAATTGGAAGATCACTTAAGGTTAGAAGGCTAAGGATTATATTGGAGGGCAAGATGGACATTTGTATGATTATTGAGAGTATAATTTAGAAGAAGAAAATTGTGAGTGAGAAGATAAAGAGGGAGAGTGTCGTGGAAGAGAGGAAGAAAAGAGAGAAAAGCTAGGGTTTTGGGAAATCTTGAAGAACTTGAAGACTTTGAGGATAAAACAAGTAAGTATAAGCATTAACCTTTCTTGATTGTTGGATGAAGCATATTTAGGGTTAGTTAGAAGTGAAAACATGGTTGAATGTGGGTAGGAAGTTGTTGATGAAAGGTTTATGTTAATGTTTTATTGTTTAGGTAATGATCAAGAGTAGATTATGAATTGGTTTGTGAATGATTTTGAGTTGAAAATGAAATAGAAAAGATGGTTTAATGTTAAGAAGGGTTATATATGAAAGGGGGGAAGTGAAAAGATGAAAAATGTAGCAAAATAGGTCTTCGGAATGAGTTTCTGGAGAAGTTCGTCGTGGCGAAGTCCATTTTTCCTACACAGATATATTTTGGTATTTTGGGCATAACTTTTTCTGTAGACGTCCAAATGAGATGATTTTTGATTTGATGTAAACTAGAGACATAGGGATACAAATTGTATGAAGGAATCAAGTCCAAATTAAGTATCTAAAAATTTCAATTTTTGGATGGATGTCGAGCATAGATTTTTGTTTCAGCATGAGAAATAGTCCGAAATTGTTTAGGTACAATTTTTCGATTTCTAAACCAAATTGAATGAAATTTTGGTTATTGTTTAAGGAAGTCAAGTGGGTCAAGAGAGGCAAGAGGAGCAAGAGGAAAGACATTCCTAAGCAAGTTTATAAGCAAGGAATTCAAGGTGGGTAAATGTTTATAATAGAGTAAATAAGCCACTCATTGCTTTCTTTGAATCAAGGAAGCTTAATGATTTCAATTGCATCATAGATGTTGCATTTATTTGCTTCTTGATTGTATTGTGAAATTATATATTTGCTACATGAATTGTATTGATAATCTATGAAAAGACTTTGAAAATGCTTCTTTTTGAAAAGATGCAAGTTTTTGAAATCACGTTTTCAAAAATGGTTTCCAAAATATATCAAGTATATGAAAAGCAAGTTTTCACGAAAAAGTGCCATTTTGGGCAACAAGTTTACAAGTTATGAAATATGTTTTATGTGGGTTTGTGGTAGTCCGTCAAAAATGTCACGTGCACGCTGATCAAGTTAAGGCTTCTCCCGCTTGCCCGCTAGTGGCACGGAGCTCCTTACAGACTCCCTCAAGTTTACGACTACACAGGACCGTTATGTGAAAATGTGTAGAGCGTCATGTTTATGGATCTACCCAAACCATTTTGATATGCTTATGTGCTTATAATCTGTTGACAAGTTTGATGCATACATGATCTATGATTGTTCAAGAATTGTTTGAGAATTTTGAGAAATAAGTGTTTGGTGATTTTCACGCGAAATTACAATGGTTTCGAAAATGTACAATAACAATGAGGTTTGAAAATGGTTTTTGCTTGTTTCTCAATTATAAATCTATTACTCACGAGCTTTAAGCTCACCCCCATTCTCCTCCCCTTATTCAGGTGATGAGCAAGAGATCAAGTAGGCCAAGAGTTGCGGCATCACTCCTAATTGGCATGCTTTTGTTTTTTTTTTAGTTAGATTTTTGGGAATTTAAGGCTTTAGCCGCATTTCAAATTTTGTTAGTGAAATGTATTTTGTATTTTTTGGTTCTCAAAAATCAATTGATGTATTATGGCTTGAAATGCCATTAAAGCTTTGTAAAACTCTCACTTTTGATATTAATGAAATATATGTTTGGATTTGTCTATGAATTTTCATGTTTTCACAAAGTTTTTGGATTTTGGAAATTGCATGTGTTCATGTATAAGTTCATCTTGTTTTCGGTTTGAATTGTTGAAGATGGTTGAAAGAATTTATGTTTGCATTTAGTATGATAGGAAATTTTGGGTTGTGGGCTAATCTTCAGGGGTTTTTGTCGCAACAAAACTAAGAATTCACCGCGACGTAATTAACCCAAAGCTTTTTATTTTTGTTGGCGTGGGAAGTTCTCCGTGGTGAGACCAAATGATCGCCGCGACAAAAATACAATTGCAGGTTTGCCGTGATGTAAAATTCCCGAGAGGTCCAGGGGATTCGTTTGCATATGTTCACCGCAGCGAAATCACAGTTTGCCTCGGCGACGCCCACCTTTGCTTTCGAGGGAGTTTTCTTCTAAATTTTCAACTTCTAAGCCTCCCTCCATGCTCAAGCTTCATGATCCCATGTCTAATGTTGGGCTCCGAAAACGGGGTCCAACATGTTGTGGTATCAGAGCAACTAGGTTTGGGTCCAAGTTTGGGACTAGGTTTAGGTGCATCCTATGCATGAAATGCATGTGCTTTGCTTTAAATGAATAACTTGCATTGTTTTAAATCTTTTCACATGATTTGAAATTGTTTTATACTATTTGAACTATTTTGCATACTTTGAAAATTATTTTGCATGAACTAAAGTTTTTCAATGCTTTTATATAGAAGGAGTGAAAATTTCGCCTCGAAAGAGAACTCGAGGAGTTATGACTAGATCTTGCTCTCGTTAAGGGAGCGCGGATGAATCCTATGTCCCGCAAGATGCGAGGACACATTCTGCTCTGAATTCTGAAATGCCTCCCTCAGATGCCTCAAGCAAATCCCATGGATCCACAGTTCTTTTAAGCCTTTGCCCAGGCTTTCACTTATGCCATGGGTCAAGGATCTCAGGTTCCAATGCAAGCTCTAATAAAGAGAAGTGGGCAGTATGATAAGCTTCGCAAGTATGGAGCTGTAGACTTTAATGGTATGACCAATCCGGAAGAGACTGAAGCATGGTTAAGAGGGATCGAGAGAGTCCTAATTCAGATGAAGTGCAATGATGAAGAAAAACTGGACTATGGAGTCAATTTGTTGCAGGGGGATGCACTCCACTAGTGGGAATCAATGCCCCATAGTCAGGTTATGCCTCCGGTACTGTTATGGAGATACTTTCTGGAAGCTTTCAGGAGGAAATACTTCTCGAGAGTTTATATTTAAGAGAAGGCCAGGGAAATTCTCAATCAAACACAGAGGAACATGAGTGTGAGTGAGTATAAGCTGAAGTTCACCTAGTTGTCATGGTATGCGGCAAACATTGTTGCTAATGAGGAGGACAAGTGTCTTAAGTTTGAGGGAGGAATGCATTCGGGGATCAAGGAGAAAGTCCTGATCCACAATTTTTGCGACTACCAGTAGTTGGTAGATGCCGCACTCCAAGATGAGAAACTGGAGAATATAAGAAATGAAGTTAGCAGGAAGAGGAAGAATAGGGAGTAGTCTTCTAAGAAATGGATGAGTGCTCCAATGCCTGAGGGGATTACAAAGAGTTAGTACACATAGAGTGAAGTGGGAAGTAGTGGCTCTACCAAGAACAAGCAGGAAAAGGCAGTTTCAGGGCAAGCCTCAAATGTGGGAGGCATTGGAAGGATAGGAAGGAGTAGATACACAAACCCCCAATGTGAGCATTGTGGGAAGCTTCACCAAGGAGAGTGCTTCAAATTACTTGGAGCATGTTTTCAAAGAGGAGAGAAGGGACATATGATTAGAGACTGTCCCCAGGTACCAAGGCAAGAGGGATCGCAGTTTCAAGCCCCTAGGAGAGCAAAAACAGTGAGAACCAGGCCAGTCACTAAGGTGGGCAGTTCTGGAGCTGCAAAGAAGGCTATTCCTCCAGGAAGGCCAAAGGGTCAGGCACAGGCAAGAGTATTTGCCATGACAACGGAGGAAGCAACAGCCGCACCAGAGGTTGTTATGGATATGGCTTAGCTATTTAATTCTACAGTATATGGGTTGATTGATTCTAGCTCCACGTATTCATTTGTCTCTGCAAGCATGACATTACATGATGTTGTTTTGATGCCACTGGGTAGTCCTTTAATTATTACTACACCTCTAGGGACTGGTAGTGGACTTACTACCTCTAGACCTAAAAGGCTTAGATGTCATATTGGGAATGGATGTTATGGAGAAGTATCAGGCGAAGTTGGATTGTAGCCTTAAGGAGGTGGAATTTTATCTAGGCAACGGTGAGAAGGTGAATTTCAGAGGGGATAGGAAAACACCATCACCAAGAATTATTTCGACCTTATTAGTTGACAGAATGATGGGAAAGGGGAGTGAAGCCTTCTTGGCCCATGTTGTGGATACTGATGTGAATGAAGGGAAGTTAGAGGATTTTTTGGTTATGACGGAGTTTCCAGATGTGTTCCCAGAGGACTTATGGTTTGCCACCGGTGAGGGAAATCGAGTTTACCATTGACTTGATTCCCAGAATCTCACCCATTTCTATACCACCGTATAGGATGGCCCTAGCTGAACTGAAGAAGCTCAAGGAACAGTTGGAGGAACTATTAGAGAAGGGGTATATACAGCCGAGTTCGTCACCTTAGGGAGCGCCTGTTTTATTTGTTAAGAAGAAGGATGGAACATGGCAGATGTGTATCGATTATCGAAGACTCAACAGGGTGACGGTTAAGAACAAGTATCCTCTGCCCCGAATCGATGATCTGTTTGACTAGCTATAAGGAGCAACGATCTTTTCAAAGATTGATCTCAAGTTAGGCTATCATCAGCTCAAAATCAAGGAGTCTGATGTAAGCAAGACAGCCTTCAGACACAATATGGACATTATGAGTTCCTAGTCATGCCTTTTGGTTTGACCAATGCTCCAACTGCTTTCATGGATCTTATGAATAGAGTTTTTAAGGAGTATCTAGATCAGTTTGTCATAGTATTTATTGATGACATTCTGGTGTATTCCAAGAGTGAAGGGGAATATGAGGAGCATCTCAGGATTGTGCTGCAGACATTAAGGGAGAGGGAATTGTATGCCAAATTCAACAATTGTGAATTTTGGCTTCATGAGGTGATATTCCTTGGACATGTGATTTCTAAAGATGGGGTATATATTGATCCGAGGAAGGTTGAAGCAGTGGTGAATTGGCTTGCACCTAAGACAGTGACAAAGGTGAGGAGTTTTCTGAGTCTGGTAGGTTATTATAGAAGGTTTATGGAAGGATTCTCTATGAGAGCTGCTCCAATGACTAAGTTATTGAGGAAGAATTAGAAGTTTATCTGGAGTGATGAATGTCAGAAAAGCTTTGAGGAGCTCAAGCACATATTAACAAGAGCTCCAGTTTTGATTTTGCCTACTGGAGATGAGTGTTATACAGTGTATAGTGATGCCTCAAGAAAGGATCTGGGTTGTGTATTGATGCAGGGAGACAGGGTGATAGCATATGCTTCGCGACAATTGAAGCCTTATGAGTTGAATTATCTGACCCATGATCTGGAATTGGCAGCAGTGATTTTTGCCTTGAAGATTTGGAGGCATTATCTGTATGGGGTTCAGACGAGGATCTTTACTAACCATAAAAGCCTCAAGTACTTACTGAGTTAGAAAGAGCTGAATTTGAGACAGAGAAGGTGGATTGAGTTGCTTAAGGATTATGATTTGTTGATCGAGTACCATCTAGGCAAGGCAAATGTAGTGGCAGATGCCTTAAGTAGGAAATCTTCTATAGCCTACGTTCAGACAGTTTATTTGTGTTTATTGTTGGACACCCCGCCCTTGAGAGTCACGAACCCGACGTCCTAAGTGACATCTGGACACGTGTCCCACAAGGGTGGCGTGCCCCCACCAAGACAATCTTACTTTTACTATTTTCGAACATACGTTGACCTTAATCACTTTGCACTAGCCTTGGGACAATTAGCATAACTGTCATTAGGGATATCGGGTTAAGATCCTCTTAGGACGATGTCAAAGAAGGCTTTGAGAACTACAACTTTAAGGAAAACCTTGCGGTTAGATTCTATCTTTTGAAGGACCAAAAATGGAACAAAAGGTAGGAGAAGGCGAAAGACAGAGGACATATTAGAAAAACATAGAAGAAGACATGTCGGCAAAACATAGAAGGAGACGAGTCAACAAAACACAAAAGAAGTGAAAGACAGAAGAAACAGAAGATAGCAAAACACAGAAGAAGCGAAAAGACAAAAGAAGCAAAAGACAAGAAACGAAAGACAGAAGAAGCGAAAGACAGAAGAAGCAAAAGACAGAAGAAGCAAACACAGAAGAAGTGAAAAGACAGAAGAAGCAAAAGGCAGTAGAAGCAAAAGACAGAAGAAACAAAACACAGAAGAAGCGAAAATACAGAAGAAGCGAAAAGACAGAAGAAGCGAAAGACAGAAGAAGCAAAACACAGAAGAAGTAAAACACAGAAGAAGAGAAAAGACAGAAGAAGCAACGAAAAGACAGAAGAAACAAAACACGGAAGAAACGAAAAGACAGAAAAAGCAAAAGACAGAAGAAGCAAAACACAAAAAAAGCGAAAAGACAGAAGAAGCAAAACACAAAAGAAGCGAAAATACAGAAGAAGCAAAAGATAGAAGAAGCAAAAGACAGAAGAAGCAAAAGACATAAGAAGCAAAACACAGAAGAAGCGAAAAGACAGAAGAAGAAAAGATAGAAGAAGCAAAAAGACAGAAGAAGCAAAAGACAGAAGAAGCGAAAAGATAGAAGAAGGAAAAGACAGAAGAAGCGAAACACAGAAGAAACAAAACACAGAAGAAACGAAAAGACAGAAGAAGCAAAAGACAGAAGAAGAGAAACATAGAAGAAACAAAAGACAGAAGAAGTGAAAAGGTAGAAGAAGCAAAAGACAGAAGAAGCGAAAGGCAGAAGAAGCAAAAGACAAAAGAAGCAAAACACAGAAGAAGCAAACATAGAAGAAGTGAAATGACAGAAGAAGCAAAAGATAGAAGAAGTAAAAGACAGAAGAAGCGAAAAGACAGAAGAAACAAAAGACAAAAGATAGCAAAATACAGATGAAGCAAAACACAGAAGAAGATGACGTCATCACAGAAGAATCACAGAAGGAGATGACGTCATCATAGAAGAAGCAAAAAAGCAAAAGAAACAAAACACAGACGAAGCAAAACATAGAAGAAGATGACGTCATCACAGAAGAAACACAGAAGGAGATAACGTCATCATAGAAGAAGCAAAAAGGTTGAAGAAACAAAACACAAATGAAGCAAAACACAGAAGAAGATGATGTTATCACAGATGAAGCAAAACACAGAAGAAGATGACGTTATCACAAAAGAAACAAAAAGACAGAAGAAGCAAAAAATAGAAGAAGCAAAACACAGAAGAAGATGAAGTCATCACAGAAGAAACATAGAAGGAGATGACGTCATCACAGAAGAAACAAAAGATAGAAGATATAACTCCTCTCTTGCACAACTTCCCTTATAAGGACCATGACTTTCAACTTAGACGTCCAAAGTTTTAATGTTAAATATCGTTGGGAAGATAAAAGAAAGACTTACCACTTACTAGAAGACATATTTGCCTAAATCAACCTAGATTAACCCAGATTTCTCCCTAAAGTCAGAAAACAAAATTTTCCTTTGTGAAACTTGAAAAATTTCAGCGTACAAACGTGAGAGAATCATGAGTAAAAATGCAAACATATTCCATTTGCATCAAAAGATAAACGTTTTACAAAGCTTTGTGGGCATTTCAAGTCGCAAATACATTAATACATCAAAATCCCAAAATACAAAAGATACATGATTTGCTCAAACTGCATCTAAAGCCTTGCTTTACAAACTTGCTTTAAATACAAAATAATCAAAACTAGTAGTTGCCCTTTTGACCTACTCGATATCCTGCTCATCACTTGAATGTGTGGGAGGAGATTGGGGGATGAGCTTAAAGCCCGTGGGCAATAATCTTATAATCGATAACAAGTAAAAACTATTGAAATAATCATCTTCATTGCAAAAACTCACATTAATGTATAACATGGATATTTCACTATTGTCAACATATCATGAACACAAAAGCACATCAAATTGGTTCGGGTGGATCCAAAGCAGAACGTACTATGCATTTTCACATAACATTCTTGCATAGCCGTGAACTTATGGGAGTCTATAAAGGAGCTCCATGTCACTAACATGCAGGCGGGAGAAGCCTATTTGTCAAAGTGCACTTGACTTAACTTAGGGGACCACCACAAACCCACATATCATGTATTGCATAACTTGTAAAACATATTGCCTAAAAAGGCATATTCTGAAAACTTGATTTCTTAAGCTTGATACCTTAAAAAAAATCATCTTCACAATACACAAAATGCAGCACAATTTCAAAGCACTCAAAGAACAATACATGCACATTTAGAAATAGTTGAAACTCATTTATTTCCCCTTCTTGAAAGAGACATTTATGGCTTATTACTTGATCATAAAAATGTAACCCAC
>JANVCQ010000231.1:22860312-22870636 GCA_025531925.1 Erythroxylum plowmanianum
AATCAATATCAATGATTGAGCGAGCAGTGGCTAGGAATGGTCTTCCAAGGACCATAGGGGTTTCTACATCTTCTCCAATATCCAATATATAAGTCTGTGGGAAAAGTAAAATTATCAACTTCTACTTGCACATCTTTAATAATCCCCTTTGGTTGATGGACTATTTTGTCAGCTATCTTTACTAACATCTTTGTAGGTAATAACTCTCATAACTCCAACTTTTGACTAAAGGTATAGGGCATCATATTGATACTTGCTCCTAAATCTGTGAATGCCCTGTCTATATTGACTCCATTTATACTGCAAGGAATGTAAAAATCCCCTAGATCCTCTTTCTTCTTTACTGTGTTGGGATTTTCTTTTTCTTCGCCCTCCTTAACCTTCTTCTTCATCGATTTCGTTAATGTGAGCCTTATTTATAGGTGTTCCATTATGTTCTTAACTTTGTTTAAGTCAACCTCCTCATAATTCCTCGTTAACCTACTTGACAATGATTTTCGCTGCGCAAGAATAGGGTATTGTAATTTAGGTTGAGATTCCTTGATTGACTCAATTCTGAGCTCACTTGGAAGGAGTTCCATAATTACTTATCCTTTTCCTTTATCTCTATTCTACTTTGTATGATCAAGTTCCTTTTCCTGGGACTGAATGATGGCCATTATCCTTTCCTTTAGGTTAGACTCAGTATTGTTTGGAAGGGTTCCTGCATTCCGAGTAGATATTGCTTCTACTAGTTGACCTACTTGGACCTCTAGATTATGTATTAAAGAGGCGTGATTCTTGGTAACTTGCACGAATTTGCTCTCAAGCCTCCTATGTGCATCCTTTATGTCTCCAATCTTATATAAAATCTTATCCAACTTAGATTCCATTAAGCTTGGTTTATCTTGTTTGAAGCTTGATTGTCCTTGAGGTATAAACTGTCCTCCCACATTGTTCGTCCAAAAGAAGTTAGAGTGATTCTTCCACCCAAGATTGTAAGTGTTAGAGTAGGGGTTGTTTCCCCCTCCTCGTCCACTATGTCATGTCCAATTATCCACAGAGTTCACACTTAAGTTGTACAGCCTTCACTGGAGTTAAGGACAAAGCCTTCATGTTGTTGAGTTATCGAGTCAAGTTGTCAATCCTCGCTTGCATTTCTATAATTTGATCAATATCCACAATTCCTTTGTGTTCACGAAGTGTAGTAGTTTGTCTACTCTGCTCATTCGTCCATAAACACTCGCCATCTCCTCTATTAATTCTTCCACTTCATCAATTGTCTTCCTCATCAATGATCCTCCTGAAGCTGCATCGATCGTGCCTCTCGTATGCGGAGTAACTCCATTATAGAACATTTGCAATAAAAATTCCTTAAGGTAAGTTGTGATATGGGCATTTCTGTTGCAAATCCTTGTATTGTTCCCATGCTTCGCATATTGATTCCTCGTCACCTTATTGGAAGTTGGTGATTTCCTTGATAATCTTAATGGTCTTAGTCAGGGGAAAATATTTATCTAAAAAGACGTGGACTAACTGATCCCAAGTGATAGCATTGGTTGGGTTAAAGGAGTGACACCAAGCCTTTGCTTTATCTCCAAGGGTATAGGGAAAGAGCCTAATTCTAACTGCATCTTCTGACATCTGATGGTACATAAAGGTATCACAGATTTCTAAACAGTTCACTATGTGCGCGTTGGAATCTTCATTTGCTAGTCTATAAAATTACACGTTCTGTTGAAGCATATTCAAGAGAGCTGGTTTAATTTCAAATGTTGAGGCTTGTACTGGTGGTATAGCTACTCCTTGATTAACCATACTGAACCTTGGTCTCATAAAGTCTATAAAGGTCCTTTATTGTCATCATTAGTTCGCTCCGTGGTCCCAATCCTGCTGAAATTCCTCAGCCAATGCTGTCTTCATGATTTCTTCTTCTTCGTTAATCCGAGCTTTCCTAATGGTTCATTCTATTCGAGTGATGTCTAAGTCTAATTTTTCAGCTACGCGACTCAAACTTCTCGTGACTCTTGTGTTCATCCAAGAGCATAATTTAAAAAATAGAAAAAAAAAGAATGAAATAAAAATTAAACACCTTAAACTATACAACTAAACTAATCGCCTCCTCGACAATGATGCCAAACACTTGATCGAGGTTTTATGATATGTGTAGTTTTAATATTTTAACCTTGATATTTTGCAAGCGGATGAGTCGTTCGCGTAGTATCTAAGGTGTCGATCCCATGAGGAGGTTTAATCTAATCCTAAACTCTAAGGTTAAAACAAATTACATAAATTCAACTATAACTAAGATAAAATAATAACACAATTCAATCAGTCAACCAATTCAACTCAAGAATAGCAAATTGCAAGGCACACACCAAGAATCAACCTAAGGAACTACCAATTGAGAGAAAGGAGAAATTTTTACCTATCTTCAACACTAACCTAATTAATTATAAAATGTCGAATTATTGGTCTTGGACTATCCTAGGGTTGATTACTTTCTTTCGAGTTATAACAAAAACCCTAAATTATAAACCCTATTCTAGGAAGTACTTCGTGTAGGCTTCTTCTCCACGTCTCTCTTCCTTCTTCTCTTTCTCATTCTCTTGATGAACTCTCTCTAGGGTTTTGTGATGGTGATTGATGCAAGAAGATTTTTCTCTCTTTTGTCTCATTATTTATATACTTAATGTGTTTTGGGTAGCCCTAGCTTTTTTTCAAGGTAGAAAGGTCCGAAAAATTAAAATCCCTTAAAACTAGATTTTTCTATGTGTCTAGGCATCTGCTTGACACGGATCGTGGGCCAGTTGTATACTTTCTATCACAATTGTGACTGACAGGCCATGATTGTGGGCCACTTGTACGTTTTCTATCATGATTGTGGCAGATAGGCCACGATGTAGGCCATTGTTTCTATCCAAGTCTCTCCGAAACTTCTTCGTTTTTCATTATTGACCCTGAAATACTAACAAACACATCAAGGTACCTCAAAGACATAATAATTAAGCTCAAATTCTTGTACTAACCCATAAAAACACTTAAACACAAACAATTCACAAACTAACACAATTTTATCAAAAATACATACTAAACAATCGAATAAACAGATAAAGACATCAAATTATACCCTAAAACATGATGCATTTCACACTTATCAACATCCTTACACTTAAATGTTTGCTTGTCCTCTAGCAAACAAAACAATAAACATATACTAATTCACACATCACACAATGTAGTAATGAGATAATGACTTTAACTTCATGAAATAAATTTAATTTAAAACATAATCATTAAAGTCATTTCAAATCATTAACATGCAAAATTTGTGTCTTCGAGCTCTGAAATAAATATACACATTAATCCAGACTCAAGTGTTAAATTGTTTACCCTTCTCAATTGCAATCACACTTATCAATAATTCTTTGGTCGTTTAACTTTTTAACTAATCCTAAGTACGTTTTCATGAAAAGTCAAACTATTACAAGTTCGGTAGGTTTTATTCAAAAACACAATTTTATTTTTATTAACTTTTTATGAACATGGACTTAGTCTTTTTACGCAGAAGCAAACATTGGTAATGATTGTTGATCTAGTTACTCAACCAAATCATGTTTTTTATTAAGCTGCTTGGTTGGAAAGTCATCATAGCCTCTTTACGCGAAGGCACACATTTTTTATGTGTGTCGATCTGGTTACTCAGTTATATCACATTCTCAACTAGCTACTAGCTCTATTCATAACCCATAGGCTAGTGAAATAGTTACTTATTTTAAAAATAACAACCTTTTTTATTGCCTACCTTATTGCTTTAGCTACTCATTTTCATGAAAAAAAATACTAGCAAAGCTACTTACGTTAAAAGGTCTCAAATTATAAATGAATGTGACAATTTTGAGGGTTACACTTAAACACTAAATCCGAATTAAACTGCATATTTAATTAAAGAATCCCAGTTCACTAATTCTGCCAGTTAATAATTCTACAACCTAATAGACTATGTTCAAAATTAAATCAATTTCAATTTATCTAAGCTATTGACACATTCATACGATTCACATAATGCAACCTAACAACCATAATAAGCAAAATTCACATTCAAACAAGCACATAACCTTCCCCATACTTGAACAACACATTGTTCTCAATATGAGAAGGTGATAACAAAAAAGACTAAATTTAAAAAGAAAGAAAGGGTTTAGAATATGGTTTATGGTGATGGAGGTGGTGATAGGGTTGGAGGTGGCAGTTGAACACCTCGTGCCTCAAAATAGCGATGAATACGACGTATGTCCTGGCTCTAGCATCGTTGGGTTCAGGCCTTCTCCTTCATACTTCTGGAGTTCTCCGTAAGTTATCCATAAGTACCTTGGTGTTTGCAGAGATTGTGTCCAGTACCTTCTTCTAGCTCGATTTTTCGGCATCTTCTTCCTCTTCGGACTCCTCACTAGTTGAATCCCCGTCATAACTCCTTATGGCTCTTTTACCTCTTTTTGCTTACTTCATCAACCATAGAATTCACATCGACATCCAATGCCTTCCGAATTTATTTGAAAACAAAATAACCTAACTACGGAATCCAAACTTTCTGAAGACAATTTAAGGAAATTAAAATTACATAGGTTGCCGGTAGCTCAATGCTTTTCTTTTGCTCATAGTGGTTCAAATGAGTGGTGCAATAGCAGTGCAGCCATTAATCTAACAATTTGCACATGAGCTACCATGCCCTTGATTCCACCTTCCTTGTGGCTCTCCTTCTTTTACCTTCTTCCACGCAATCGCTTCTTTCTGAAGGCACTCCCAGGATCTGCAATATCTTCCCATTGCCCTCAAGGTTCAGGTTCTTTACCATTAGTTGGAGGTAAAGGAGGATTGTTATGTTTCTTTGACACTTTGAAGGTTACTTATTGCTTACCTATCCTCAGAGTTAGTCCCCCCCCGGCAATCAATATCAATGATTGAGCAAGTAGTGGCTAGGAATGGTCTTCCAAGGACCATAGGGGTTTCTACATCTTCTCTAATATCCAATATATAGAAGTCTGTGGGAAAAGTAAATTATCAATTTGTACTTGCACAAACTTTAATAATCTCCTTCGGTTGATGGACTATTATATCGGTCATCTTTACTAACATCTTTGTGGGTACTAACTCTCATAACCCCAACTTTTGACTAAAAGTTTAGGGCATCATATTGATACTCGCTCCCAAATCTATGAATGCCCTGTCTATGTTGACTCTATACTGTAAGGAAGTAGGAGTTCCACAATTACTTGTCCTTTTTCTTTATTTTCATTCTCCTTTGTATGATCAAGCTCCTTTTCCTGGGACTGAGTGATGGCCATGAATCAAAGATAAAAACAACTTGAAGGTGAGTTTAGACAATCCTCAACATTCATAAATCCCATCTGAACAGCTATTCAAATTATATATATAGATAAAAATGGAAATACACTGGAAAATAGATCTAAATGGATGATGGAGGCAGCAACAATAAGAAACCTCCTGTTTCGGGAAGTACTTCGTGTAGGCTTCTTCTCCACGTCTCTCTTCCTTCGTCTCTTTCTCAATATCTTTATGAACTCTCTCTAGGTTTCGTGATGGTGGCTAATGCAAAAAGCTTCTCCTCTCTTTTGTCTCATTATTTGTATACTTAATGTGTTCTGGGTAGCCCTAGGTTTTTTTAAGGTAGAAAGGTCTAAAATAATTCCTCAAAACTTGACTTTTCTGTGTGTCTGGGTGTCTGCTCGACATAGACCATGATCGTGGCCCTGCAGGCCATGATCGTGGGCCACTTGTACACTTTTTGTCACGATTGTGGCAGGTGGGCCATGATTGTGGGCCAAGTCTTATGCTTATGTCACGATCATTGCAGATAGGCCACGATCGTAGGCCATTGTTTCGATCTAAGTCTTTTTGAAACTTCTCTATTCTTTGCTATTGATCCTGAAACACTAACAAATACATCAAGGTACCTCAAAGACATAATAATTAAGCTCAAATGCTTGTACTAACTCACAAAAACACTTAAACACAAATAATTCACAAACTAATACAATTATATAGAAAATACATACTAAACAATTGAATAAACAAAAAAACACATATCAAACTATACCCTAAAACATGATGCATTTCACACTTATCAGACACCACCCCCGCCTTCATCACCATAAGGCTTTGTTTTTAACCCTTTTTATCTTTAAATTTAGTCTTCATTTTATTTTTGTTTTACTTTAATTTATGTTTCTTATTACGATGCGTGTTGTGTGCCTCCTTCTCACATTAAGGACAATGTGTTATTCAAGTGTGGGGAGGGTTATGTGTTTTGCTTTGAGTGTGAATGTTGCATATTGTATGATAGTTTGTTAGGTTGCATTCTGTGAATTGTGTCAATGTGTCAATGGCTTAGATGGATTGAAATTGATTTAATTTTGAACATAATCTATTAGGTTGCGAAGTGTCATTAGCTCGCGAAATTAGTGAATTAGGTTCTTTGGCTAAATATGTAAGTTAATTAGGATTTAGTATTAGTTTGTTACCCTTTAGATTGTCACATTCATTCATAATTTTAGGTCTTTAGACTAAAAGTGGCTTTTCTGGTATTTTTCATGAAAACGAGTAGCTTAAGCAACAAGGTAGGTAATAAAAAAGTGTTTGTTAATTTTAAACAAATAACTATTCCACTAGCCTTCAGTTATGAATAGAGCTAGTAGCCAGTTGAGAATATGATGTAGTTGAGTAACCGGATCGAAACGCATCACAAAAGTGTGCCTCCGCATCAAAAGGCTATATGATGTTTCAACTAAGCAGCTTAATAAAAATATGACTTAGTCGAGTAACCGAATCAACATTGATTACCAATGTTTGCCTCTGAGTAAAAGACTAAGTCCATGTCCACAAAAAAATTAAAAATTAAATAAAAAGTAAATAAAAATTTTTTTCTAATAAAACCTACCAAACTTGTAAATAGCTTGACTTTCATGAAAATGTACTTAGGAGTAGTTACAGAGTTTGAATGACCAAAGAATTATTAATATGTGTATACAATTGAAAATGGTGAATAACTTAACATTTGAGTTTTTGATTAATATGTATATTTAGTCCAAAGCTCCTAGATGCAAATTTTGCACGTTAATGGTTTGAAATAACTTGAATGATTGTGTTTAAAGTTAAATTAATTTAATGAAGTTGAAGTCATTGTCTCATTACTGCATTGTGTGCTTTGTGATTTTTTTTATGTGTTTGTTGTTTTGTTTGCTTGAGGACAAGCAAACGTTTAAGTGTGGGGATGTTGATAAGTGTAATTTGCATCATGCTTTAGGGCTTAGTTTGATATGTGTTTAGCTATTAATTCAATCATTTAGTATGAGTTTAGGTTAGAATTGTGTTAGTTTGTTAATTATTTGTTTTTTATGGTTTAGTACAAGTCTTTGAATTTAAAGATTATGTTTTTGAGGTACTTTGGTGTGTTTGTTAGTGTTTTAAGGTTAACGTCGAAGAACGGAGAAGTTTTAGAGACATTTGGGTCGAAATAAGAACCCACAATCGTGGCACAATAGGCCACGATCGTGGTAAAAGCACCAGAGTTAGCCCACGATCGTGACCCACATGCCACAATCATGACAAAAGCCCAGGACATGGCCCACGATCATATTAGAAGGCTCAGATGTGGCCTATGATCGTGGTCTGCAGGGCCATGGTTATGGCCCTCGTTTGCCAAACGCGCAGACACTCAAAAATGTCAATTTTCAAGGGATTTTTCAGACTTTTCAGACCCCATAAAAACATTAGAGCTGTTTAGAACATAAAGGATACTTAAAGAACAATACAAAGAAGTACAAACGAGCTTTTACATCAGTCACTTTTGAGAAACCCTAAAGAGAATTCATCGAGAGATTGAGAAAGAGAAGAAGGAAGAGAGAAGTTGAAAAGAAGCTGACTTGACGTATTTTTTGGATCAGGAGTTTCTCGACATCACTACCTCCCATCATCCATTCAGATTATATTTTCTGTTTATTTTCAATTTTATTATTGTATAGAATTGGAAATAATAGTTTTCTGATAGGATTTTTGAATGTTGAGATGTTCTAAACTCGCCTTCAGAGTTTTATCTATGAATTAATGAAATATGAATGTTTATGTGTTTGTTGAATTTGTTGTGGTTTAATTCTGCAAGTGCATAATTCGATAATAAACTAAGAGGGTGAATCAAATGAAAAATAATTAAATTAGGCTAACGAGAGTTACGTGATTTAATAGAATAAGAATTAAATCAAATCGGTAAATTGTGCGAAAAGAGATCTTGCATAGGTTTCTAATGATTTATTAGATAACTTCAGAACTAATTAGGATTTTGGATAGGTTGTTAATTGAGAGATTGCAACCTTCATAATCTAATTAGGGTTTATAATTTAGGGTTAATATTTATAACTCAAGAGAGAGTGATCAACCCTAGGATCTTCTAGAACCAACAATCCGGTAATTCATAATCAGTTAAGTTAGCATTAAGGACAGGTAAAATTTCCTTTCTCTCAATTGGTAATTACCTCAGGTTAATTCTTAGGTGTGTGCTGCAATTGCTGAATTATTAATATTTTCGTGATTGATTCTTAATTTGATTTGATTGATTGGATTAAATTCTCGTTTTAGTTTCTTTATATTTTGAATTTCTACAAATTATTCTGGCCTTAGAATTTAGGATTAGATTATCCTCATCGTTGGATCGGCATCTTAAGTACTACACTAACGAATTGTGTACTTACGAATTATCGAGGATATTTATTAAAACTTATGCACATCAAACTCCAAATCAATGCCTATTAAACCAAATTCAATTGTTTAGATGGCTCTTTTTAGTGCTTGCAAAATTCATAAAGATTCAAAATTAGATGGAATAGCAGTTAAACAAATGTTTAAATTAGAGCCTAATAATAGGGTTGTTTATCTTTTAGTTTGTAACATAAGTGCAACTTGTAAAAAATGGAAGAATTTGAAGGAGTAAGATAAGTGATGATGGATAAAAGAATAAAGAAAATTTAAAGTTGTAGCTTGATAGAGAAAAATGATGTTGTCAATACATCATTTTTAATTGGCTACTAATCACATCCTTAAACTAAACAAATTTATGTTAAGTTAAAGAGGAAATGATTGCTGACTTTAAACTGGTAGATTATTCACTTGATATTTCAGAAGTGTTTCTAAATGTAAAGATAGAGAATAAAGAGAGCACCTATACCAGCACGAGGAGAAGTTAACTATTGCATTTGGCTATTTAACGGACATCTATGACATTCAGGGATGGATCCAGGGGGGCTAGCAAGGGCTATAACCCCTACAAAATTAAAATTTTTTTCAGAATATATATATATATATAGTAAATAGCCCCTACAAAACTAAAAAAATTTCATAATATATATAGTAAATTTATAAAAATTAATTTGTGGTTTAAGTTTCTTGCCCCCCCAAAACTAAAATCCTGGATTCGTCGTTGATGACATTGATATTGAGATATTATGTGCTTTTGTAAAGTTTAATGATTATTTTGTAATTTTAAAAAATTACTTGAAACAACATACGATATTAACTAATACTAGTACTATATTATACTAGAATTAAATTTGGTACCGAGTTTAGTACATGTTCGTAACATTGATTGTAAAGAAAGGACAAAATATGGAAGAAAGTAAGGAAAAAAGAAAATTCTATTTATTTTCACTTAAATTTTTGATTTTTTGTTTTATTTCTAAAGAGTTCTTATCTTTTTATTTCTTATAGTTTTCGTAATTTATAAAACTATAAAAATTGGTTTTTGTTTTTATTTTTTCATAATTTGATTTATCATCAAGTAAATATATTATTTAATGCTAATAAAATTATGAATAATTAAATTTAATAATTACTTAATAAATATAATTTAAATTAAAAATATCTCCAAAATATGTAAATTTAAAATAAAATTGATTTTAATAATTAAATATATTAATTTATAAATAAAATTTAATAAAATAAATAATTTTGTTGATAATTTATTAATAAGTATTACATGAGAGATTAAAATAAATTTATTTAACTAATTACTTTTTTTTTTAAATTTGTCCAATATTCATTAATATTATTAATATTAACAATATACTATTTGGAGTTATATTAATATTAACAATTAAATAATAACTATATTAATAATAAAATTGGGGTCATTTGGTTCCACTTTTGTTTTTTTGTTATTATTTTTGGTTTCTCTTTTAAAAAAACGAAAACCTATTTGATTGAGATTTGTAATATAAAAACTGAAAACAAAAACCTGTTTGATTGAGATTTCTAATAAAAAACTGAAAACAAAAAT
>JANVCQ010000231.1:22870736-22882635 GCA_025531925.1 Erythroxylum plowmanianum
TAATTATATTTTAATTAACTAATTATATTTTAATTAGACTTTAATTAATTAATTATATTTTAATTAATTAATTAGATGTTATCTTAATTAATTTAATTAATTAATTAATTAATTATATTTTTGTATTTTAATTAAATATATATTTTTAATTACATTTTAATTATATTTAATTAAAAAAATTAAAAAATTTAATGTTGGTAGGAATCAAACCCATTCCTCCTACAAATGGAGAGTATGGATCATTACCTTAAACTTGGGTATGAAAAAATTATTCAATCAGTCATAATAACCAACCAACCATCACAATTCATTCCATTCTCATTGATTTATTCTCATACCTCTTAACCAAGCACCCCCTAAGTCAAACACATTTTACTTATCATTTTTTTACAAAAATAACAAAAAAGATGAAAAATAAGAAATAAACAGCCCCTCTAAACGATTTAAAGTTTAAAAATAAGACTGAAAATAAAGTGAAGCTAAGCGGCAATAAATAGTTAGATTTTTCGCCCCCGCCTCTCACTTCATCGCCTCTTCTTCAGACATCTTTTCTCGTAAAATTTGTCTAAAAATCAGAAGAAAGAGACAGTAAGCGGTAGCGGCGGCGACGGCGACGGCGGAAGAGAGGAGAGTAGTAAAGATTTCCATTTCCAAGAATACCTTTGATTCTCCTTCTCCTTCACCCCTCTCCTTTCTTTTTTCCAGGTGCCACTCTCTCACATTCTTATTGTAAAACTAAAACCCTAAACTTTGGGAACTTTTGTTATAGTTTTCTCAATATCTGGTTGTTATCGGATTATTTTGATATTTTGTTGGGTTTGTTTGAGTGAAGTAGGTCAGAGGGAGAAAGAAAGAGAGGTGGTGTTTGATTGGCATGGAGGAACCAAGCCACCTTAAACAGGCGCTGATTGAGGCAACTGCTGGAGCCGTTGCCGGTGGCGTTTCGCGTACCGTTACTTCTCCCCTTGATGTTATTAAGATCAGATTCCAGGTAGTTGCCCCCTTCTACGCCTTAAAAGATACCACATAGTTTTTCACTTTATGTCCTGCCTTATTTTCTTATAACTTGTATGATTAGCATGTGTATCCCCATTTGGTTCTAGCTATAAGTTTGTATCTTTTCAAGTGTACTTCACGTGTACTAAGTGCGTGATTTTTGTGTTTGTATGCCTTCTTTCGGCATTTGGTCGTTTCTGTATAAGTTTAATTTAATTACAGGTCATCGATGATTAGGCAAGAGTAGAATTAAGGATGATAGAATTTTGACGACATAAAAATTGGGTACAGTAAGTGGGAAAGTTTTTATATTTATGTGGCGATCATTAGTAAATATATTGACTTTTGCAAAACTAATCATATATCATCTAAGAGTGCGTGCTTAAGAAGTGGACGAGGCGCTAAGGGTTAGAAAATAATTATTCTGATTGGAGGATGAGGTTAGGTTCAGCTTGATGCAGTTATATAACAAACTTATGCGATCTTTCATTTTCACTATGTTAGATCTTTTGTATCTCAATTGTTGTTTCTAGTTGTAGTTGACAAAACATATTGGTATGTATATTTGATACAGGTTCAACTGGAACCCACATCTTCATGGGCTTTGCTTCATAGAAACATGCATGGACCATCCAAGTACACTGGAATGTTGCAAGCAACAAAAGATATATTCAGAGAGGAGGGATTGCCGGTATAATAAACTCTCTTCCGGTTATTATTTGATGAATGTATTATTGATTTGCAGAACAGTAGAGCCTTGTTTTTTAATTGATTGGCTGGTTTATGCATTCTTTCACATTAGAGGCAATACTAAACAACCTGTTCCTTCTGAATTTAACTTCTGGGAAGGGAGGCAAACGCTGACAGCTTTTTCCAACAAAATATCTGCATATCTCCATTTCTGATCCGATGCCTCTCAGTTATATCTTTCTTTTCTGATTCCAATTGTTACCATACTAACTTGCTTTAAGTCTGTATGTATGGAGGGGTGAGAAAATATTATTTCATGAACTCTAGTTTCTTGCAGTGATGCTTCTGAGATACTTATATATAACAAGTTCTTCCGGTAGATTATTTTTATAGCTTCGTTTGCAAATATCTTCTCCCTACTATGCCTTTTACATTCCATAGATGTTACCTGTAGGGCTTCTGGCGCGGTAATGTCCCAGCTTTACTCATGGTTATGCCCTACACTTCCATTCAATTTGTGGTGCTACAGAAATTGAAAACTTTTCTTGCCGGTTCTTCTAGGAAAGGTATTGGAGTTTGAGAGCTTTTTAAATTTTTATTTTGTGATCTTACCTTTTCTATTCTTAGGTATGTGGATTGCTACTGTATCAGTTCCTTATCTGACTGACTTGTCGTGTGGCAGAGGATCATGCAAAGTTGAATCATTATATTTCATATCTCAGTGGATCATTGGCAGGCTGTATGGCTACACTTGGATCATACCCATTTGATCTTGTGCGAACAATATTAGCTTCACAAGGTGAACCTAAGGTACCATATATGGCTGTGTTCCACCATGTATTCTCAGATTGTTTTTCCTTTCATTTTACA
Source organism: Erythroxylum plowmanianum (assembly GCA_025531925.1). Lineage (NCBI taxonomy): Eukaryota > Viridiplantae > Streptophyta > Magnoliopsida > Malpighiales > Erythroxylaceae > Erythroxylum > Erythroxylum plowmanianum. The sequence continues at coordinate 22,873,293 of JANVCQ010000231.1, forward strand.
TGTTTTCTTTATTCCCTTACTGATGCAGGAGCATTCCATAAATTTAGTTACTTTTATTTAGCTTGCTTATGATACTTTTCCTATATAAGTACTATGTAGTTTATCGGCTATGGTTTCAAGGAGTTGTATTTCATGGTGCAGTTAAGAGTTGAATTTGAAATAGTATAAATAACTAGCTCCTGCACAGACACGGCACTCTTTATGCCATGTTGTTTTAGATACAGGTTTTTCTTCAAATTCTCTCTTATTTCTGTTCCAGCCACAAATCACCCCAATTCCAGCCCATTTTCTTGAAAATGTTGCTCTAAACCTTTCTCTGCCTCTGTTGTGGTCAATTTTAGTTATTTTTTACTTACTTTTTTGGCTTTAAAGTATACGACATTAAACTAGTTTTATACGACATTAAACTATTTTGCAGGATGTGTTATCTGAAGCCATCCTTTTGTTAGGGGCATTTTGAATGCCATGCTATACTGCCTCAAGTTTTTGCTGTTGATATCCCCTTATGAAATTTCAGTCATAAGAATCTTAAATACTTCAAGAGCTTTAAATATGAATTAGCTATTGATATCCTTGTAGTTAACTTAATCTTTGATACTTAGTTTCTTATTATTGATAATCACTTTGCAATCACTGTATTTCACTTATTGTTTTCCTTGGAAGCATGGATTTCTTGCTTTTTGGAAGGATGCAATGGTATAATTATCTTGCTTATTTAAACCTTGCATGAACATGTGGTCTATACAGTGTTATGTTTGTGCCAGATTGCACCTGAAGTGAACCATGCATAACTAACTTCTGGCTATACAAATTAGAATAATCATCTTCCACTTGCAAAGTCCCGTTTAGTCCCAGTTTAGCATCATTTTTTTTAGTTCAGTTAAAATTAACATTGGTGGTGAGCATCTCAAAGGGACACCTTTGGTTCTTTTTCTTTACTATTTCCCTTTTTCCATTATAAAGTTCTTCCGAACATAAGATAACTTTTGTGAATGCTTCTTTAGCGTGGCATGTTGCCATAAGGCTATTTGGTACTGTAGGCCTTGCTAGCTCAAGATAGAAGTCTATATGTGTCCCTCTTAGCATTTGTATGATTCTTGAGAGGCCTTGCTAGTGTCTCTTTTTCTTATACTCCAATCATAAACTTGTTTATGGAGTGTTAGTCTTGGTAAATAAACTGACAAAATAAAAATGTATTGGTAAGTGGTTGTTATAATCTTAGTAGGCAAAGTTGCCTCAGTCAAGCTTCACATTGTTTTGTGTTTAGTTTAGAACAAACTGCTACTGCTTGAAGATATCATGTACCTTGGTACATTACTGTTTGACGAAAAAGTGCCTGCATTAGGTTTATCCAACAATGAGGTCTGCATTTGCTGATACTATCAGAACTCGTGGAATCAGGGGAATATATTCTGGACTGTCACCAACATTAGTTGAGATTGTTCCTTATGCTGGCCTTCAGTTTGGTACCTATGATATGTTCAAGCGTTGGACCTTGGTATGAATTTTGGATATCTTTCTTTTTAAGATGTCTGTCTAGAAAACTTGGTTTTTGGAGTAAGGAAGCAATCAAATTGATACTTCACCTGATAACATTGGTCTGATAGGATGAACTATCTGGAAGTACATTAGACGGAAATGGATGACGCATTTACTCCTTTTAGATTGATTACTTATTACCATTTTCCCTGGCACCTTTTCAAGTTTCAAATTCGCAATCACTTTACAGATGCTAATAGAATTCCTTGCCATGAAATGATTTGCTCTTTCAAAGAAAAACATGTTGAATTCTCCACTTGTTTTTACGTACTTTTAAATGTTAGTGATATTTTATTCTGCTTTTTGCACATATGTGCTTGGCATTTTGGATTTGATGTATTTTACTGCTTTGATTGTAGGCATGGAATCATAACAGGTCATCTGAGGGAAGCTCAATGCATGCTGAACTTTCAAGCTTTGAGTATTTCTTATGTGGTTTTGCTGCTGGAACATGTGCCAAACTTGTCTGTCATCCTCTTGATGTGGTTAAGAAAAGATTCCAGGTTGGGTTCCAGCCTCCTTGAGGTTTCGCTTTACAGAATCTTTTTATTCGTCAGTGGTTGAAACACTTGCAATGCTTCTTTTTCTTCAAGTACTGATCAATGTTTGTCAAACTTGATGTTGTATGACAAACATTGATCAGTAGTTGCCTTTGTATATTGACCTTGCGGAATTCATTCTTGCGATATCACATGCGACATTGGCAAATAGCTTCTCTTATTTGATTCTCTGCTCAGTCATAATAAAAGAAATTTCCATGTATATTTAAATATTATTAGCAGTTAATACATAGAAATATATCCAAATCAAGGAAGTCAGTAAATTTACATATTTTAACATCTGTTAGCCATAATTATTTTCTGATTCAAAAGACCAAAACATCAGGGCCGTCTAATGATACTCTTCTTCTTATATATATGTATATATTTTTTCCTTCATAGGGGTCTATCAATTTCCTGAGCAGCATGGTTAGGTGTACGAAAATTCTTTGCCCATAGGTTAGCATGTATATTGAATTTCTTGGTTTTAATTTGCAGATTGAAGGGCTACAGAGGCATCCAAAATATGGTGCTAGAGTTGAGCACCAAGCTTATAAAAACATGTTTGATGCTTTTATACGAATCTTAGAAGCTGAAGGTTGGGCTGGTCTTTATAAGGGTATTGTCCCTTCAACGATAAAGGCTGCACCAGCGGGAGCTGTAACATTTGTAGCTTATGAAATTGCGCATGATTGGCTAGAATCTGTTTGGACTTGATATCTTGGAACTATCTTTTTGTGTGTAGAATTTTCTCTTTGGGAATCTTCACTTTGGCCATCCCATTTTTTGCGGCCTCCAATGAGGATTAGATAGCACTTAAGAGGAGGAAAAGGGAATAAATAATTGTTACTCCCTTCAAATTAGTTATTTCAGGTGTTGGATTGGGTTAAAGGTTAACACGCAGAGCAGGCGGCAACATATAAAGATGCAACTTTGAATACTATAGTAATATTGACTCTGAATGATACCAACAATTTGCCCTTCCCTTTCACAAGATTTCCATGTTTTGGACAATATTTGCTTATAATCGCAAGACCAATTTTTGCAGTCCTCTCGGGTATTCTTTGGCTTTGCTATAGTGTGGAGCAAACGATGTCGAGTTTTAACAGCTAAGGCTGCTGCCAAGCAATAGCATGTTAGGTTATTCAGTCATTTAATCAGCAGATCTTTAGGAAAGATAATTTTGGTCCAGCTCAAATTTGATGTAATTTAATCAGTAGGTTTTTTCGTGATTAAGAATGAGAATCATTGTCCGGCTCAAATTGATCAACCCAAAAGGTTTGATGATCCAAAGTTTTTTTCAATCGTTTTGGTTTAATTACTGAAAACAACATTGTTTTGATATGATTAGTCATTATTAAAACTGACTTACTTAAGTTGGGCTGGACTGTAAAGAGGGTCCAATTGGGCTTGGTCAGTGGTAGAATTGGCTTGTTACCATCCTTGTTCGTTGCTTGACATTATGCATTTTTATAAATGGGAGTAATTTCTTTATGTTGAATCAGAAGAAAATTTTGCTCTTATGATTGAAATTAAACTTTTTGTTCGCAGTAGAAATTGACCATTGTTGCATAAATGAGTTCCAAAATTTCTCTGTCCTTTAGAAAATAGTTTAATAAAATGAATGATGTCATTTGAGAATATTAGTATGGATTGTTGACCTTGCTTATAACGACCAACAAATTTTCTAAAATTTTGTTAAGAGTTGATAAGCTTTAATGATTTCCATAATATTAAATTGACAAATAATATGTATATATTGGTAATTAAGTCGATATAAGTTGTGATGATGGGTTTGGATAGAAGGAATGGATCTTAAAAAATAAGTTCTGTTATTAGATGGGACTCTTCTTACGTTGAAAATGAGGATACATGCGATGTTTCTCTCCAAGGATGCCTTTCTATAACGTTAATTATATGTCAAGAATGGCACGACAATGCATTAGCATTCAAATAATAACTTAAGGATTCAATATCTAATGATCTTATTGGACAAATGAATGAGATCAAGGAGTACTATAGTGAGTAATTTCCTTCTTATAGTTTTACAATACCAAAATCATATTTACTTAATTCTTTTTTCTTTTTAAGACTTAGAAAGGAGATGGAGTTGCTCTTTAAATTGTTAACCTTGGAAATTTATAATGAGCATATGACATGGCCAAGACATAAGAGTTGATTTCTCAATGTTAACTTGCAAATATGATAAATGTGAGTAGAGTTGAATTCTATTCTTAGAAAAGCTCTCAAATAGTATCTTTGACAATACTTTTTTTAGAAATTAAAATGGTGTGTTAATTAAAGGGAAATTGTTAGTTTACAAGGCAAAAATATTATAATCACCAGGAGATAGGTTGCTAACTAGGAGTTTGACCCAAGTTGGACCATTAACACTAATAACCTCACTTTAAGGATAGATGTCCTTCATATGTGTTGCATGCTTGAGTATCAAAAGTAACGTAGTGGTCTCATTGGCTCTATAACTTTCCTCCACAAGAATCATTTTTGCATGTGTTCCTCCTTCCTCACAGATTGTGTGTAGTAAGATATATTAGGGGCTCAGGACTTCAATAGCTATTACCAAGAATACGTCAAAATCTGCCTACTGCAGTGGTGTTCCTCCTTATTTCATTATTACAGTAGAGTTGTTCTCTATTCTAGTTGACGGTTTCTTCTTATAAGCATGTATTGGTTTTTTCCTTCCCTATAAAGCACTTTGTATTTCTTTCTACCCAAATCTTTTACATGTATGAATTTCGATTCTAGTTTGGGGATTGTTCTATCTTCATTTATCCAGTTTATGATTTGTATATAGTTTGGGAAAATTGCTTAAAAGTGATATAATCTTGAATATTCCACTATATACCTGTAGTAAACTCACATTTAAAGAACATATGTGTATGAGACTCTTCTTTGTTTATGCATAATGGACATAATCTAGACAAATTGAGGTTTTTAAGCTTATCCATGATAGGTAATATCTCTTTTACTGCTAACGAGAGTAGAAAAAAGATTTTGGGAATTAGATTCTTATTCTAAACAATCCTGCTTCATGTCTGAATTTCTGCTTTGTCTCTTAGCCAATTCCTATATGTGTAGTTAGTGAATTTTCCTGAGGAGTATATGTGCCAAATGTAGGTATCTAGATTGTCAGGGTTAGGATTATTCAGGTAGAATATGGGTGAGGGAAATTGAGAAATAAGCCCATTAGTTTCTTATCGATATCTTTACTTTAAAGTCTTTACGTATTCTATTATTATTAAGTGATTGCCGTTGGGATTAGACTAGAGGGCTTGTCTTGCAACAATCACCATAGAATAGCGAAGCCTTTCTCCATTTCCCATTATACATTTAAGTGCTCTAGACAAATTTCCTCTTAATTTCATTAGTTATGATAGAAATCATGAAAAGGAAGCCCTTTCCTTAATTTCCCAAAGGCTTTTGTTTCTTAGAAAGTAGGTGTGTCTCTACCTAATCTAAGTAAAGTCCTTATCTTCTAATAATTTCCGTATTCTTCTCCCCACAAACACCATGTTACTTAAGCTAATCAGAGTGATACCTAAACCACCCTCATTGATTGGCTTACATATTGATTTCTAACTAACCTTATCATTAGTATTGCCAAATTTGCTTAACTCCCCATAGAAAGTTCCTCATAGACTTTTAATAGACTTAATCAATCCTTTTGAGAAAAACAAAAGTGAGCATAATAGTAAATATGAAGGGAATTGAGTATTGATTTAATTAATTGAATCCTACCCACATTAGATAGGTCTTTATTACCCCAATAACCTAATCTCTTGGGAATTTTCTCCACCAATGCCAAGCACTCTATAAAAATTATCCTATTAGAGGATAATGGGAGTTTGAGATATGTTAAAGGAGGATCTTTTGTCCTAAGACAAAAATTCTTAAGAGCCATTGTGCCAGATGTGAGGCACTAAATGATATGGTCAAATGACTCTTGTTGTAATTGATAGCTAGTCCTAGAAGCACTTTAAATGTAAGAAGTGAATTAATTAATACGAAAATTGATTTGTCATTGGCTATAGAAAGTAGAGTAAGATCATCAACAAAGGATAATGATACAAGAAGCCATGGCAATGTAGATCAAGATGCCACACGCCAAGACGAGCTTACCTTACTAAGTGGACCTATTACAAGGCAACGTGCAGCAAGGCTTAAACAAGCACTTCAAGGTGTCATATTACATCTCATGTACACACAGAAACCATTGGTTTTGATTATATATAAGGAGTTGTTTTATAATGAGACTGACCTTGATCTTTCTTTGCCTAGTATTGTGAAACTTGCTTTGCAGAAATACTCTGATGTCTTTCCAAATGAGTTACCCAAGGGATTAACACCATTGATGTAACATGCTGTTCCCATATTAAGAGTTAGAACCCAAAAATACGGTAAATATGAGATCAATGAGATATTAAGAAAAAATACATTTTCATACTCATGCATATTGTTAGCATACAAGCACGTGTATTTGAATTTCTGCACACATTAAAATGGTTGTACATGCATTCATTGACCTTCTGGGTATAATCGATTATGAATGTGATTATGTGAGAATTGTGAATTAATTGTATTGGAAATCAATGTGGAGAATATATGTATTGATTTAGAATTTTTTTGATGAATTTTGGGAAATTTTTTTGAAAATGTTGAGTATTATTAGACTAGGAAAAATTCCATTTGGCAAATAAATTGATGGAAGGAAATAGAAATAAGAGTCAAATGATATTGGAGAAATTTTATAGATGACTTTAGAATTTTGAGAAAATGATATTGAAAATTTAGAGATAATTGGAGTAAAATTTGGGAGATGGTAGAACTAGCTTAATAAGAGAAACTAGTTTGAAGCATTAGGAATTGGACTAATAGATAAGTGACATGTGTCACTTGTCTTGTTTAAGTTGTACTATACAATTTTACTTGAAGGACCCAATTACTGTGTGGATCTTGTCTCTTCTTTGAGATTTTTCTTTATCTTCTGGAAGCTTCATTCTTTTAGAAAAATCTCTCACCCTCACGAAGAAAGTTTTGCTCTCACTTTTCACTCACCATCTCTTTTTGTTATTTTCCTCATTATAACCGAAATACCTAACCCTACAACTCTTCACTGTTGATGATCGGGTATTACTGGAAACTAGGGTTTACATGATCTTGAAGGTTTTGGAGCTTTAGACAAGTAAGCATTTTTAATGGTTTTTCATTATTGCAGAAGATGAAACATGCATCATGTTAGTTATATGTTGAAGTTATAAAATGAAAAGGTACATATGCTAAAAACGTAATTGAAAAACCAGAGTATACAACATGTGTTGATTTTTCAGATTTGATGATAAAAATGTTATAAGATGGTGTTAAAATGATTTTTGGAGTTGAAAGATCTTAGAAAACATGTATAACTAGGTGTAGAAACTTTTTGAAGAAAACAGTAACGAGGACTCTGTTTTCACTGTGTATATATTTAGAGATGAACAAAAGAATGAGTTTAGAGTGGAAGAATAGTTGTAAGATGATGTTCTGAGATGAGAATGAATGATTTAAAGTGAAAGCTTGAGGAAGAAGTGAAGAAAATGTAGAAAATGTGAAGATAATATGCGTGAGTGTGATTTTCTGTTTCTTTTAATGATTATGAAAAATGATAGATTTTGATTTGGCGATAAGTTGAGTTGAAATGAGATAGGAATGAAGAGGAAATAATGAGGAAATAAGCTAGAAGTGATAGAGTAAGCAAAAGAGATTAATTAAGATGAAAATGATGTTGAAGTGTGCTAGACACATACAGATGCAATGTTTCCACTGAACATGCATTTGTATTTTTGCCATATCTTGGTCTATAGACATCCAAATGGGATGATTTTAAGTTCATATTAAACTGAAGATGTATGGCTATATTTTTCATTGAATTTTATCTCTAAGAGTTTCAAAATTTAGTTCGAAGTTGAGTTTGTGGATTTTGTCGTAGTTTGGAACAGTTTGTAGAGTTTTTAGCATAACTTGCAAAACATCTAGCTAAATTGCATTAAAGTGGTTTCATTTGAAACTTAAGACATAAAAGAAAATTTTATAGAAGAGTGGTTTGCCTAAATCCTTCATTTTCCTTGTCAAAATTTCGATGAAAGATTGACCCGAAGGTCTGTTTTGAGAAGAAGAGACTTGGCAATGCATGAATTTGGAGAAGAAAAGAGGGGTTGCACGATCTTGACATTTTGAAGAATTATGGAAAAGCACGATCATGCACAAATATGATCGTGACTTTTTTGAATTAACTTGAATCTCACTATCATGCTTATGCACGATTGCGACATTGAATGCTTACCAAAGTGGATTGATGCGAACATCATTCACTCTTTTAGCTATAACTTCTTCGTCCGACCTCCAAATGACATGAGACTTGAACCATTGGACTTGTAACACATTGATCTTCATCTCCACAAAAATTATAGCCATCTAAAATCATTTCGAAGAGATTGATTGATATAATTAGGAAGAAAATGATGAACAATCCTGAAACTTCATGATTGGAGTATTATCACTAAATATGCTTCGGTATTTTATGCATAACTTGTTATGTAGTTATCAAAATGGAATTATTCTCAATTTATATTTAAATAGAGACATAGGGTTACAATTATTATGAAGAAATCAAATTCCAATTCTATCGCCATAGTTCCAAAATTTGACTTGAAGTTGGGTATAGAATATTGTTACAGTCAAATTCCAATTATGTCGCCATAGTTCCAGAATCTGACTTGAAGTTGGGTATAGAATACTATTACAGTTAAGGAATGATCCGAATTATTTGGAGTATAACTTTTGAAATATTGAACCAAATCGAATGATCTTGGTGTTATTAGAAACTTAGACAATAGGGAACATGTTATTATAAGAACGTTTTGCCAAATTACCTCATTGGCATTATCTGATTGATCATGGAAAATAGACCCAAAGGTTTGAAATTTTGGAGAATTTATAAGAAAGAATGAGAGTTTGGATATTGTATGATCATATAATGTTAGAATGACAATAGTTAATAAATTGTTGGTATTAAAGTGCCAATGTGTATAATAGAGATGAAGGGGTTCATATGATTGTGGTTGTGATTCAAAGGAAATGAGTAATGAGTACCAAGTTAAAGTTCAAGTGAATGAGAATTTGATTTTTATAAGAGCAAATAATGCTAAAATGAAATGACGAGTAATTGAGTTATAAAATGAGAATGTGGATAAGATATGAAATTTGAT
>JANVCQ010000231.1:22882735-22896428 GCA_025531925.1 Erythroxylum plowmanianum
AATGTTAGAATAACAATAGTGAATGAATTGTTGGTATTAAAGTGCCAAAGACATGTGTATAATGGAGATGAAGGGGTCCATATGATTATGGTTATGATTCAAAGGAAATGAGTTATGAGAGCAAGTAATGCAAAAAATTAGAATGTGATAAAATGTGAAATTTGATAATATACCCGGGATTGTCATAAACATGCATTGTACATATTCCATATATACAAGTGTGTATCAATGAATACTTATAATTGGGTAAAGTTATTAATGTGTGTGTGCAATGTGGGTATTGCATAATTTTGATGTGCAGGATAAACGTCTACGTCCGCATTCAGACATTTCCAGATCATGAAGCTATTGCTAATCTGGACGTACTGTGAGTAGACCTAAATGGTCTTACTTTATTGCTTGTTTGTTTATATTATGTATTGAATGATTATGAATGTGATTTGATTGTTAAATTTCAGACAATGAAGGTCCGATGATTGTGATATATGAATGAGATATTGAAGTGTTACTTGTATGTGAACATGATGAAATAAGTGCTTCTAAATGTGATCTTTGAATGCCGGACCAAGGTCCGATGAGAACGTATATGAGAATGTGTAAATGAGATCATGTGACTGACTGAAAATATGTGATTGATGCATTTCATTACATGAATACATGAAAGATAAAGGCAGTTGTGACCAGAGTAGCCACCAAAAACAAGCTTAAAGCTCAGAATGTGAAAAAGAGCCTAGAGCTCAGAAAGTGTATAAGAGCCAAAGGCTCACTATATGAAATGAGTCCGGTATCCCCAACAGATACGGGATAGTTATTAATGAACTCGATATTCATAATAGATGCAGGATAGTTATAGGCACTCGATCGCAACAAAGTAACAAATGAAAAATAGGTCTCATGTGCATTACATATGTATGATATGAATGATTATAATGCATTAAATGAAAAATGTGAAGTGTGAAATGATTGATCGAGTGTATGTGATTCAATGTGATTATTAGATAAATGATGTGAATTGTGTGTTATGTGACTAAGTGAGCCATCGAGGATGGTCACTCACTTAGTTCACAAAACTCACCCAAAATTTACAATATTTTTTCAAGCTTAGAAGAGTATCCTGTTAGGCAAACGGGAGTATACCTACTGCATATAAGTGAAAGGTAGAGGTCGAGATCAATTTACATCTATATTTGTACTTTCTTATTTTTGGTATCAAATTGAGTCTTCCGCAATTATTGTAAGATGTATATTTGATTATTCTATTTTGTAATAACTTTCCAAAGTGGAAAGGTTTGTAAATGAGGATGATCTTGAGTGAATAATAATAAATGTGATTTTGATGTTATAAAAGAAAAAAAAGGGCCTGAAATTGATTATTGATTTCTGCGTATGTGCATGAAAATTATTTTTAGAAAAAAATTGTACTAAGTTTTCGAGAGTTTGACGATTCTAGCATGCCACCCTTACAGGGTACATACTCGAGCATCACTCAGCAAGTCGGGTATGTGTCTCGCTAAAGTAGGGTGATACAATTAAGGGGCATTGAACATCAGATTGATTTCGTGCCAGGAGTTCAAATTCCAAACTGCCCAGCCTATGGGAGTAATCTTGAGGAGACAAAGGAGTTTCAAAGGCAAGTGGAGGAGTTGCTTGAGAGGGCGCACGTGAGAGAAAGTCTAAGCTCATGCGCAGTTCCAGTGTTATTGGTGCCAAAGAAAGATGGAACTTGGCGTATGTGTGTGGATTGTAGGACAATAAACAAAATAACAGTAAAGTATCGCCACCCCATTCCTAGGTTAGATGATATGCTTGATAAGTTACATGGTGCTTCTTTCTTTACAAAAATTGATCTCATGAGTGGTTATCATTAGATTAGAATGAAAGTAGGGGATGAGTGGAAAATAGCCTTTAAAACAAAATATGGTCTATATGAGTGGATGGTCATGCCATTTGGTTAGACAAATGCAACTAGCACTTTCATGAGATTAATGAACCATGTTTTGAGTGATTTTATTAGCAAGTTTGTGGTTGTATACTTTGATGACATCCTTATTTATAGCAAAAGCCTTGATGAGCATGTTATGCATCTTAAATATGTACTAGAAGCACTTAGGCAAGAAATACTATATGCTAAACTTAAAAAGTGTTCTGGTCGTGGTGTGCATGTTGATGAGGAGAAGGTTAAGGCTATTAAAGATTGGCCTACTCCTAAGTGTATTGGTGATGTGCGTAGTTTTCAAGCTAGCTTTTATAGGCGTTTTGTTAAAGATTTTAGTACCATTGCTGCACCATTGACTGAAACAATTAAAAAGGATGTTGGATTTAGGTGGAATGAGGCACAAGGACTTGCTTTTAATTCATTGAAAGATAAGTTATGTTATGTGCCTGTATTGAGTTTACCTAACTTTAATGAAGTTTTTGAGATAGAATGTGATTTCTCTAGATTAGGTATTGGTGCTGTTTTGATGTAGGGTAGGTGTCCCATTGCATACTTTAGTGATAAGCTTTATGGGTCACAATTGAATTATTCCACTTATGACAAGGAACTCTATGCCTTGGTGAGAGCTGGAGACTTGGCTGCATTGTCTCTGGCCAAAGAAGTTTGTGATCCAATCTGATCATGAGTCATTGAAACATCTAAAGGGCCAACTTAAGTTGAACAAGAGGCATGTGAAGTGGTTGGAGTTCATAGAGACCTTTCCATACGTGATACAATACAAACAAGGTAAGGAGAATGTAGTTGCTGATGCACTTTCAAGAAGGTACACTCTAATTACTACTTTAAGTTCTAAATTGTTGGGGTTTGAGTACATTAGCGATTTGTATGCTTCCGATTCTGATTTTAGCAATATGTTTAGTGCTTGTGAGCATGTTGCATTCCAAAGATTTTATAAATATGATGGCTATCTATTTAGCGAGAACAAGTTATATGTGCCTAAATGTTCTATGCGTGAAGTCCTTGTGCGTGAATCACATTATGGGGGTTTGATGGGTTTTTGGCTTCAAAAGACATATGACATACTTTCTGAACATTTGTATTGGCCTAATATGAGAAAAGATGTTGAGAAAATTTGTTCTAAGTGTGTCGTATATAGACAAACGAAATCTAAGACTCATCCATATGGTTTGTATACACCTTTGCCTATGCCTAAGCATCCTTGGACTGACATATCTATGGATTTTATTTTAAGGCTGCCTAGGACAAAAAAGGATAGGGATAGTATATTTTAGTAGTAGATCGGTTTAGTAAGATGGCATATTTCATTGCATGTCATAAAACTGATGATGTTATAAATATTGTTGAGTTGTTTTTCAGGGATGTTATGCGTTTGCATGGTGTTCCTAAGACTATTGTTTCTAACTGTGATGCGAAGTTTTTGAGCCACTTTTGGCGTGTTCTTTGGGGTAAGCTAGGTACTAAACTTTTGTTTTCTACTACTTATCATCCTCAAACTGATGGACAAACTGAAGTGATGAATAAAACTTTAGGTTCTCTTTATGTGTTGTGGTTGGTAAAAATCTTAAAACATGGGAAGAATGTTTGCCATTAGTTGAATTTGCATACAATAGGAGCATACATTCTACTACTGGTTATTCGCCTTTTGAGATTGTTTATGGTTTTAATCCATTAACGCCTTTGTATTTGTGTTCTTTGCCTTTAAGTGAGATAACTAGTGCAGATGGAAAAAAGTAGGCAGATTTGGTGCACAACATTCATGAGAAGGCGAGACAATACATAAAGAAGCGGAATGAAGCATATGCACAAAGAGCTAATTAGGGGTAAAAGTTGATGCGATTTGAGCCTAGTGATTGGGTTTGGGTGCATTTAAGGAAAGAGAGGCTTCCTAAGCAAAGGAAATCCAAGTTAGATCCTAGAGACCTTTCCAAGTCCTTGAAAAGATTAATGATAATGCCTATAGGATTGATTTTCTAGGTGAGTATCAAGTATCTGCTACATTTAATGTTATTGATCTCTATCTATTTGATAATGCAGGGACTGATTCGAGGATGAATCCTTTTGAGGAGAGAGGGAGTGATACAAGAAGTTATGGCAATGTAGATCAAGGTACCACACGCCAAGACGAGCTTACTTTACCAAGTGGACCTATTACAAGGCAACGTGCAGCAAGGCTTAAACAAGCACTTAAAGGGTTTGTTTAAAGTCATATTACATCTTACCTTGATGACAAGGCTGAACCATCCATGGAGAACTTAACTGGAGTAGTCAAGGTCAAGCTTGTGATTCTTTTAGGGAGGGCATGTGGAGGGGCTACTACTTAGCCAAATTTCAAGACAAGTTAAATTACTCTTATAGGCTTAATTTAATACAATGGGCTTGTTATGTATCTTTTGTTTATTAGGGCGAAAAGACTTGTTATATGCTGGATATTTATTTATAAGCATGTGCACTCATTAAAAGTCACTTGCCTTAGTTTATTTTAAGCTAGTTTTGGACAACCAAGCGTGTGGGCCTAATTAGAGTGCTCTATTAGGCCCATATGCCCCCTTAGATTTATTTAAGTTATTTTAGTCTTATTTACGTTAGTTTAGCCCAATCCTAAGTGGATTAGTATCAGATTGCATTATTGGGCTATAAACTCCTAAACTAGTTAGTATTAGGCTTGTTTTTAGCATTAAATAGGCTTGTAACCTATTCCTTTTGAGGTTAGGACGTGGGCAAGGGTATAAATAGCTTGTAAATGTAGATTAGTTGATTAATAAAATTCAAAAGTATTCTCTTCAAGAAAGGCGTGTTCTTCTTGTTATTTTTTCAAAGATTGCATCAATTATCTAGGTAATCACTTGTGGTGTGTTCAATTCTTTTGTTTTCTTTAGGTTTGGGTCTTAATTTTGTATAATTGGATTTTGAACTAGCATGTTCTTAGAATATAGAATAGAAAGATTGGGGTTTTGATTCAATAGGATTAGGGGGTTTCAAGAACCTTGTTTTCTTGGGGTTTCCTTATTAGATAATCTATACAAACCTAACTTTTTGCATTTCCTGAGAAACTAAAATATATGATCCAAAGTATTATTATATCTAACTAGCCTAGTCAATGCATTGATACACAAAATGAATATGTAAAAGAATAGAGGGTTAACTTGTCTCATGCCATGTGATCCCTTAATAAGCTTAGTAAGTTCCCCATTGATAAGAACATTGTAAGAGGTAAAGATTGTGTAAATGAGCAAACAATTACTAAAAAAAAAAAAAACTAAATGCATTAAATAGATGTTGTAAGAAATACTAGCTAATTGAATCAAAATCCTTAGGAAAATCCATTAAATTGCATATTTCTTAGGACAGTTCCTTTAACTATAACCCTTAAAAAATTCCCTTGCAAGTGGCACATTATCTCTTATTTATTTCCCTTCTAAAAATTCTCCCTAATTCTCATGAATCGTAAGGCTTAACACCATTTTGAACCTTATTACCAAGAGTTTGGGTATTGTTTTATAAAGAACTAAAGTCCCCAAATGAAGTAGGGTTTATAAACTTTAAGAATTAAACTTATGAAGGTTTTATTCAACTCCCTTAACATCTTACCTTTATAAAAGAATTATAGTCTTCCATTTGTGACAACATCCTAGATCAGAAGCTAGGATTTTTTTTGAAAGAAATGACCATTGAAATCATCAATTCTAGGGCCTTGGAGGCATTTGATTGGAAGACTACCCTCTCAATGCCTTGAGCTGTGACTAGCCGATTAAGAAACTCAATATCTTCCTCTTTGAATTGACTGTTGATGAAGGAGGACATTAATTGAGTTGATGAATTACTACTAACATCAGCACCTAAATTACTTTTGAAGAAATTGTATGTTCCTCCTTAAAATCTTCTCAACAATTGAGGGATGTTCCATCTAGGCTCTAGATAGTGGTGATTCTATTAGTGTTGTTCCTTGCCCTTATAGAGTTATGAAAGAACTTGGTGTTTGTATCACTCTCTTTTAGCTAATAGACCCGAGCTTTTTGCCACAATATAGATTTATAGAATGAGATGGCTTTAGTATATTCATTTACTACTTTTTTCACTTTTTCATTTAGAATGAGGTTACCTGGGTTGTTGATGGAGGGCTTTCTGAACTAGTAGCATTTTGGACTTTGTATCTATCACTAGAAGACTAGTGCTTATAATTGTTTTGCAATTAAAAGCTGGAGTTCCTACTTGATTTAGGAGAGCTTTTTTTTCTAAACACACATTGGCCTTGGTTCCTTATATCTTATAAGATAAGCCTTTATAAATGGCTTCTCGAAATCCCTCCATATTTATTAGGAAATTGTTGAACCTAAAAGGGGATATTTTACTTCTTACAGATAAGTTTTAATGGTGATAGGTTTATGGTTATAAAATTTAGGACTATCAAAAACTACTTTTCTTTTAGGGAATTGATCCATCCATTCTTTATTCATTAAATTCCTATCTAATTCCTTTCTAATAAGCTAGCTAGTAGACTATTTATTGTTCCATGTGTAGAAGCAATCCTTTATTTTCATATGAGTAATTCCAATCTTTTCCATATACTCTTTAAAGATCTTTGGGAATAGTTAAGTCTTTAATTGAAATATTACCTACACCTATTAATAGTAGTAATGGTAAGGATAATGTTCAATCAAATAGAATAAAATTAGTTAAGAGTTACTAATAATAGGCATTTTAATGAAAGCAAATGTAAGAGGTTTTGTTTTTAGTTTGATAAAAATTTTTCCATGACCACAAATGCAAGAAGAGGAAGATATATGGTGTAAAAAAGATGACTGCATAAGAAAGGAGATTGATCCAATTCATATAGTGGTAGGGGAAGTGTGAAATTATATTACCACAAATTATGTGATAATTTATGTTGGAGTATATGTAAACATTAGTTTATTACTCAAATAGGAGAAAATAATATGTTCTAGAAATTCAATGGTTGACTTCATTAAATGATGCTATATGTAAATATCAAAAGGCATTATGGAAAATTTTAATTCAAAATAAAGGAAATTAGAAGGTATAGATTGTACTTAAAAAAATTGTAGAGAATGTGGAAGAATAAATATAGACATGTTGATTCTCACTTTTTTAGTAAGAATAACTTCAATGATTTCCTAATGTGAGGCCCCAAATTATACCCTAGTAGAAATGTTTCTTGTCCATCAAAGTATATGTAATGGGTGTCAATGATTAAGAAAGTGAGTTTTTACTTTGAGATATAATCGGTATCAATGGAATTGTAGGGGTATTTCAATAATTTGTGTTAAGTATGTTATACATGCATAAAGATACATTAATCATGGACTAAATTGCTAAATGTATTCAGATGGAATGCAATTTCATAGAATAAGACAAAGGTGTGGTCATTTTTGTTATTAACGAAAGGTGAAAGTAGAAACCAATAGGATGGAACCATTTGTCATAGGTCCCACACCATAACACTTAGCCATATAGCAAATGGCATGTCATCCATCTGTACCTTTGTCTAAAAACATGCAGATCAAGAAGGGGAGGGTCAGAAAACACAAAAACCTACAGAAGATTGAGTTTCTCTCTCTCCATCCACCATCTTGTTAAATCCCTTTGCGCTTTTGAAGTTAAGGTATATTACTTGCATGTTTTGGTGTAAAATTTAGCTCTTTTCTCATCTCCTCTTCAACTAGGGTTCTATTATACATCTTTGATTGTTATAAATGAGTAGTGAATGGGTATTTTCTGTGTAGAGGAGAAGAAGACCAGAGAAGGTAAGCAATTAGAGTAAAGAATAAGGGTTTTGAAACAATCCTTTCAAAGGTATGGAAACTTTGATATCTTGATAGGTTTTTTTAGTGTAACATGAGGGGTTTTGTTAAGAAAAGTATCCTAGATGAAAAAGGGATGTTTTTGGTTCATTTTTATGAGTATGTACCTCGTTAGATGGAGTGGTTCCATTGAATAGGCATCGGTATTTTAGCCATATCTTGACCTATTAATATCCAAATGGGATTATTTTAATTGGAGATTAAAATGCATACATATATATACAATTTTTGTGAAGGATTCTAATTTTAGTTCTATCTTTAAGAGTTTTGAAATTTGGCTTGAAGTTGAGTTCAGGTTTATGTTCCTGTTTGAGAATAGTATGTAGTATTTTGGGTATAACTCTAGCAATAATGAACCAAATTGAATTAACGTTATGTCATTAGAAACTTAAGACATATAGGAACATTTGTTAAGAAGAATATATTGCCTAAAAACCTCATTTTCTATGTCAGAATGGCCATATCGAACTGACCTAAAAACTTGTCCTGAGAAAAGCTAGAAATCAAGTACAGTCGTGCATCACTCCCATTTTTAGTCCAAACATGAATTTTGCTTACCCAAATGCTACTAAACCTCCTCCAAAAATCTTTCAGATATCATTGCAATTTAACAAACCCAGTTATTAGGGTAAAATGATACTCATGCTTATAATGTGTAATTATTAAATGCTTCTATTGATGCATTATTGCAAAGACTTATATTCCTAAGGCATATTAAGTTTGATCAGGCATGAATGAACACTTTCAATTTGGGCATAAGGGATTAACTTCATATGTTATACATTATTTCTCTTACATGTGGCTATGAGATACCAATCATAGGTATCTTCTGTTATGTTTCCGTTACCCACTTCTGAAAAGATTAGCAGGCAATTCTATATATATTTTGATATTTGTTCTGTTTTGATGGAATTGATAGTCGGATTACTCTCTGATTTGAATAATCAAAGATTGCTATATGATATGTCATGCTTCATTTGCAGGTAAATGTTAGATGACTGTAGGAAGTAGTTTCCATCTTGTATCTTGCTTTATTTAATTTCCTACTAAGCTATATGCTTAAGACAATGGTTTTTTCCTCCATGTAGGTTTTGATAAAAAGAGTTAAGGCTGGGATAATCACAGTGGCCAAAGAGGGAAGTATTATGTTTTGGGAGATTATGTGTTTAAGCTTTGAGTTGTATTCCATATTATGAGACTTTTTTGTAGTTTGAGTAAACAGTCTGTAATAACCATAAAATAGGAGGGGTTTGATTTTAAGGCATGCATTTGATAAATACAATATGTATATTGTGTCCTGTTTATACCACAATGACATATGAAATGTGATGTATGTTTGCCTTATTTTCTGGAGATTGTTGAAATGTCTTAGTTTGTTTTGTGTGGCATCTATATATCCTCCTAGGGGTATTAAGGTGTTACGCCTAACCCTTAACATTATTTCCTCTATTTAAAAAGCATATCAATAGGAACTTTAAATGTGATAATTAATGATTTTTTTCAATGATATAAAGATTTTATCAAGGAACCAACTCAAATTTAATCGTACAAATCACATAATCACCATGTATTGCTTAAATAAGGAGATTAAATAGTAAATATAAAGCCTTCCTTGTATAATAGAGTGTAAAATGATGCTATTAAATAAAATATATAAGACATGCTAAGTTAGCGAATCATAAAAAGAAGTGTTAGCCCATTCTCTCACTAGTATATATAAGCAAGTTGTTGGTGTTAGAGAACAAATATAGCTTGCTCATATACAATTGCAGTAAAACCTATTTAATTCAATCTTACAGTATGAAAGATACATCTACTATCAATCTTTTAAACCATCATTGGTTGCTGAGAGCTTTATGAGACAAAAATTCAAAACTAATCATACTAAATTAGGGGATCAAAAAAATCTAATATTTCTATGTGCTCAAACAAAGGCAACATAAAAATATGAATTTTCTGTTTAGGATACTGAGGGAAATATGCCTTCAAGACATCAATTAGTGGTTGATCAATTTTTTAAGTTTTATTAAACTATATTGGAAAAGAGCAAAGAAAGATGTTTCAGTAATCAAAAGGTGTGTAACAAGGATCTAAAACTAAATATAAAGCAACAAATCTACTTTTACAAATTTTTACTAAAGAGGAGAATAAAAGGGTTATGTTTGTTATTGGCTTCTATAAAAATCCAAACCCAAATAACTTTAAAAATGGATTCGTAAAACATCCTTAGTTTATTGTGGGTAATGAAATTTGTGAGACTATGTTAGACTTCATCTAGATTGGTAAAATGCTTAGGCAGATTAATTACACTTATTCCCAAAGTTGAATTTTCTTTGACAATCTTCAAGACTCATGAGAGACTCAAGATTATAATATCATTACTTATAAATGAAAATTAGGGTACATCCATTGATAACATGTCTATTATACATAATATATTAATAAGTCAGTATCTTATTAGTTAAATAAAAAGAAAAATATATGAATTAGATGTTTTATGAAAGTGGACAAAAAAGGCCTGTGACACACTCAAATAGGAGTTTATTAGAGAGTTATTGCAAACTTTAAAGTTCCCATTTACTTTCATTGAATAGTTAATAACTTGCATTACCTCAACTTCTTTTTCTATCTTATTAAAAGAAGGTCTTCATGGTTTTTTTTTTCAAATAGGGGGATCCCCTTCCCTTTATTTAATGTCTATTACGGATTATTTGACTAGAATACCAAGGAAAGCCTATAAAAGTCATACTTTCAACTTCTATCCTCTATACAAAAATAGTGTAATTAAACAACCTTTGTTATGTAGATGATTTTTTTTTAATTCCGTAAAGCTAATACATCTTGTACGAAGATTAGGATGGATCCTTTGAATCAATTTTTAGAGACTTCAAGCATTTTCAATAACCATTAAAAGGAAGTTTATATTTAGGAGCAATTTATGAGGATATCATTAGTTTTATTATAAGTTCCTTTCCCACTAGGTATTTGGGTGTGCCTTTATCTCCTAATATGTGGATAAAGGTTGAATGTCAAATTATTGTTGATAAAATTACTTTGAGAATAAAATCTTATAATTCAAGACATTTTTTCTATACAAATGGGTGTCAGCTCATTATCTTAGTTTTACTTTATATGTGAACTTGTTGGTCATTTGTTTTCATTACTCCTCAAGATGTTATGGAAAGAGTAGAGAAGTTAAGTAGGGAATTCCTTTGAAAAAATAATTTAAGTTTATGTAAATTTACTTTTTAATATTTTGTTGTAAAAAGGAAGATACAATACTTAAAATTAATTATTTTCATAACTAATTTTTTTTTTGAGGGAAATTTTCATAACTAGTTATTTTATAGGAGATATTAAATTTTGAATTAAATAAATGGTGGAGGTATAGTACCTTAAACACTTGAATTAATTTCAAAGACTAGTTTACTTTAAAATTTTAAAATAAAATATGGCATAATCCTATTTATTAATATTGGTTAGTAAAAGCCTATTGCCTTTGTTTAACATGTTCTAACTTCTATCAGATAAGTTGAGGTTATTTTGGTAATCTGGGGTTGAATTCCACTAAAGCTGCAAGAATTATAAAGTTCACGCTCTCAAATGACGCTTGTAAACACTCTCCATGAAACCATATGCCACAGGATTCACGTGCTCGATTGTTCTCTCTTTCCTTTCTTCTCTTATTCTTAAACTTCTTATTTTTCGTGTTCACAGTGAATTATCCAATAGAACACTCTACTTCTGACCGTGTGCCAAATCAGATCAGTTCATACCCAAAACAATCGGCATCTTAATTTTCCAAAAATAAAAATCTTAAAATTGAGCTACATCTACCCCATAACCGCACATTTATAGAGTGAGGTAAAATATATATATACAAATTAAAAGTTCAAATTTTGTAAGTCAATCTCCTGAGATTATACCTCACCTATTTTTCTTGCACACTAGAGATGACCTGCCTTTAATTATAATGGAGAAAGTTTGCAATTAAGGATTAATTGAAACATGTAATTTCTGTTAGATCTTTTAATACTTGTCTTATGCTACTTGTGAACATATTGTGATTGACAGATGATACTTTAGAGGTGTTTGATTCATTGAAACGTGTAATTTCTGTTAGATCCTTTAATACTTGTCTTATGCTACTTGTGAACATATTGTGATTGAAAGATGATATTTTAGAGGTGTTTGACAAACACCTTATTAACTATTTTTTAACTTATTGGTTAAAAATTAGCTTTTTTACCATCTTAAAAAGTTATTGATGTGTTTGATAAATAACTTATTGGTTAGTTTATTTAACTCCAATAAACTGATTTCTAAAAGTTACATAAGAGAAGCTTTTGGGATTAGTTGTTTACCTAATGACAATATTGTCCTCCGCTTTACTCTCTACTTTTATTTTGTGTGTTTTCAAAGTTGATTTTTTTTTATCTTACTAAAATTTGGCAGAATATAATAAAGAAGTTAATTAAACTTTTTAATCTTTATTTAATTTTATAATATTAGTTTACATTTAAAAATACCATAATATTAAGTTTTTGAACATAAAGAGTCACATCAAATTAATATTTTTGGTATATAACTACTATATATCGTATCTGTGTCATACGATAATTATAGATATTTTAATTTATTAAATAATAAAAATTCATACATATTATATGAAAAATACTAATATGATGTAGCTTACTGCATCATCATTTATATTAATAGAGAATTTAACGTTAGACTATTATTATTATTATTATTATTATTATTATTATTATTCTTATTATTATTAAAGTTATCAACTTAATTTTTGTAAAATTAAATATCTAAAATTTAATTCTTATAAGAATATTCAACGAAATACTAAGAAATATAATATTTATGCCTTTATATTTTTTAAAATCATACCTTCATAAGTCATTTTATACATCAACAGATAATATTAAACAACTAATTTTACCAAATATCTTTAATAAAAGCTGATGTTATTCGTTGGTCAAATCAACTGATATAATCGACTATCAGCTAACCTCTAATAGAATCAGCTAATAGTTAATGCAATCCATTGTTTGCCAGTACTGTTTAAACTTTGTTTTGTTAATAAAATTGTTTTATTTTTCAAAAAAATAGTTAATTTATCTTATTATTATTATTTGCATTAAATTATATAAATGTTTTATCATCTTAATTAGATAATACTTACACTTACAAAAGATAATAATCACTCTTATTATTTAAATTCTGTAATGAATTGCCTCATACGTTTTCTTATTTTAATTTTTAACTATTATTTATATTTTTATAGAAAAGGACTATTTCCACTTAATCTTATAAGTTTTAAGGTATGGAAAACAATTTTTTTATAAAGTTGATTGATTCAACATACAAAAAATTTATGTTTCAAGCCAAAAAAAAAGTTAAATTTATGCTAATAAAAATGATAAGTCAAATCATTGAATTGTTGTTTGTTGTATAACTTAAAATTAAGAAATTGTTTTATTCCACCTGTGTTTTTTCATGTAGTTTTTAGTTTTTATTTTAAATTTTCAGATTTAGTTTTTTTCTTGTAAATAAAATAAAAACTTGCTTTGTTGTTAATGTGAATGTAGTTATATTTTTGTCACTTATATTAAATAAATTTATAAAACTTAAAAATAATTTATTTTAATTAACTAAATTTATTTAATATCTTATATAATATTTATTAATAAATCATTCTATTATTATTAAAATAAATAATTCAAAAGCCAATTTTTTATTCATAAATTAATATTTATTTTAAAGACATTTTAATTATGAAATCCAATTTTATTTAAAATTTATATATTTTGAAGATATTGTAAATTTCATAATATTTAATAATAATAATTAAATTAAATATATTTAATTTAATTACAAAATTAAATAAATTATCAAGTAAATT
>JANVCQ010000231.1:22896528-22910430 GCA_025531925.1 Erythroxylum plowmanianum
AACTTCAAATAAATATTGATACAATTATAAAATAACCAATGAATTATAATAACAACAATTACAATAATTAATATTAAATATATCAATAATAATTGTTATTACAATAATAATAATAATAAGATAATTAATGTTATTAGAGTTGCAAATACACTTCATATAAATATTAATACAATTATAAAATAACTAATGAATTACATCTTTCCAATATATTATACTGCATGGGCATTTTTGTCATTAAACACTGTTTTTTTGTTCTGTCCACTATAACCAAACACATTTCTGTCCTGAGGAAGGGGACAATTTCCTCTGTTTTGTTCACCGCAACTAAACAGCTCACTGTCTCTAATTTTTGTTCTATTCCATCTTCAGCGTCCTGTCTCGTCCCGTCTCTGCATCTTGAAGACGCTAATCAAACAGACAGTAAGAATGGCAATTCGCCTCCTATCTATCAAGTGGGGCCCATTTTGAACCTAAAAGGTGATCAAGGAACGTCCAATCAGGACTGCATCATGAGATGGCTTGATGATCAGGCTCCATCATCGGTAGTGTTCCTCTGCTTCGGGAGCATGGGGAGCTTTGATACAGAGCAGGTAACAGAAATCGCGTTGGCCGTGGAACGTAGTGGTCACCGTTTCTTGTGGTCCCTACGCAAGCCTGCATCAAAAGGTACAATGGAAACTCCAACCGAGTACACAAATCCCGAAGAAGCATTACCCGAAGGCTTCCTTGATCGGACGGCTGGGATCGGCAAAGTGATAGGATGGGCCCCACAAGTAGCGGTTCTGGCTCACAAAGCAATCGGAGGGTTCATGTCGCACTGTGGTTGGAACTCAACGTTAGAGAGCTTGTGGTTCAGTGTGCCGATAGCAACACTACCTCTCTACGCAGAGCAACAATTCAATGCGTTCCTATTGGTCGAATAACTGGGCTTAGGGGTGGAGATTCAAGTTGACTACAGAAGCGACCCGTTCATCACGACTTCATTTTGGAAGGATGTGATCGTGAGTGCCGATGTTATAGAGAGAGGAATAAGGTGTGTGATGGATCATGATGGTGAAGTGAGGAGGAAAGTGAAAGACATAAGTGAAAAGAGCAGGCAAGCTTTAACGGAGGGTGGATCTTCTCACCGTTCCTTGTGCCGTTTGATTGAAGATGTAATCTGTAATATTGAGTGAAGAAAAACCCATCAAGTTGTGGGCGTTGACAGACGACAAAAATTATGTCTGCGTATACTCAACTAATTAGTAATACAAAATCAACTATTTAAGTATATATACTAAGAATAAGGAGATGGTCGACACAAAGTCCATCCCGTTTGTCCATTTTATCAACAGCTATTTTTTTTTGCATTTTTTCTAATATTTGTACTTTATTTAACGCCCTTATAAGGCCGTTTCTTTCCCTCCCCCTCTCAAAGTTCTAGCCTTCCAAGAGATATTTTCTCTTTCATTCTTAATAAAAAGCCCAGAAAGACGATAACGACGCCTCTATTCGGCGAGATAAACCGAATCTGAAACTACGTAGAGATAGGAGTAAGCGTCACAACGCCATTAGAATCTCCGACATGAATCTCAGAATATTGATCGGTATTAGCACTACCGCCCTAACACCTATTTCACCAGCCCTCTTTCCTCTCTCAGCCTCATGTCGTTCGATCCTCAATAATCGATTTTTGCATGAGAGCTTGGACATTGTGGAGGAGATATTGGACAGATACGTGGTGAAGAAAGAAAAATCGCTCGACAATGAAGACCGACAAACAAGTCCAGGAGAGAGAAATTATTGTTGGTCGAAAAATACACGTCAGTCATCGCAACTCCATTGTTGACGTCAATTATGACTCCGACAATGACTTCGAAGCTTTCAAGTTTCAGCTTTAACAAAAAGTCCCCATTTCCTTTCTCTGTCTGCATTTTTTCCTTCGGTTCTGCTTTATTGATGATCTTATGGGCTTGTGTAGATTCTTCGAGAGGTGATGATAAACCCACTTTGAATGGATCTAATTTCACTGACCAAATCAAATTGCTTTCCATCAATGACGAGGGAGAATGTAGCGAGTAGCAAGAATCATGTAGCCAGGATATTTTGAAGTCTGATGAGGAATTTGGTCAAATGCTACATGTAGTTTATCGCTTTTCATAATGTAAACATTATTTTATTTTATTTTATTTAGTAATGTTATGTAATGTGTTGGGTATGGTGTTTGACGTTGAGGAAGAGGCGCTGATGTTGCAGGAGTTTGCTGTTCAAGGCAGAATTTGACCTTATATGTTACTCAAATTTTGATGGTAATACCAAATTATTGGTTTTTTATTAAAAAGAATGTTAGTATTTAAGAAACACAATGACTTCGATGTTGGAGTTTGAATTGATGGTATGTTCTTTCTTTTCTGATGCAGCATTCTGCCATTGAGTGGCCTCGAATGTTGAAGGACAATGTTGAAGGACGAAGTATTTGTTTTAGGAATACCAGTTTTGTTTTGATTCTTAAACTATGGAAAAATAATATTGTTAGTTTTCTTGTTATTTTAAAAGGGATATTTGTTTCGCCATCAATGCCTATGTTTATTTTATGTTCTTTTTCCCTTGCTTGTTTTGATAATAATGGAGAAATATGTGTCGATTCATCTTCTCCAAAACTCTTTAAAAAAAGCCAAAATGCCAAATTTTGACATCAATTGCATAAACGTTAAGAATTATTGAGTTGGGTAGCCGATTAAATCTCAGAGAAATAAATTTTGGTTATCTTTATTTGACTGAACAGTTAAACTTATTGACCCAATATCTGGACTTTCATAAAAACATAGAGAGACGCATACAATAAATACATATGCCGCTGATTTTTAGATGCAATATCACATAATAGGTGATAAGGTTGGATTTATCTGACACAAATCTTCACAATAATTGAATGGAAAGATGCAGTACTTGAGAATTATTGAGTGCAGTAATTGATCGGAAAAATCCAGTATAAAGATTTGATCATATCTCTGATTGCGCTGACATAAATCTTGTCATATCTAAGTTGTTGGTTCATTTATAATCTCAGCTTTATTATGTTAAGAAAGTTGATATTAATCACATCAAGTAAGTAGTGAATAAATTTGTTAGAGTTGTGGATTTTTGAAATGATGTTGATGAATTTATTGTCAATACATGATTATGGCATTTACGTATAATTATATTCATGAACATTGTGTTAATGTGATGAAAATTGTGAATATGGTGTTATTTAGTTTTTTGTTGGATTGTTAGTTATCAGGTGTTGTGGACATGGTTTTTGGAGTTCAAATAGCAATGAAATGATATATAGGATTAGTATAGAGAATTAGCTATGGAAAGGTGATATGCTCTGTTTCTTCACTGTGCATGTATGAATATATAGGTGTTTAAGCGTGAATAGGTGAGCTCCTTAGAGATGATTAAGAAAATAATTTTTGAGTTGAAAAGTAGTTGTAAAATGATGGTCTAAGATGGAAATGAGTGTATAAATAAAAGTTGAGAGGAAAATGGAGAATATGGACAAAAGTTGAAAATGCAGTGAATGGTGTATGACAGACCATGAAGAGTTCAACTAATGATATGTGTTTTCTTTTATGATTTTGATGAAACTTGGTTAAATTTGCATTTTTAGAGGTAGTGTGAATTTGTGGTGAATGAGTTAAGTGAAATGGAGTAGATTAAAAATTGAAGTGTTGGATTTTGAAAAATTGAAGTCTGGAAATTTCTAGGAATGAATAGTAAGAGAGTTAAATTTTGATTCGAAAATTCCATGAATTTATTGTACTGATCTAGGTAGATTTTGACAAAATTGTCTTCATAAAAGTTTTAGATCTTTCTCTTAACTTTTCATTTATATAAAGTTTGCAAATTTTAGAGCTCTGGATCAAAAGTTATGGAGTTTTAAAGTTGAGATATCGGTGGAGAAGAAGAAGAGGAATTGACGACGGTGACTTCTGAGTTAAGTGGAAAAGCACGACGGTGACTTTGGGGTATAGTGAATTTGTACCCTTATGCTTAAGCACGATCGTGCATTTGAGATTTTCTCTTTTACTGAACAATCTTGCTTCTTTTGACCATAACTTCTTCTCTAGACATCCAAATGACTTGATTCTTGAACCAATAGATTCCTAACATATTTTTCTACCTCTCTACAAAAATTGGTAGCATTCTGAATTGATTTGAAAAAGATTGATTGAACGAAAATTAGAGAATCTATTAAAATGGTATGAACTGGTGTTGTTTTACTGAACACTCCTCAGTATTTTGATTATATCTGGATCTATAGGATTCCAAAAGAGACGATTTTTGATTTGGAGTAACTTAGAGATATAGGTCTACAAATTATCTCAAGAAGTCTTAAAACTTGAGGAGCTCAAGAATATATGGCGACATTCCTGTTAACATTAAATTATTTAACAAGCCAACTAAATTTGAAATTCTAATTTTCCTATCAATCCTCATTTTTAATAAAATATAGTTAATCATAAAGAATACAATTAATAAAATAATTAATCTTTAAATTTTAGTAATATTTAATTATTATCAATAACAAAAATATAACTACATTAACATAAATAACTAAAATGTTTTCACTTTTTTTTTAAAATAGAAATTGAAAGTAGCAAACAAAAATTAAAAATAACATTTTATTTCTAATTTATTACTTATATTAGTCTCAAAAAAATAAATTAAATTAAATAGTAAATTATCTTAGTTGACATATATGTTATATAAATATCATTGCTTTATTGTCTTCTAGCAAATAAAAATAATAAAATTAAGAGTAAATTATATTTTAAAAATTAACAATAATAAAAAAATTATGATTAAGATTTAAATTTAATATTATAATATAAAATATAATAACAATGAACAATTAATAATGCACAGTTATAAATAACATATAAAATTAATATTAACATTCGGTATTTAATAAAATAGTAATTATGAGTATATAGTGTATATAATAATATTGAACAATTAATATTGCACAGTTATAAATATCATATTAAATTTATATTAACATTCGGTCCTTAATACAATAGTAATTATAAGTATATAGTGTGTATGTTGATGATAAATTTTTTTTGCTGAATAGTTTTCACCCTATAATTTAAATATCAAAATATTTGTTATTATTAATACAGTAACATATTCACTAAATATTAATATTCACAACTTAATAAAGTGATAATATTTTTATAAAGAAAATAATTTGAATTATATAACACTTAGCCTTTTACTATTAAGAAAAAATTCTAATATGATTTTTGTAGATAAGGGGAATAAATAATCAATGCTTGAAAATGTATCAAAATAATTTCTATAATTATTTTATTTTGTCGGATCAAATAAATACATTATAATTCAAAGAGAAAATTGATTATATAAAAATTACAACTAACACAAAACACAGGAAAATTGTAAAAATTAATTAAAATGTAAATGTTTTTTTGAAAATTTTAAAATAAATGCTCTTTTTATTAAAACAGTCAATACAGCTTGTGGCCCATAAAAGTGTTCATTAAAACAGTCCATCAATTCTCTTTGCGCACCTCTTCTTCTATTCTCCTCTCGCTTAACTCTCCTTTCACAAATATCTCGGATTTTATCGCGGATTTTGTTCAAAGTTTCCACAAAATCTTGTAAGTTAGCTCAATTTTTCCTTAAAAGCTTGACATTTGTGAGCATCCGAGTCATCATTGTTTTATTTCTCCTATATTCCTTTAATTTTTGCAGATTCCTTTTTTTTGGTTTTAAAATTGGTCTTATTTCTTTGGCTAATTTTTGTAGGTTTTCCTCGCGTCATGCCTCCAAAATCAAACAGAAGTGTTGAAGAGATTGAAGCTAAGCTGAGAACTAAAATGGGCATAGACATGGCAGCCGATTACAATGCTTCTTTTCCTATTTATTCGACGGAAGAAGGGTCGAGGTATTTGGCTCTTAAAAATAAAATGATTCTCACTCCGCGATATTTCGATTTCATCCTATTAGAACAGATAGCTTTAAAAGATAAAGTGATGGCATTCTCTAATAGAGGCGATTGAGGACATTTTGTACAAATAAAATTATCCTTCTTTTCCCGAACTCACATTAGAATTCTTCACATCATTGAAGTTTCAATCCAATAAACCTAGAAGTTTTGGTTCAAATTAGGAGGTGAGCTTTACAGATTAGATGAGAGCTTGTTATGGGAGGTTTTTCAGTTTCCTAGGTTACAGGTAGAAGGTTCCCATCAGACCTTCTCAACTACAACTTACTGGAAGTATTTGATTGGTTTGCCTGAGTTCGATCCTCATAATGCATTGAATTCTTACATTTTTTCTGTTGAACGGTTGCTACTCTATAAATTCATATGTTATGTTATCTTTGGAAAAAGTCAAAGCAACAAATGTTGGACTAAGGAATTGGCGCTATTATATTGCATAGATGAAAGGTACATACCTAACATGTTCGTTCATTTTTCCAAATCTCTGATTAAATTTATGACAAAGAAAGCAACATCGATAGGAATGAGCTATTTAGCTATTACTCTGGCCAAGCATTTTGAGGCTGATGTTAGCAAACTAACATTTATGAAGAGTGAGTATTTTGATGTGCCATATTTAAGACGCACGAAAATATTGCTACATAATAAGATGCAGCTTAAAGATCATCTAACACGTGTTGCAAATAAGTTGAAGTTCTCAATTAACGCTTCCAGTTCTACCCCTCCCATCGCGTCGTCCAATTCAAGTAGAGATGAAGCTGCATCGAAGGATTGGGAAAGAGTGTATAGATTGTTGGTTAACACTTCCAATAACACACAAAACTAACTTAATGAGATGAATGAACAATTGCAATCAATTGCCAGTCAACGAAGAAAGTTGGAGAAGAAAATTCATAAAGCTTGGGAGATGCAAGGATTTCACGTCCCATCTCCACCTTCATCATCTCCATCTTCTTCATCAACGTCAAAAAATTCCTTATTTCTTGTTTTTGTTTCATGCATTTCCTTCTTTGATTTTTCTAAATTTTATTTCATTATCCATCAGTATTAATTTTGTGGTGTCTTATTTGGTTTTAGTAGTTATGGTGTTTGTTCATATTATGTTATGTTTTAGATTAAGTTAGGATTTGTTGCCTTCAATGTCTATCATAGTAGAAATAGGATTGAGCAATATACTTAAAAATTGAATTAGGCAATTCTTTTGGAAGACTGGAATTGATTAGTATCAATTATATGCAGAAGTTAATGTTAGCTCTGTTTGGCGATTATTGTGAAAGAAAGAGAAAAAATTAGGAAAAAGGAAAAAAAAAGAATGAGATATTAATTGTATCATAGTAGAAATAGGATTGAGCAATATACTTAAAGATTGAATTAGGCAACTCTTTTGGAGGACTGGGACTGATTAGTAGCAATTATATGCAAACGTTAATGTTAGATTTGTTTGGTGATTATTGTGAAAGAAAGGGAAAAAATATGAAAGAAAAAAGAAAAGAACGATATATCTTAGCAAGAAAAAGCTAAAAAAAATTAGAAGAAAGAAAACAAAAAAAATGAAATGCAGGAACAACAAGAACTGAGGATTAATTGCTAATATTTATTAATATTTTTTACAAATAATTTTGACTCATTTTGCATACTTAGCACTCTACGAGTTTATGATGAGGCGTGAACTTTGTTTCACAAACCTTAAGATTTTGTTCTGTTATAACCCTTGGCAAAGTTGTTTTCGAAAAAGGATGTATTTTGTCATATAAATCAAGATCACAAGCAGCTCAAAACTTTGTGCAAGTTTTTCTTGGATTATTTATGGAAGTCTAGCTGTTATAGGTTAAATTATAAATGTTTTGCCTTAATAAAAATTTGAAATATTTTCACACTGCGATTATACAAGAATCTTTACTAAGAAAACTAGCATTAAATTGAAGATTTTTTATACAATTATATAATTATTTTAACACCATGATTATATAGCAACTTTACTGAGAAACATTTATATAAAATGTCAATTTTTTTTAATATTATTATGTTATAATAAAAAGCACAATCGAATTATTTTAACGCGGTGATTATACAACAATCTTAAGTAAAAAGCATTTATACTAAATGTCATATTTTTTATATCATTATATATATAATAAAAATCAGTCAATAAACATCAACAACCCTCGCGACTATAAGAGTGAAATTTTGGTTGTAGCACACTCACTGACCCGTCCCACGTTTTTCATTCAGTCTCTCTAAATTTATTCCAGATGGCTATGATTTTTGTTGGAGATGTTGAGCTATATTTTATAAGTCCAATGATCCAAGCCTCATGTCATTTGGAGATCAGACGAAGAAGATATTGTCAAAAAACCGTCGGATGCTCATCAGCTAGCAATCCTCAAAGTTGCGATCGTGCACACGCGCTTGACCTCCAAAATCGCTATCGTGCAAATGCACGATCGTTATTTTTGCGCTTGACTTCCAAAATCACTATCGTGCATTTGTACGATAGTGAATTTCATGCGAAAGTCTGAAAATCGCTATCATGCATTTGCACGATGGTGACTTTCCTTAGTCATATACCCAACTTTAAACCTCCATAAGTTTTGATCCAGAACTCCAACAACTTCAAACTTTATATCAATGGAAAGTTAAAAGAAAGATCTACAATTTCTATGCAGACAATTTTGTCAAAATCTTCCTAGATCAATCACTTAATTCTTATTTAATTCGTTAACTAATTATATATAAATTACAGTTGATTAAGAAAATAAGTTAACTTACCCCGTAACTCTGAACTTAATCTGATAATGACATTTAATAATTATTGAATATATTCATTATATTCATAAATGCTTTATTATGTTAAAATTAATTCTTTAACAATGGTTTGGGTATATTTTAACAATAGATTAAGAACAAATATATTTACAGTTTGTCCTTGTTTAAATAATCAATCACTTAATTCTTTTTTAGTTCATTAGTTAATTTTGTGTAAATCACAGTTGATAAAAAATTAAATTAACTTATTCCTGTAACTCTAAGCTTAATTTAATGATCATGTTTTATTTTATTTAAATTTATTAATCACTTACTTATATTTAAATTCATCAATATGTTAACCATGTTTAACTTGTTTATTTAATTTAATATTAATAATTTTTTGACGGAATTGTTTTCATTTCATGCCTTTTCCTTTTCATCATTTAATGCGCAGAGCGTAAAGCCATTCTTAACGTATCTTTAGCGTGGAGATGCGCTTGTCTTTACACTATTTAATGTAGTAGTCATCATTTAATGCAGCACAACCTACTCTTCAAAACCTAGTATTCACGTGTCTTCCTCTTGTTTATAGAAGTGAGCTATTTTTTATGTATCTCTAGGAAAAGCACTTGTGTTTCACTTCATTGTCTTCATTTAGTACCCATCATTTAATGCAACACAACTCTTCAAGTAATAGTTTTATTGGAGAAGTGTTGTGTTTTTCAAGTAATCCATTTATGCGTCAGTTATTCAGAAATTATTATAATTGCTTGGGTGTTTTTTGATCAGTTTATCCATCAATCGTAGTATAGCCGTTTGTTTGTGATTGAAATAAGTTACATCCTATTTTTTTTTCACAAACAGTCCATTAACGCCTTTATCTTTTTACTTTTTAAATTTTCTTCTCTAACTTAATACTAAAATCATATTTGACTTAACGAATCAAACAATTTCTCCTTGCAAACTATACTTCTCTGATCTACTTTCTCCTTTCAGTTTCTTCTTCTTTAACCTAAATACATCAGATTCTCTATTCCAGAAAAAAGAGAGTAAAAGTAACATTTCCTATTTCAACAAACAAAGAAGAGCCCGTTGATATTAGTAAGTTATTCTTTTGTTTGTTACTTTTTTTTCATTTTTAAAATATTCATAATTTTTATAAAATCATATCTATAACTTCTGTTTTTTATTTGTTATCATCTAATTTCCTGTTTACACCATTTCACCTGTGATTTTCATCTTGATACAGTTAGATAACAAATATTAGATTATCGTGATTATATTGTGTTATAGGACAATGTTATGTTGAAAATGTGGAGTACAAATGGAATAAATATAGACAATAAATACAGATATAAAAATCATAACAAAAAATATCAAATTTAAGCATCATTCAATTATTACTTTTTTAATTGATCAAATAATCTGGTAGGTTTTTATTTTTATAAATATCGTTTCATATTTACAATTAGATTATTATTTTTTCTGATGTTATTATTCTGGTTGCATTTAAACTTCATTTTTTTAGGTTTTCTGCTTATTGCCTACTTCATTCTTACACTACTCAGGTATGTTTAGTTATCTTACATAAATATATTGCATAATATATTCTGTATTTCATGACTTACATGTCCAATTTTACTTTATTAGTATACTCAGTTACATTATATTTTCATGAATTAACTTTCTTATATATCTCTTAATCCTTTGTTTATCTTGAACTAGATTCGACCGATATTATTTTGCAAACTTTACAAAGTTTTTGCTAGTTCGTTAAATGCTTAGATAATCATGTTTGTTAAATATATAGTTTGTTAGATTTTTGTTAAATGTATTGTTGACCTTATTTGTCAAGTGTGTGCTTATTAGATGTTTTCCTTTATGTATTGACATATACAGATGTTAGTACTTCATTATAAACTCTTTATTAAATCTGTGCTTTGTTGCATGTATTGTGTTACAAGTTTTTATTATACTCAGCATTCATAAATGTAATGTATACTTTTTATGCATGTCTCCTTTAATATTTTTTATAATATATATTAAATTATATTTGATATATATATATATATGTTTGTATATATTTCACGAATATTATTATCAGAAATACTTTGATCTTTTTGTCAAATGTTATCAATTGATACATCAAAAGCATCAATGTTATCTGCGTCGTTCAGGTATTCAGATATGGATAGAAAAGCTAGAAGGCGTAAAAAATATGCCAAAATATTAAATAATAAAAAACAAGAATTGTTACAATGACAGAGAAACTCGACTGCAAAAAAGAGAAGTTCTACTTTACCTATACTTCACTAAACAATTATTAATCAACATAGCGATTCTTTCATTAATATCGAACCTTCTAGTAGTCAACTTCTCATTCGTCAACCCTGTAATCAACAAATACATTATTAATCTATCGATTTTCGTATTGATCATATTAATCAAGGTATCTTTTTTTACCTATATTAAAATTATTTTTAATATGACTACTCCACAAAGTGATCATGTTCTTTTTATATGTTTGAAGGGATAAATCATCGTACCTCTTCTTCGAAGTTAGCAGTTTTACAGAATTTACCTATTGAGCCTCAATAGCTCCATTTTGTTCCAAATTGTGAACATTGTTATGCGAAACGATTTTATCTTAAACCTTCATCATTTTGTTGTTCGTCAGAACAAATTTCGATTGTTGCTCCTCAAATGCCTCATATTTTAAAATCTTTATTTTTAAACAATGATGAAGAATCCGAACATTTCAGGAAGAATTTTTGTACATACAATAACAATCTAGCTTTTACTTCCTATGGAGCGAGATATGATCGTGACCTAACAAAAAATAAGAAGGGGATTTATATATTCCGTGTTCAAGGATAAGTTTATCGTTTCCTTGACAGTTTAATGCCAACAAGGAATTAGTTATCTGGAATCCAACTCTATTTCTTTGATACTAATGAAGAACTAAGAAGAAGGATTGACAGTTGTGATAAACTTTGTGAAAATACATTGAAATTGATTATGGCAATTCTTCAAGATAACCCTTATGCCAAGTTCTTTCGAAGTCTTAAAGATATTCTGTCACTTGAGAATCACGAAATAGTTCTCAAATGTTATCCTGGGCTTAATCAACATGTTTATAATCTTCCTACTGCATTACAAGTAGCTGCTATATGGACTAAAACTGATGATGAAAAAAATGATAAATCTCCTCACATCCAAGTCTACGCTCACTCGGGTACAAGTTATAGAATTCAATCTTACTATATGTGTTATGTCCTGCTTCAATATCCACTTTTATTTCCTCGCAGTGAATCTAGATGGCATCTTGGCATTAAGCGATTAATTCCACATAGCAACAGGACAAATGTTTTAAACGAAAGAACCAATGTTTCTCTCCACTCTTTTACCATCTGAATTATTCGCTCTCAAAAACATAGGTAAGTTGTCTTTTTATTTTGTTGTTCTCCAAATATTATTTAATTACACAGTTTTATTTATCAATATTACTTTTATTGTTACTAGCTGCTGAAGAAGGACACTCAGAACATGGCTTAGTATCTACTAGAGAATATTATTGCTATTGACTTCAAATGAGAGATAATGACGAATCCATGCTCCTCCATAGCTTAAGACTGCTTCAGCAATTCGTTGTTGGTACTTGTATAAAGATTGAAACATCCCGACTTGATTTCCATAGAAAAAACACAAAATGAGGTACAGACAGAAATTTTACAAGGTGTTTTAGATAGCATTAACATTGGTCAAACTGAAGGTTCTAGAATTGGTCGTCGAATTGTCCTCCGAGCTTCGTTTATCGGCGGTCCAAAGGACATGAAACAACATTATCTCGATACAATGGATCTAGTACAAAAATATGATAAACCAGATATTTTCCTCACTATCACTTGCAACCCTATGTGGAAAGAAATAAAAGACAATCTTAAATTTCATGAAAAGGTGTAAGATAGACCAAATTTATTGGCTAGAGTATTCAGAGCTAAATTTGAAATTCTCAAATATGAGTTAATAAAAAAAAAATCTTTGGAGATGCCGCCGCATTTGTTTATGTTATTGAATTTCAAAAGCATGGATTCCATCATGCTCATTTACTGCTGATACTTAAGCCACATTTTAAGTTGCTAAATCCAAATTCCTATGATCAGATCATATCTGCTGAAATACCTAATCCTGATCAAAATTCCTGGTTATATTCTCTTGTCATTAAGCATATGATCCGCGGTCCTTGTGGTTTTATGAACAACGATTCTCCTTGCATGAGAAATGGTGTATGCAAACACCATTATCCTAAGAATTTTACTCCTTTCATTGTTCATGGTGAAGACAGTTATCCGTACTATAGACGAAGAGATGATGGAAGAAAAGAAAAAATTTGGAGACATGAGGTTGATAATAGGTGGGTGGTTCCTCATAATCCATACCTTTTGATGCTGCTTGATTGTCACATTAATGTTGAAATATGCTCAACTGTGAAGCTTGTTAAATACTTATACAAATATGTCTTTAAGGGCCATGACCTTGTGAACTTTAGCATCACCGATCAAGAGAACACAATTAATATTGATGAAATCAGTAATTTCCAAGAAGGTCGTTACATTTCACCTCTCGAAGCTTTATAGCGTATACATGAATTTCGTCTAGCAGAGATTAATCCATTGCTTTATATACTACAAGTTCCCTTCAAAGATTAACAGTTTGTTTCCTTTGAAAAAAATGATAATTTGTTTTATTTGTTAAGAAGTATCAACTTCTCGAAAACAATGCTTACTGAATTCTTCAAGATAAATTTGACAAATAAAAAGGCTGTGGAGATGAAATGTCTGTATAAAGATTTACCAGAATATTTTGTTTGGAATCGAAAAACAAAAACATGGTCAGAAAGAAGCCAAAGAAAAGTAATAGGAAGATTAGTTATTGTTGACCCTCAAGAAGGAGAGAGGTATTACTTGAGATTATTACTCACGCATGTTAAAGGACCAACATCATTTGATCACTTGTTAATTGTTGATGGTCAGAAGATTAACTGTTTCAAGGAGGTTGCACTATGATTGGGATTGTTAGCATCTAACTCTTACATAGAACAAACACTTGAGGAAGCTGTCATCTTTCAAATGCCAGCATCCCTCAGACTTTTATTTGCTACA
>JANVCQ010000231.1:22910530-22929117 GCA_025531925.1 Erythroxylum plowmanianum
CCACCACCAACATATCTAATCGTCTGCGATTCATCGAGCTACCTGCTATAGAGCTCGACCCTAGTGACACTTCCGTCTGGCCAATGACTACCCTTATCGAAACCCAAAAGCCCCATGTCAGAGAAGTTGTTTCCAACCTCATTAAACAAGAATCAAGCCCCAAAGAGCCTCGACTTGGAGGGTTCGTTCTTGACATGTTCTGTACCCAATTGATAGATGTTGCCAATGAATTCGGAGTTCCGTCCTACATTTTCCTCACTTCAGGTGCAGCTTGTCTTGGTCTCTTTTTCCATATACAGTACATTCATGATCACCAACAAGTAGACCCAACCAAATTTGAGAACTCCGACGTTGAGTTGTCCGCTCCAACCGTAAGTCTCCCCCTTCCTGCTAAGGTTTTGCCTTCTGTGTTGACGAATAAACAGTGGCTTTCTGTTTTCCTTCAACTATTTAGGAGGTTCCGAGAAACCAAGGGTATCATGGTAAACACATTCTTGGAGTTGGAATCTTATGCAGTCAACGCTTTGACCACTGAATCTATGAATGGCAATGCGCCTCCTGTCTATCCAGTGGGGCCCATTTTGAACCTAAAAGGTCATCAAGGGACGCCCAATCAGGACTGCATCATGAGATGGCTTGATGATCAGGCTCCATCATCGGTAGTGTTCCTCTGCTTCGGGAGCAAGGGGGGCTTCGATACAGAGCAGGTAAAAGAAATCGCGTTGGCCCTGGAACGTAGTGGTCACCGTTTCTTGTGGTCCCTACGCAAACCTGCATCAAAAGGTCCAATGGAAACCCCAACCGAGTACACAAATCCGGAAGAAGCATTGCCCGAAGGCTTCCTTGATCGGACGGCTGGGATCGGAAAAGTGATAGGATGGGCCCCACAAGTAGTCGTTTTGGCCCACAAAGCAATCGGAGGGTTCGTATCGCACTGTGGTTGGAACTCAACGCTAGAGAGCTTGTGGTTCGGTGTGCCGATAGCAACACTACCTCTCTTCGCAGAGCAACAGTTGAATGCATTTCTATTGGTCAAAGAGCTGGGCTTAGGAGTGGAGATTAAAGTTGACTACAGAAGCGACAAGTTCGTGATGACTTCATCTTCAAAGGACATGATCGTGAGTGCGGATGTTATAGAGAGAGGAATAAGGTGTCTGATGGATCATGACGGTGAAGTGAGGAGGAAGGTGAAAGACATAAGTGAAAAGAGCAGGCAAGCATTGATGGAGGGGGGATCTTCTCACTGTTCCTTGGGCCGTTTGATTGAAGATGTGATCAATAATATTGAGTGAGGAAAAATCCATCAAGATGTGGGCCTTGACAGACCAAAAATTATGTCTGCGTATACAAAATCTACTCTTTTTTAGGCAAGTAAGAAAATAGTTAATTCATTAGTCTTAAGATTTGAAATGAACCGTTATGTTAGTAAAGAAGTTATGAAAGATGTCTGTTATTTTTCATTGCAGCTGTGAAAAGCTCGTAAGCCTTAATACACAAGTGAAACACAATCTAATGAAGATTACAGAGATTACAATACAGCGAATAATCTTACTTATCGGCAAAGATTAAATTTTTTTAGACACATATAATAAATGCTATCAAATTGTTGAGATACATATAACTAATGCTATTAGCCTCCCTCAAGCTTGCGATAGTTTGCAATTGTGAGTTGGTGACTAAGAAGTTAAGAAGTTGGGATGTTGAAGAATAGAAAGGCTTGGTCATAATTTCAGTTAGTTGAAGAGTAGATGAAATGTGTATGATGAAAAGTGTTTTTTTAACTACCAGGTCACGAACGAAATATACGTCAATTTTAATGTGCTTTGTACAAGCACGAGTGATTTGATTAGAAGCAATGAATGTAGCATCAAAATTATCACACCCAAGGTTGAGTGTAATATGAGATAATTGAGTGTAGTATGAGATAAACTAATTTTTCCCATATTAGAAGTGATCTAACAGAGTGTTGTTGCAGTGAGAACAATGCTCTGATATTCAAATTCAGTACTAGATCTAACAATAGTAGGTTGTTTTTTGACACTCTAGGATATCAAATTGAATATAAGATAGATGCAATATCCAAATGTAAAAGAACGATCGTTTGAGCAACCAACCCAATCAACATCATAATAGGCATGTAATGGAAGTGAGGATGATTTGATAAAACGAATATCGTGGGATGATGTGGAACGAATATAATAGAGAATCCGTTTAACTACAATCTAACCCACATCAGTAGGGCAATGTAAAAATTAAGAGACTTTATTTATAGCAAATTGAATATCAAGACAAGACAGAGGTACTGAAGAGCATCAATAGTATACTCAGAGGGATCAGAAAGTGCTATGATTTTTGGGTAATTGAATGGGGCTGAGGCCAATTAGTAATTGCTTGTATTTTGCTCGTATCAACAGTCACACTTGTAGCAGAAATTACATGGTCCAAATATGATACTTTGATTTCTCCAAAAGAGCACTTAGACTGCTTCAAATAAAGGTGATGGGCACGCAGTAAGCCAAATACCACATGCAAATGATATATATATGCCTCCCATGTCTTGCTATATATTAAAATATCATCAAAGAATATCAAAACGAACTTATGTAAGTGTATTTGGAAGACGTCATTCATGAGTGCTTGGAAGGTTGAAGGGCATTGGACAAGCTGAAACGCATGACCAGGAATTCGAAGTGCCCATGATGGGTGTGAAATGTTGTCTTCTCAATATATGGTGAATACATGCGGACTTGATAGTAACCGGATCTTAAATCCAATTTTGTAAAGTACTTGGATCCATGTAACTCATCTAGTAATTCTTCTACCACCGGAATAGGAAACTTGTCTTTGATAGTTTTAGCATTAAGCTCCCGATAATCAACACAAAACCTCCAAGTTCCGTCATGCTTTTTGACCAGCAAAACTGGTGATGAAAATGGTAACCTACTAGGAAGAATGATACCTTGATGTAACATTTGTGTGCACTGCTTTTCTATTTCATCCGTTTGCAAATGCGGGCAGCGATATAGCCGAACGACCACTGGATCAGATCCTGGTTCTAGGCAGATTCGATGGTAACAATTCCGAAGGGGGGGCAGCTCTGAAGGTTCTTGAAATAAATCAGTAAATGCAGCTAATAATTTCTCCATCTTGCTATGGAACCCATCTAAACTTTGAAGTGGATTGAGTTGGTAAGTGGGACAGGTCTGTCTCCCTCGAAGCACAATTTGATCCCCATTTGTAGCAAAACTTAGGGTGAGTGAAGTGAAATCACAAATAATTGGTCCCCATGTTTGTAACCATTTAATACCTAGCACCACGTCAAAGCTAGCCAAGGGAATAACAAAGAAATCAGCAATAAAAACATTATTATCAATGGAAAACGATACCGTTGGACAGAACCCCGTGCTTTGTACCTTGTCATCATTAGCAACTGAAACATTTGCACTTGACTGAGGTTGAGCTTTGATTTGTAGGCGTTGGGCAGCAATTAAACTAATGACATTATGTGCAGCAATTAAACTAATGACATTATGTGTAGTACTGGAGTCTACAGAACCCAGCAGTGGCTGCTCCTGCATGACAACCATTACTTGCATGGTTCTTGCATTATTTTTGACCAGTGATGGCATGTATGAAAATTTCAGGTTCTGGTTTTGTTTCAATTGCTATCTCGATGTCAATTGGATCATCTAATTCTAGCTAAAAGAGCTTCTTGCATTGACGCCCAACTGTATAGGGGTCATCACAATTATAACACAAGCCCTTGGCCCTCCAATTTGTCATCTCTGCCCTTGATAATTTCTTTATAAAGGTGGTGGATGAATTTGTTGATTTTGCTTCAATGGTTCCTCCTAATGCAATGCTTCCCCTAGAAGGTTAAGACAATAGAGCCGCAATATTGGAAGAATATTGTTTTTGTTAACTTGCCAAGCCCCCTTTCGTGCAACTACTTCCTTCAACACTATCTGTTTTCTTTCAAATGCCCTAGCCGGATTCATAGCATGAGCTAAATCAGGTGGATTATGTAATTCCACATAAAGTTGGATAGAATTTGTTAAACCCGCAGTGAACAAACTAACGTGTTGATCGGCTCGAACAAATTTGCTTGCTCTTGTCAAATGTTCTTAGAATTGTCGCTGATATTCTGCCACTGACCCCATTTGTTTCAAGTTGACTAGTTCTCTTAGCGGGTTGCTACTAGCAGGTG
Organism: Erythroxylum plowmanianum; assembly: GCA_025531925.1. NCBI lineage: Eukaryota > Viridiplantae > Streptophyta > Magnoliopsida > Malpighiales > Erythroxylaceae > Erythroxylum > Erythroxylum plowmanianum. Next base: position 22,914,738 of record JANVCQ010000231.1, read on the forward strand.
GTTCGAAGCGAGAGTGCAATACTTCTTAAATTCTATCCAATTAATGGAAGGATTCTCAATCTCCAAAATCTCCAATTAATGGTACCACAGTTGTGCCTCACCCAGCATGTGGAATGCAACCAATCCCACATTGTCCACCTCCTACGTATGTTGATTTGAGAAAAACTTTTCACATTGATACAGATAAATCAATGCATCTTCGGAACCATCGAAGGTTGGAAAATCCCATTTGGTATACCGAGAAATCGTCGTAATACTCGATTGCATTCCTCCCCTAAGATGCTGATAATTTGCTCTATTGGGGTGTTGTTGTGGTAGCTGATTATTGCTACTTGCTACTCCGTCAGAGTCTCTGCTTGTACCACGATTAATCCCATACAGTAGCTCCTGCATTTGGAGCGATAGTTGTTGCATCTGACTGCCTAGCCTCCTTTCCACTTCAACAACCCTAGCATCATTCACAGCTTGTGCCTCTTGTAACAGGGTCCACAGATCTTCACTCTTACTGGAATCGCCCATTGTGTTTGTCTCTGATACCAATTTGTTGTGGCTTTTAATAAAGGATCGAGTCACAGGGCGATTGACAGAAAAATCTAAGTCAATTGATTTCCATTTTCCCTTTCCCTTGTTATGATTCCTTGAACGACCTATTTTCAATGACTCAAACTCGTCGAAGGGAGTTTGACACCTTAGAACTCGTTATAAGAGAGAGAGCTCTAGATCTTTGTAATTTAAGATAGAAATTAACTTAGGGTTTTTATTCATCTTGTCCATTTAAATAGGACTAGTCTTATTATAAGAACAGGAACCTATAATTCAGGTTTCTTTCCAAAATCTATTCTAGGAGACAAATCAACAATTTCCCAAAACTTATTTTAGGAAACAAATCAACAATAAAAATAGAAACCTAAGCCTTTTAAATGCTGGAAATCACGTCTATTATAAACACTTCCCACAAAAGAGTCCATAACACATCAATTTCGCTTGTTTCCATAAGTCTCAAAATGTAATTTGAGAAGGTAAGGATAAAAGATTGAATTGCGTTTATTCATACTGGTTTATATGGATACATTTGGCCTAGCTTGATCATGACTTTGATATTGACTGAGATATTGGGCATGCTTCACAGGCTCCTAGTGCTTTGGGAATGATCAAGCATCCTAGAAGCAGAGTCAGTCATAGCAAATGTTGCTTGGACGTCGGAGGAAATGCTGTCTTCAGATCCCCATAGGCCACTTTCAGGTCTGTATCAAATCCAAGTCATTAAAATTCATAACAGATAGTTACGTTGGTAATTAAATAACCTAAAGATGAACTTTGATTCTATACAATAAAATTAGTTTTAATAATTAAAATATATAAATACATTTTAATTAGTTAATTAATTAGTTTAATAAATATAATGAATTTTTATTAATGTTTATTAAAATATTTTGTATAAAATTTGTCAAGTTGTGTTTAAAGTTTGTCAATTTGAGCTTAAGTTTGAAAGATCTTTTCGTGTTCATCCGGATCAATTTTGCTGACTCAAACTTGTTTGAATGCACCAAAATTTCTCCTTAACGCATCAGTTACCTTACTATCAGTGAAGCAGTTTTCTAGCCAGCAAAGCCATGACATCACACATCTATTCCAATACTGGGCCATCAAGACAAGGCATTGTTCAGAACACAGCCTTCAATGCGAACCACATGTACATGTCTTGTGTAGAACCCACAGGTTCCTTATCTTGTCTGTTCTGTTAAATACAAAGTTAATCCTTGGTATAACTGCTCATCAACAGAGGACTTACAGGCCAGAAGAAATTGCTTTTTTCATTTCTAATGACGAAAGTTGTAAAAATCAATAGAATGATTGTGGGAATTTTCTATATCCTTCATTCCTCTGATGTAAAACCATATATACACGGTAAATACAAAAGATAGAAACCAAAAATCTCTCCTAAATGTTAGCACCTAATCTCTTAATAAAAAGGAAATAGATATTTACGTTAACTACAATACATATTTACAAAATAATTCCTAATACCCCCTCAAGTTGGTACATGAAAATCTCGAACGCCCAACTTGCAAAGGAGAGACCAGAACGATGCCTGACCAAGGGCCTTTGTAAATATATCCGCAAGCTGAGATGTTGTTGGAACATAGGTAGGACTCACATTGCCGTTGAGAATTAGATCTAGAATGAAATGACAATCCACCTCGATATGTTTGATGCGCTCATGGATTGTGAGAGATATGGAGAGAGCTTTACTATCACAAGCAAGCGTCATTGAGTGCGGATGAGATACTCCAAGACTAGCTAACAATCCCTTCAGCCATTTAAGCTCACATGTGGTCACTGCCATTGATCTATATTCCGCTTCGGCAGAGGATCGAGAAACCATGTGTTGCTTCTTTGTCTTCCAAGATATCGGAGAAGTGCCCAAGAAAATCAACCATCTTGTGAGTGATCTTCTTATCAACGGACATCCAGCCCAGTCCGCATCGCACCATCCATGTAACCGCATATCACTCTTACTGCTCAAAAATATCCCTTGACTCGGATTCCGTTTCAAGAATCGAACAACTCGAAGCGCTGCATTCCAATGATCAATAAATGGTTGCTGCATAAATTGAGATAAAACATGAACACTATATGCAAGCTCCGGTCTTGTGAAGCATAGATAAATCAACAGTCCAACCAAATGATGACATTGTTCCGGATCATTTAGAAGAGATCCTGTAGCTAGAGCCAACTTATGATTTTGCTCAATAGGAATACTCGCTGGTTTGGCCCCTAAAAGTCCAACTTCCGAGATGATGTCAAGTATGTATTTGCGTTGATTCAAAAAAATTCCTTCTTGAGAACGCGCGCAACTTCTACGCCAAGAAAATATTTTAAAGGTTCCAAATCCTTCATATGGAAACAATCATTGAGATAAGATTTAAATAACTCAATGGCTTCATGATCATTACCTGAAATAATCAAATCATCAACATAAACAAGAACATTGACTTGGGATACATCTCGTCGCAAGGTAAAAAGAGAGTAATCTGAATGTGATTGTTTGAATCCATCATCTTTCAAGGCTGTCGAAAGTTTGGCTTGGCAAACCAGCATCTTGGCGCTTGCCTGAGCCCATAAAGAGATTTTTGAAGCCTACACACTTTTCCCAGTTGTGTTACCCGGAAGCCAGGTGATATCTTCATATAAACTTCCTCCTGAAGATCCCCATGTAAAAAGGCATTGTGAACATCCATTTGATGCAATTCCCATTGTTTGGCTGCTGCAATAGCAAGAAATACTCGAACAGTAACTATCTTAGTAACCGACGCAAATGTATCAGTGTAGTCAATCCCAGTAATTTGATGATTACCATAGATCACAAGATGAGCTTTGAGTCGTTCGATGGAGCCATCCGAGTGATGTTTTATTTTATATACCCATTTGCATCCGAGCGCCTTTTTACCTTTCAGAAGATCCTCTATCACCCAAGTTCCATTCTTTCTAAAGCCTCGATTTCACTAGACATGACGTCATGCCATTCTTTGCTTCTAGCAGCTTCTGAGTAAGACTTCGGTTCTCGTTTTGCGTTAATAGCTGCAAGAAAGTTCCGATGTTGCGTAGAGAAATTATCACAGTTCACATAATGTGCTATAGGATAGGGCTTACCTTGGGGATGCTGTGGAGTGGAGAATTTAGGGGATGGACTCTTTCGTTGTATGGTGTGCGTGACATACTCCCGCAACTGAACTGAGGGCTGCTTCACACACCTTCCACGTCCCAACTCTTCCCCATCATTTCGATCATCAATTTCACTATTTTCATCATCATTTTCAGCTTGCTGCTCATCCATGTTAGTAGCTTGTCTGTCATTCAAAACCATTTCCTCATTCCATGCCTTATCGAGTCCTTCACTTTGAGAAAGTGTAGTTGTGTTAACTATGGATTGTTTTTCAAGAGCTGTAGCAAAAGGAAATTGATCTTGAAAGAAAACAACATCTCTAGAGACAAAAAATTCCATGTTTTCCAAGTCGTACAAACGCCAACCCATCTTCCCATAAGGATAACCCATGAATACACACTTTTGACTCCGACTGGCAAACTTATCCCTTGTCTTACAATGAACATATCACAATGACCCAAATATTCTTAGATGGCCAAAATCTGGTTGTTGACCATAAAGAACCTCATATGGAGTTTTTCCATTTAAACCTGAACAGGGAGTTCGATTAATTAAGTAACCAACAGTCAAAATGCACTCACCCCAGAACCTAATGGGAAGCGATCCTTGAAATCTAAGAGCACGCGCAACATTTAAGATATGCCTGTGCTTCCTTTCAACTCTCCCATTTTGTTGTGGAGTACCGGTACATGAAGATTGGAAAATAATACCATGCTCTAGAAAATAATTGTTCATGCAAGTAAATTCTTTCCCATTATCACTTTGAATCATCTTTACTTGTTTATTAAATTATCGATTGATCATAGAGAAGAAATTTTTGAATATAGAAGGCACTTCGGATTTGTTATTAATCAAGAAAATCCACACACTCTTTGAAAAATCATCAACTAATGTCAAAAAATATGATGCACCACAAGTAGACAAAGTGTTATACGGACCCCATAAATCACAATGTATCAACTCAAAAATATCAACTGCACGATGTTCACTTAAAGGAAATACTTTTCTAGTTTGTTTTCCTCGAAGGCACACATCACAACACTTATTAAAACTCTCATTCCTACTACCTCTATCTACCTTCGAAACAAGTTCAGTCATTTGCATAGATGGATGTCCTAACCGCTTGTGCCACATTTCTAACAAGTTGCTGGCACACACTCTCATTGCCTTAATCCTTGGAATTTCCCGAAAGTAGTAGAGTCCATCCCTTTATTCATCCGCTCCAATCAGCATCCTCGAGATACGGTCCTGTATAACACATAATTTTTTGGTGAACTAAATAAAATAAGCATCATGATCCATAAGTTGTGACACAGAGATTAGATTGCATATCAAATTAGGCACAAAGAGAACATTTTGCAACAATAAATCTCCTCCAAGAGCAACAGATCCTTCCATAGTAGCCACAGATTGACTCCCATCTGGTAACCCAACAGGACAACTAGAAATTTCATGAATGTCATGTAAAATTTTCAGATTACCCGTCATATGATTAGACGCTCCTGTGTCAATAATCCAAGACAATTGCTTACTCGTCATCTTCTCAGTCGAAGTTAGTTTCATACCCTTTAATGCTTGGAGCAAGACTTGCCACTGTTCATTGCTAAGCTCAAGAAAACTAGTTGTTTTTGTCTCATCAGTGCTAGCAGTTGAGGCTGCTGCTCCCCCAGCGTGGGTTTGGACAGCATTAGCTCATTGCCCTCGCCGTCCTCAGCCACTTGATTGATGCTGACCTGAGTTCTTGCCACGGCCTCCACCTTTCACAATTCCTTGGGGTCAATCTCCCCACCATTCAAGGTACCCAATAATAGCAAAACAATTATCATAATCATGTCCAGATTGTTTGCAAGGGGAATAAACCCTACTTTATCCCTACTTTCTCTACGGCCTCGATTTTGCACCATCATAGCCATCACATCAGGACGATTTTTCGTTTCACGAGATATGGTCTTCACTCGTTCTTCTTGAATAACCATTGAGTAGGCCTTGTTCAAGGATGGCAATGGATCATTAGCCAAGATGTTGGATCTAACCGTGCTGTATATCCCATCCAATCCCATCAGAAAATGATGAACCTTTTCTGCTTCTCGTCGTTTTTCCAACTCGGCAGAAAGTTGACAAGTGCAGTTCCCACACCTACAAGTCAGCAACTAGTCAAAATTTGTCAATTCATCCCATATCAGTTTCAATTTTCCAAAATAATTGACAATTGTCAATCCTTTATGTTTGCAATCTGCAAGATCAGATCAAAGTTGTTGAATTCTTGGACCATCGGCCATTGAAAATCTCTCTCGGATATCATCCCACAAATCCTTTGCTACCTCGACATGTGATATGGTGGATCAGAGAGTTGGTTTAATGATATTGCAGATCCACGAAACTAATAGCGAGTTAATGGTCCACCAATCTTCAATGTCGGTAGACGTATCACCGAGTTTTTTAATCAATCCGTCAATAAATCCGAACTTCTTCCTGGCACGTAACCCCGTTCGGAAAGAGCGAGCCCATTCTTCATAGTTTTCTCCCTTCAATTGCACTTGAGTGATTGTAATTCCAGGATTATCAAGCAAGGTAATATCATATGGAGAAATCATTTTCCGTACAACAGTCCCTTCGCCGGATGGATCACCAGAACCACCTTTTCTACCAGCCATTTGCAAATCTTACAAGTTCAAAACTGACTCTGATACCATGTAAAAATCAATAGAATGATTGTGAGAATTTTCTATATCATTCATTCCTCTGATGCAAAACCATACATACATGGTAAATACAAAAGATAGAAACCAAAAATCTCTCCTAAACGTTAGCACCTAATCTCCTAATAAAAAGGAAACAGATATTTACATTAACTACAATACATATCTACAACTGCTCATCAACAAAGGACTTACAGGCCAGAAGAAATTGCTTTTTTCATTTCTAATGATGAAAGTAGAGTTGGTGTTCATCTCTGCACCCGGTGCAGGCCACCTTGTGTCGTCGACGGAGTTCACAAAACTACTCGTTGACCGCAATGAAAGAGTCTCCGTCACTTTCCTCGTCATGAATATGCCTTTCGACTCTAAAACTAGTGAGTTTATCAAGTCACTTGCCACCACCAACATATCTAATCTTCTGCGATTCATCGAGCTACCTGCTATAGAGCTCGACCCTAGTGACACTTCCGTCATGCCAATTACGACCCTTATCGAAACCCAAAAACTCCATGTCAGAGAAGTTGTTTCCAACCTCATTAAACCAGAGTGAAGCCCCGAAGAGCCTCGACTTGGAGGCTTCATTCTTGACATGTTCTGTACCCAATTCATAGATGTTGCCAATGAATTCGAAGTTCCTTCCTACATTTTCTTCACTTCAGGTGCAGCTTTTCTCCTTTTCCATATACAGTACATTCATGACCACCAACAAGTAGACCCAACCAAACTGGAGAACTCCGACGTTGAGTTGTCCGTTCCAACTATAAGTCTCTCCCTTCCTACTAAGGTTTTGCCTTCTGTGTTGATGAATGAACATTGGCTTTCTGTTTTGCTTCAACAAGTTAGGAGGTTCCGAGAAACCAAGGGTATCATGGTAAACACATTCATGGAGTTGGAATAGTATGCAGTCAACTCTTTGACCACTGAATCTATGAATAGCAATGTGCCTCCTGTCTATCCAGTGGGGCCCATTTTGAACCTAAAAGATAATCAAGGGGCGTCCAACCAGGACTGCATCATGAGATGGCTTGATGATCAGATGCCATCATCGGTAATGTTCCTCTGCTTCGGAAGCAAGGGGGCCTCGATATAGAGCAGGTAAAAGAAATTGTGTTGGCCCTGGAACGTAGTGGTCACCGTTTCTTGTGGTCCCTACGCAAGCCTACATCAAAAGGTACAATGGAAACCCCAACCGAGTACACAAATCCTGAAGAAGCATTGCCCGAAGGCTTCCTTGATCGGACGACTGGGATCGGGAAAGTGATAGGATGGGCCCCACAAGTTGTCGTTTTAGCCCACAAAGCAATCGGAGGGTTTGTCTCGCACTGTGGTTGGAACTCAACGTTAGAGAGCTTATCGTTCGGTGTGCCAATAGCAACATTGCCTCTCTACGCAGAGCAACATGAGTTGAATGCATTCCTATTGGTCCAGGAGCTGGGCTTAGGAGTGGAGATTAAAGTTGACTACAGAAGCGACCAGTTCGTGATGACTTCATTTTCAAAGGACATGATCGTGAGTGCCGATGTTATAGAGAGAGGAATAAGGTGTGTGATGGATAGGGACGGTGAAGTGAGGAGGAAGGTGAAAGATATAAGTGAAAAGAGCAGGCAAGCTTTGATGGAGGGGGGATCTTCTCACCGTTCATTGGGTCGTTTGATTGAAGATGTGATCAATAATATTGAGTGAGGAAAAACCCATCAAGATGTGGGCATTGACAGACAACAAAAATTATGTCTGCGTATACTTGATTAATTAGTAATGCAAAATCTACTCTTTAATTATATATACTAAGGACGAAGGGATGGACGACACGAAGTCCATCCTGTTCGTCCATTTTATCAACGATTATTATTATTTTTCGTTTTTTTCTAATATTTGTCCTTTATTTAACGCCCTTATAAGGCCCTTTCTCTCCCTTCCCCTCTTAAAGTTTTAGCCTTCCAGGAGATATTTTCTCTTTCATTCTTAATAAACAGCCTCGAAAGATAGCAACGACACCTCTATTCGGCGAGATAAACCGAATTTGAAACTATGTAGAGATTGGAGTAAGCGTCACAACGCCATTAGAATCTTTGACATGAATCTCAGAATATTTAGCGGTACCGCCCTAACACCTATTTCACCGGCCCTCTTCCCTCTTTTAGCCTCATGTTGCTCGATCCTTAATAATCTATTTTTGCATAAGAGCCCGGACATTGTGGAGGAGATATTGGATAGATACATGGTGAAGAAAGAAAAATCGCTCAACAATGAAGACCGACAAACAAGTCTAGGAGAGAGAAATTACTGTTGGTCTAAAAATACACGTCAGTCACCGCAACTCCACTATTCGATTATGACTCCGACAATGACTTCGAAGCTTTCAAGTTTCAGCTTTAACAAAAGGTCCTCATTTCCTTTCTCTGTCTGCATTTTTTCCTTCGGTTCTCTTATTGATGATCTTATGGGCTTGTGTAGATTCTTCGAGAGGTGATGATATACCCATTTTGAATGGATCTGATTTCATTGACCGAATCAAGTTGCTTTCCATCAATGACGAGGTAGAATGTAGCGAGGAGTAAGAATCATGTAGCCAGGATATTTTGAAGTCTGATGAGGAATTTGGTCAAATGTTACATGTCGTTTATCGTTTTTCATAATTTAAACATTATTTTATTTTATTTTATTTAGTAATGTTATGCAATGTGTTGGGTATGGTGTTTGACGCTGAGGAAGAGGCGCTGATGTTGCAGGAGTTTGCTATTCAAGGTCGAATTTGACCTTATATGTTGCTCAAGTTTTGATGGTAATATCAAATTATTGATTTCTTATTAGAAAGAATGTTAGTATTTAAGAAACACAATGACTTCAATGTTGGAGTTTGAATTGATGGTATGTTCTTTCTTTTCTGATATAGCATTCTGCCATTGTGTGGCCTTGGATGTTGAAGGACGATGTTGAAGGACGAAGTAGTTGTTTTAGGAATACTAGTTTTGTTTTGATTCTTAAACTATGGAAAAATAATATTGTTAGTTTTCTTGCTATTTTAAGAGGGATATTTGTTTTGCCGGCCATCAATGCCTATGTTTATTTTATGTTCTTTTTCCCTTGCTTGTTTTGATGAAAATGGAGAAATATGTGTCGATTCATCTTCTCCAGAACTCTTTAAAAAAAGCCAAAATGCCAAATTTTGACATCAATGGCATAAACGTTAAGAATTATTGAGTTGGGACGCCGATTAAATCTCAGAGTAATAAATTTTGGTTATCTTTATTTGACTGAACAGTTAAATTTATCGACCCAAAATCTGGACTTTCATAAAAACACAGAGAGACACATACAATAAATACGTATGCCGCTGATTTTTAGATGCAATATCACATAATAGGTGATAAGGTTGGATTTATCTGACACAAATCTTCGTAATAATTGAATGGAAAGATGCAGTACTTTAGAATTATTGAATGCAGTAATTGAGCGGGAAAATCCAGTATAAAGATTTGATCATATCTCTAATTGCGTTGACATAAATCTTGTCATATCTAAGTTGTTGGTTCATTTATAATCTCAGCTCTACTATGTTAAGAAACTTGATATTACTCACAACAAGTAAGTAGTGAATAAATTTGTTAGAGTTGTGGATTTTTGAAATGAAGTTGATGAATTTATTGTCAGTGCATAATCATGGCATTTACGTATAATTATATTCATGAACACTGTGTTAATGTGATGAAAATTGTGAATATGGTGTTATTTAGTTTTTGATGGATTGTTAGTGATCAAGTGTTGTGGAAATGGTTTTTGGAGTTGAAATAGCAATGAAATGATATATAGGATTAGTGTAGAGAATTACCTATGCAAAGGTAATATGCTCTGTTTCTTCACTGTGCATGTATGAATATATAGGTGTTTATGCGTGAATAGGTGAGGTCCTTAGAAATGATCAAGAAAATAATTTTTGATTGGAAAAGTAGTTGTAAAATGATGGTCTAACATGGGAATGAGTGTATAAATAAAAGTTGAGAGGAAAATGGAGAATATGGACAAAAGTTGAAAATGCAGTGAATGGTGTATGACAGACCATGAAGAGTTCAACTAATGATATGTGTTTTCTTTTATGATTTTGATGAAACTTGGTTAAATTTGCATTTTTAGAGGTAGTGTGAATTTGTGGTGAATGAGTTAAGTGAAGTGGAGTAAATTAAAAATTGAAGTGTTGGATTTTGAAAAATGAAAGTCTGGAAATTTCTGGGAATGAATAGTAAGAGAGTTAAATTTTGATTCGAAACTTCCACAAATTTATTGTATTGATCTAGGCAGATTTTGACAAAATTATCTTCATAAAAGTTGTAGATCTTTCTCTTAGCTTTCCATTGATATAAAGTTCCCAAATTTTGGAGATTTGGATCAAAAGTTATAGAGTTTTAAAGTTGAGATATCGGTGGAGAAGAAGAAGTGGAATTGAGTTAAGTGGAAAAGCACCGTCGTGCCTTCACGACGGTGACTTTGGGATAGAGTGAATTTGCACTCTCGTGCTTAAGCACGATCGTGCATTTAAGATTTTCTCTTTTACTGAATTGTCTTGCTTCTTTTGACCATAACTTCTTCTCTAGACATAATTAAAATGTAAATGTTCTTTTGAAAATTTTAAAATTAATGCTCTTTTTATTAAAACGGTCAATACAGCTTGCGGCCCATAAAAAGTGTTCATTAAAATAGTCCATCATTCTCTTTGCGCACCTCTTCTTCTACACTCCTCTTGCTTAACTCTCCTTTCACAGATATCTCAAATTTTATCGCAGATTTTGTTCAAAGTTTCCACAAAATCTTGTAAGTTAGCTAAATTTTTCCTTAAAAGCTTGACATTTGTGAGCATCCAAGTTGTCATTGTTTTATTTATCCTCTATTCATTTAATTTTCACAGATTCCTTTTTATTTGGTTCTAAAATTGGTCCTATTTCTTTGGCTAATTTTTGCAGGTTTTCCCCGCATCATGCCTCCGAGATCGAACAGAAGTGTTGAAGAGATTGAAGCTGAGCAGAGAACTAAAATGGGCATAGACATGGCAGCCGATTACAACGCTTTTTTCCTATTTATTCAACAGAAGAAGGGTTAAGGTATTTGGCTCTTAAAAATAAAACGATTCTCACTTCGCGATAGTTCGATTTCAACCTCTTAGAACATATACATTTAAAAGATAAAGTGATGGCATTCTCTAATAGAGGCGGTTGGGGACATTTTGTACAGATAAAATTATCCCGTTTCTCCCGAACTCACATTAAAATTCTTCACATCATTGAAGTTTCAATCCAACAAACCTAAGAAGTTTTGGTTCAAATTAGGAGGTGAGCTTTATAGATTAGATGAGAGCTTGTTACGGGAGGTTTTCCAGTTTCCTGGGTTACAGGTAGAAGGTTCCCATCAGACCTTCTCAGCTACAACTTATTGGAAGTATTTGACTGATTTGCCTGAGTTCGATTCTCATAATGCATCGAATTCTTACATTTTTCTACTGAACGGTTGCTGCTCTATAAATTCATGTGTTATGTTGTCTTTGGAAAAAGTCAAAGCAACAAATGCTCGATTAAGGAACTGACACTATTATATTGCATAGATGAAAGGTACATACCTAACATGTTCGTTCATTTTTCCAAATCTCTGATTAAATTTATGACAAAGAAAGCAACGTCGATAGGAATGGGCTATTTAGCTACTACTCTGGCCAAGAATTTTGAGGCTGATGTTAGTGGACTAACATTTATGAAGAGTGAGTATTTTGATGTGCCATATTTAAGACACGTGGAAATATTATTATATAATAAGATGTAGCTTAAAGATCATCGGACACGTGCTGCATATAAGTTGAAGTTCTCAATCGACACTTCCAGTTCTGCTCCTCCCATCGCGTCGTCCAATTCAAGTAAAGACAAAGTTGCACCGAAGGATTGGGAAAGAGTGTATAGATTGTTGGTTAACACTTCCAATAACACACAAAACCAACTTAATGAGATGAATGAACAATTGCAATCGATTGCCCGTCAGCAGCGAAAGTTGGAGAAGAAAATTCATAAAGTTTAGGAGATGCAAGGATTTTATGTCCCATCTCCACCTTCATCATCTCCATCTTCTTCATCATCGTCAAAAAATTCCTAATTTCTTGTTTTTGTTTCATGCATTTCCTTCTTTGATTTTTCTAAATTTTATTTCATTATTCATTAGTATTAATTTTGTGGTGTCTTATTTGGTTTCAATAGTTATGGTATTTGTTCATATTATATTATGTTGTATTAAGTTAGGAGTTGTTGCCTTTAAAGTGTATCATAGTAGAAATAGGATTGAGCAATATACTTAAAAATTGAATTAGGCAATTCTTTTGGAAGACTGGAACTGATTAGTATCAATTATATGCAAAAGTTAATGTTAGCTCTGTTTGGCGATTATTATGAAAGAAAGGGAAAAAATTAGGAAAAAGGAAAGAAAAAAAAGAATGAGATATTAATTGTATCATAGTAGAAATAGGATTGAGCAATATACTTAAAGATTGAATTAGGCAACTCTTTTGGAGGATTGGGACTGATTAGTAGCAATTATATGCAAATGTTAATGTTAGTTTTGTTTGGTGATTATTGTGAAAGAAAGGGAAAAAATAGGAAAAAGGAAAGAAAAAAAGAAAAGAACGATATATCTTAGCAAGAAAAAGCATTAAAAAAATTAGAAGAAAGAAAACAAAAAGAATGAGATGCAGGAACAACAAGAACTGAGGATTAATTGCTAATATTTATTAATATTTGTTACAAATAATTTTGACTTATTTTGCATACTTAGCACTCTACGAGTCTATGATGAGGCGTGAACTTTGTTTCACAAACCTTAAGATTTTATTCTGTTATAACCCTTGGCAAAGTTCTTTTCGAAAAAGGATGTATTTTGTCACATAAATTAAGATCACGAGCAGCTCAAAACTTTGTGCAAGTTTTTCTTGGATTATTTATGGAAGTCTGGCTATTATAGATTAAATTATAAATGTTTTGCCTTAATAAAAATTTGAAATACTTTAACACCGCGATTATACAAGAATCTTTACTAAAAAAACTAGCATTAAATTGAAGATTTTTTATACAATTATATACTTATTTTAACTCCATGATTATATAACAATCTTTATTGAGAAACATTTATATAAAATGTCAATTTTTTATATTATTATGTTATAATAAAAAACAGAATCAAATTATTTTAACGCGATGATTATACAACAATCTTAAGTAAAAAGCATTTATACTAAATGTCATATTTTTTATATCATTATATATATAATAAAAATCAATCAATAAACATCAACAACCCTCGTGACCATAAGAGTGAAATTTGGGTTGAGCACACTCATTGACTCATCCCACGTTTTTCATTCAATCTTTCTGAATTTATTCTAGATGGCTATGATTTTTGTTGGAGAGGTTGAGCTATATCTTACGAGTCCACTGATCCAAGCCTCGTGTCATTTGGAGATCAGACGAAGAAGATATTGCCAAAAAATTGTCGGATGTTCATCAGCTAGCAATCCTCAAAGCCGCAATCATGCACACATGTTGGACCTCCAAAATCACTATCGTGCAAATGGATGATCACGATTTTCACACTTGACCTCTAAAATCACTTTCGTGCATTTGCATGGTAGCGACTTTCATGCGAAAGTCTGAAAATCGCTATCATGCATTTGCACGATGGTGACTTTCCTTAGGCACATACCCAACTTCAAACCTCCATAAATTTTGATCCAGAACTCTAAAAACTTCAAACTTTATATCAATGGAAAACTAAAAGAAAGATCTACAACTTTTATGGAGACAATTTTGTCAAAATCTTCCTAGATCAATTACTTAATTCTTATTTAATTTGTTAATTAATTATATATAAATTACATTTGATAAAAAAAATAAGTTAACTTACCCTGTAACTCTGAACTTAATCTAATAATGACGTTTAATAATTACTGAATATATTCATTATATTCATAAATGCTTTATTATATTAAAAT
>JANVCQ010000231.1:22929217-22939443 GCA_025531925.1 Erythroxylum plowmanianum
TTAACAATAAATAATAATAATAATAATAATAATAATAATAATAATAATAATAATAATAATAATAATAATAATAATAACTTATTAAAAATTAATAATAATAATAATAATAATAATAGAAATAATAATAATAATAAAAATAACTTCTTAATAATAATAATAATAATAATAATAATAATAATAATAATAATAATAATAATAATAATAATAATAATAAAGTTTAATAATATAAGGTAACCTTTGTCTTCACATCATTTCATGATATTTAATATAGCACTTTCTCCAAGTCTTTCCTTCACGTCATAACAGAGACTTCACCTGATTTATTGCCTTCGTAATAGTTTTAAGTTATAAGAGCAGCTTAAACTATGGCTTCAAAGCCTTTTTCACATTAAATAATTTGAATATTAGAATATTTAAAGATTAAATTTGATATGTATTAAAAAAATAGAAACATGATAATAAAATCAAACATATTTTTGTTTTCAGTTTTTTATTAGAAATCTCAACTAAACAAATTTTTGTTTTCAGTTTTTATATCACAAATCTCAACCAAACAGGTTTTCGTTTTTTTAGGAAAAAAATAGAAACCAAAAATAGAAAACAGAAACTAAAAATAACAACAGGACAATAAAAGTGAAACCAAACGGCCCCTTCGAGATTGACTTGGCAACGTGCTATTAGATCTAATGAAATAACTTAACCTAAAGCTTCGATAATCACACAGTCGTGGTAGGGATTAGCACTACCGGCCTAACACCTGTTTCACCAGGCCTCTTCCCTCTCTCAGCCTTATGCCGTCCGATCCTCAATGATCAATTTTTGCATGAGAGCCCGAACACTGTGACTGAGATATTGGACAGATACGTGGGGAAGAAAGAAAAATCACTTGACAATGAAGACCAACAAACAAGTCCAGGAGAGAGAAACTACTGTTGGTCAAAAAATACACATCAGTCATCGTAACTCCACTGTTGACGTCGCTTATGACTCCAACAATGACTTCGAAGCTTTCACGTTTCAACTTTAACAAAAGGTCCTCATTTCCTTTCTCTGTCTGCATTTTTTCCTTCGGTTCTGCTTTATTGATGATCTTATTGTGTAAATTCTTCGAGAGGTGATGATTTTGAATGGATTTGATTTCACTGACCGAATCAAGTTGCTTTCCATCAATGACGAGGGAGAATGTAGCGAGGAGCAAGAATCATGTAGCTAGGATTTTTTGAAGTTTGATGAGGAATTTGGTCAAATGCTACATATAGTTTATCACTTTTCATAATTTAAACATTATTTTATTTTCTTTTATTTAGTAATGTTATGTAATGTGTTGGGTTTGGTGTTTGACGCTAGGAAGAGGTACTAATGTTGCAGGAGTTTGTTGTTCAAGGCCGAATTCAACTTTATATGTTACTCAAGTTTTGATGGTAATACCAAATTATTGGTTTCTTATTAGGAAGAATGTTAGTATTTAAGAAACACAATGACTGTTCAATGTTGGATTTTGAATTGATGGTATGTTCTTTCTTTTCTGATGCAGTATTCTGCCATTGTGTGACCTTGGATGTTGAAGGCCGACGTTGAAGGCCGAAGTAGTTGTTTTAGGAATACTAGTTTCGTTTTGATTCTTAAACTATAGAAAAATAATATTGTTAGTTTTCTTACTATTTTAAGAGGGATATTTGTTTCGCCGGCCATCAATGCCTATGTTTATTTTATGTTCTCTTTCCTTACCTGTTTTGATGAAAATGGAGAAATATGTGTCGATTCATCTTCTCCAGAACTCTTTTAAAAAAGCCAAAATGCCAAAATTTGGCAGCAATGGCATAAACGTTAAGAATTATTGAGTTGGGAAGCCGACTAAATCTCAAAGTAATAAATTTTGGTTGTCTTTATTTGATTGAACAGTTAAACTTATCAACCCAAAATCTGGACTTTCATAAAAACATAGAGAGACGCATACAATAAATACGTATGCTGCTGATTTTTAGATGCAATATCACATAATAGGTGATAAGGTTGGATTTATCTGACACAAATCTTTGCAATAATTGAATGGAAAGATGCAGTACTTGAGAATTATTGAGTGCAGTAATTGAGCGGGAAAATCCATTATAAAGATTTGATCATATCTCTGATTGCACTGACATAAATCTTGTCATATCTATGTTGTTGGTTCATTTATAATCTTAGCTCTATTATGTTAAGAAAGTTGATATTACTCACATCTTTAAAACTTGAGGAGCTCGAGAAAATTTAAAACTTGAGGAGCTCAAGAAAATATGACGACATTCCTGTTAACATTAGATTATCTGACAAGCTAACTAAATTTCAAATTCTAATTTTCCTATCAATCCTCATTTTTAATAAATATAGTTAATCATAAAGAATACAATTAATAAAATAATTAATCTTTAAATTTTAGTGATATTTAATTATTATCAATAACGAAAATATAACTACAATAACATAAATAACTAAAATGTTTTTTACTTTTTTTAAAAATAAAAATTGAAAGTAGAAAACGAAAACTAAAACTAAAACTAACATTTCATTTCTAAATTATTACTTATATTCATCTCAAAAAATATAAATTAAATTAAATAGTAAATTAATTTTGCCTTTTGAATAACAAAATATTATTTTAGTTGACAGATATGTTATGTAAATATCATTGTTTTATTGTCTTCTAACAAATAAAAATAATAAAATTAAGGGTAAGTTATATTATAAAAATTAACAATAATAAATAAATTATTATTAAGATTTAAATTTAATATTAGAATATAAAATATAGTAACAATGAATAATTAATAATGCACAGTTATAAATAACATATAAAATTAATATTAACATTCAATACTTAATAAAATAGTAATTATGAGTATATAGTGTATATAATAACAATGAACAATTAATACTGCACAGTTATAAATAACATATTAGATTAATATTAACATTTGGTCCTTAATAAAATAGTAATTACGAGTATATAGTGTGTATGTTGATGATAAATTTTTTTGCTGAATATTTTTCACCCTATAATTTAAATATCAAAATAATTATTATTATTAATAAAGTAACATATTCACCAAATAGTAATATTCACAACTTAATAAAGTGATAATATTTTTATAAATAAAATAATTTGAATTATATAACATTTAGCCTTTTTAATATTAAGAACAAAATTCTAATATGATATCTGTAGATAAGGGGAATAAATAATCAGAGCTTGAAAATATATCAAAATAATTTCTATAATTATTTTATTTTATCATATCAAAATAAATACATTATAAATCAAAGAGAAAATTGATTATATAAAAATTACAATTAACACAAAACACAGGAAAATTGTAAAAATGAATTAAAATGTAAATGTTCTTTTGAAAATTTTAAAATAAATGCTCTTTTTATTAAAACGGTCAGTACAGGTTGCGGCCCATAAAAAGTGTTCATTAAAATAGTCCATCAATTCTCTTTGCACGCCTCTTCTTCTACTCTCCTCTCGCTTAACTCTGTTTTCATAGATATCTCGAATTTTATCGCGGATTTTGTTCAAAGTTTCCACAAAATCTTGTAAGTTAGCTAAATTTTTCCTTAAAAACTTGACATTTGCAAGCATCCGAGTCGTCATTGTTTTATTTCTCCTCTGTTCCTTTAATTTTTGCAGATTCCTATTTTTTTGGGTTTTAAAATTGGTCCTATTTCTTTGGCTAATTTTCGCAGGTTTTCCCGGCGTCATGCCTCCGAAATTGAACAAAAGTGTTTAAGAGAATGAAGCTGAGCTAAGAACTAAAATGGGTGTAGACATGGCAATCGATTACAACGCTCCTTTTCCTATTTATTTGACGGAAGAAGGGTCGAGGTATTTGGCTCTTAAAAATAAAACGATTCTCACTCCACGATATTTCGATTTCAGCCTCTTAGAATAGATAGGTTTAAAAGATAAAGTGATGGCATTTTCTAATAAAGGTGGTTGGGGACATTTTGTACAGATAAATTATCTTGTTTCTCTTGAACTTAGATTAAAATTCTTCACATCATTCAAATTTCAATCCAACAAACCTAAGAAGTTTTGGTTCAGATTAGGAGGTGAGCTTTATATATTAGATGAGAGCTTGTAACGGGAGGTTTTCCAATTTCCTAGGTTACAGGTAGAAGGTTCCCATCAAACCTTCTCAGCTACAACTTATTGGAAGTATTTGACTGGTTTGCCTGAGTTCGATCCTCATAATGCATCGAATTCTTACATTTTTTCTGCTGAACGGTTACTGCTCTATAAATTCATGTGTTATGTTGTCTTTGGAAAAAGTCAAAGCAACAAATGCTCGACTAAGGAACTAGCGCTATTATATTGCATAGATGAAAGGTACATACCTAACATGTTCGTTCATTTTTCCAAATCTCTGATTAAATCTATGACAAAGAAAGAAACATCGATAGGAATGGGCTATTTAGCTACTGCTCTAGCCAAGCATTTTGAGTTTGATGTTAGCAGACTAACATTTATGAAGTGTGAGTTTTTTGATATGCCAAATTTAAGATGCACGGAAATATTGCTACATGATAAGATATAACTTAAAGATCATCAGACACGTGCTGCATATAAGTTGAAGTTCTCAGTCGACGCTTCTAGTTTTGCACCTCCCATCGCGACGTCTAATTCAACTGAAGATGAAGCTACACCGAAGGATTAGGAAAGAGTGTATAGATTGTTGGTTAAGACTTCCAATATCACACAAAACCAACTTAATGCGATGAATGAACAATTGCAATCAATTCCTCGTCAGCAGCGAAAGTTAGAGAAGAAAATTCATAAAGCTTGGGAGATGCAAGGACTTCACGTCCCATCTCCACCTTCATCATCTCCATCTTCTTCATCAACGTCAAAAAATTCCTAATTTCTTGTTTTTGTTTCATGCATTTCCTCCTTTGATTTTTCTAAATTTTTTTCATTATCCATCAGTATTAATTTTGTGGTGTCTTATTTGGTTTCAGTAGTTATGGTGTTTGTTCATATTATATTATATTGTATATTAAGTTAGGAGTTGTTGCCTTCAAACTATTTCATAGTAGAAATAGGATTGAGCAATATACTTAAAGATTGAATTAGGCAATTCTTTTGAAAGATTGGAACTGATTACTATCAATTATATGTAGATGTTAATGTTAGCTCTGTTTGGCGATAATTGTGAAAGAAAGAGAAAAATTAGGAAAAAGGAAAGAAAAAAGAAAAGAATGAGATAGTAATTGTATCATAGTAGAAATAGGATTGAGCAATATACTTGAAGATTGAATTAGGCAACTCTTTTGGAGGATTGAGACTGATTAGTAGCAATTATATGAAGATGTTAATGTTAGTTCTGTTTGGTGATTATTGTGAAAGAAAGGGAAAAAAATAGGAAAAAGGAAATAAAAAGAAAAGAACGATATATCTTAGCAAGAAAAAGCGTAAAAAAAATCAGAAGAAAGAAAACAAAAAGAATGAGATGCAGGAACAACAAGAGCTGAGGAATAATTGCTGATATTTATTAATTTTTTTTTCAAATAATTCTGGCTCATTTTGCATACTTAGCACTCTACGAGTCTATGATGAGGCGTGAACTTTGTTTCACAAACCTTAAGGTTTTGTTCTGTTATAACCCTTGGCAAAGTTCTTTTCGAAAAGGCATGTATTTTGTCATATAAATTAAGATCACGAGCATCTCAAAACTTTGTGCAAGTTTTTCTTGGATTATTTATGGAAGTCTGGCTATTATAGATTAAATTATAAATGTTTTGCCTTAATAAAAATTTGAAATATTTTAACACTGCGATTATACAAGAATATGTACTAAGAAAACTAACATTAAATTGAAGATTTTTTATATAATTATTTTAACACCCTGATTATATAGCAATATTTAATGAGAAACATTTATATAAAATGTCAATTTTTTATATTATTATGTATATAATAAAAACATAATCGAATTATTTTAACGCGGTGATTATACAACAATCTTAAGTAAAAAGCATTTATAATAAATGTCATATTTTTTATATCATTATATATATATATATATATATATAATAAAAATCAGTCAATAAACATCAACATCCCTCGCGACTGTAAGAGTGAAATTTGGTTGTAGCACACTCACTGACTTGTCCCAAGTTTTTCATTCAGTCTCTCTGGATTTATTCCAGATGGCTATGATTTTTGCTGGAGAGGTAGAGCTATATCTTACGAGTCCAATGATCTAAGCCTCATGTCATTTGGAGATCGGACGAAGAAGATATTGTCAAAAAACTGTCGGATGTTCATCAGCTAGCAATCCTCAAAGTCACGATCGTGATTTTCGCGTTTGACCTCCAAAATTACTATCGTGCAAATTCACGATCGTGATTTTTGCGCTTGACTTCCAAAATTGCTATCGTGCATTTGCACGAAAGCGACTTTCATGCAAAAGTCTGAAAATCGCTATCGTGCATTTGCACGATGGCAACTTTCCTTAGTCACATACCCAACTTCAAACCTCCATAAGTTTTGATCCAAAACTCCAAAAACTTCAAACTTTATATCAATAGAAAGCTAAAAGAAAGATCTACAACTTTCATATAGACAATTTTATCATAATTTTCCTAGATCAATCACTTAATTCTTATTTAATTCGTTAATTAATTATATATAAATTACAGTTGATAAAGAAAAAACTAAGTTAACTTACCCCGTGACTCTGAACTTAATCTAATAATGACATTTAATGTTATTAAGATTTATTAATGACTTACTTATATTTAAATTATATTAATCATATTTAGCTTATTTAATTAATTTCGTTTAGATTATTTTTAGCTGCAACTGTAGTCACTTAAGTAATTATTAGTATATAATAATTAATCATAATTGAACTGTGATCATTTTGGTAATTATTAGTATAGAATAGTTTATCATAATTGCTTATATATTTTTAGCTATTTAATCAATTAATTTTTATTTACACTTAATATTAATTTTTATAACCTTTTATTATTTTGACCCTGAGCCATTTTACCAAGAAAACTAACATTAAATTAAAGATTTTTTTATACAATTATGTTATTATTTTAACACCATGATTATATAGGAATCTTTACTGAGAAACATTTATATAAAATGTCAATTTTTTATATTATTATGTGTATAATAAAAAACAGAATCGAATTATTTTAACGCAGCGATTATACAATAATCTTAAGTAAAAAGCATTTATACCAAATCTCATATTTTTTTATATCATTATATATATAATAAAAATCAGTCAATAAACATCAACAACAATCGCGACCATAAGAGTGAAATTTGGGTTGTAGCACACTCACTGACCCATCCCACCTTTTTCATTCTATTTCTCTGAATTTATTCCAGATCGCTATGATTTTTGTTGGAGAGGTAGAGATATATCTTACGAGTCTAATGATCTAAGTCTCGTGTCATTTGAAGATTAGATGAAGAAGATATTATCAAAAAGCACGATTGCGATTTTCCCGCTTAACCTCCAAAATCGTTGTCGTGCAAATGCGAAAATCTGAAAATCACTATCGTCCATTTGCACGATGGCGACTTTCCTTAGTCACATACCCAACTTTAAACCCCCACAGAACTCCAAAAACTTCAAACTTTATATCAATAGAAAGCTAAAAGAAAGATCTACAACTTACAAGAAGACAATTTTGTCAAAATCTTCCTACATCAATCACTTAATTCTTATTTAATTCGTTAATTAAGTATATAAAGAAAAATATTAAGTTAACTAACCCCGTAACTCTGAACTTAATCTAATAATGATGTTTAATTTTATTAATATTTTTTAATGACTTACTTATATTTAAATTAACTAATATATTAATCATATTTAACTTATTTGTTTAATTTCGTTTATATTATTTTTAGCCGCAACTATAATCACTTAAGTAATTATTAGTATATAATAATTAATCATAATTGAACTGTGATCATTTCGGTAATCATTAGTATAGAATAATTTATCATAATTGCTTGTATATTTTTAGCTATTTAATCAATTAATTTTTATTTACACTTAATATTAATTTTTATGACCTTATATTATTTTGACCTTGAACAATTTTGGATTCTTTCTTATATAATTATTTCAGATGCAACAAAAAAAAATTTCTGATGATCCCTTAGGATCTGTATCTTTTTACTCTTTAAATTTACTTCTCTAACCTAACACTTAGATCCCATCACACCTAACAAATCAAACAACTTCTTCATGTAAACTTAACTTCTCTAATCTACTTTCTCCTTTCACTTTTCTTCTTCTTGAACCTAAATAAATCAGATTTCCTGTTCCAGAAAAAAAGAACAAACATAATATTTCCTATTTCAACAAATTAATAAAGACAAAAATTTGGGTTGTAGCACACTCACTCACCAATCCTACGTTTTTCACTCAATCTCTCTGAATTTATTCCAGATGGCTATCATTTTTGACAGAGAGGTAAAGCAATATCTTGGGAGTCTAATGGTCTAAGTCTAGTATCATTTGCAGATCGAATGAAGAAGATATTGCCAAAAAACTATCAGATGTTCATCACCTAACAACCATCAAAGTTGCGATCGTGCATTGCTTATCTTGCAAAGTCACTATCGTGCAATTTGCACGAAAGTGACTTTTCGTAGTCATATAGCCAGCTTCAAACCTCCATAAGTTATAACCAGCTTCAAACCTCCATAAGTTTTCTCCAAAAATTTCAAACTTTATATCAGTAGAAAAGCTAAAGAAAGATTGACAACTTTCATGAAGACAATTTTATGAAAATCTCCCTAGATCAATACTGCCACTTTACTAAAAAATCTCTAAATCCTCAAAAACCAGATATCAGTTATGTAACTCTTATTCTGCTAATTAATATATATGTAAATAGTTCCAATTTACTCTCATTTAAATAATCAATCGCTTAATTCTGATTTCATTTGTTAATTAGTTGTATATAAAATACAGTTCATAAAAAAATTAAGTTAACTAACCCTGTAACTCTAAACTTGATTTAATAATAACATTTTATTTTATTAACATTTATTAATGACTTACTTATATTTAAATTAATCAATATATTAATCATATTTAACTGATTTATTTAGTTCCATATCAATTGTTTTTAGACGCATCTATGACCATTTCAATGATTATTAGTATATAATAATTAATCATAGTTGCTTGTATATTTTTAACTATTTAATCAATTAATTTTTATTTACACTTGATATTAATTATTATTACCTTATATTATTTTAACCCTGAACAATTTAGGATCATTCTTATATCATTATTTTTAGATGTAGAAAAAAACCATTTTTTCCCTAATATTGATATTTCAGTCTTAATCAATCAATTGCACCGTATAGTTGTCTTCTACTGATTATTTATTTTCAGAAACAATTCATTATCCTCTGTATCTCTTTACTCTTTAAATTAACTTCTGTAACCTAACACTCAAATCATATTACACCTAACGAGTCAAACAACTTCTTCATGCAAGCTTAACTTCTCTCATCTACTTTCTCTTTTCACTTTTCTTCTTATTAAACCTAAATAGATCAGATTTCCTGTTCCAAAAAAAAACAGAAGTAACATTTCCTATTTCTGCAAATTCAAGATCAGGCCATTGATATTAGTGAGTTATTTTTTTATTCCTTATTTTTGCGTTTTAAAAATATATATAATTTTTATAGCATGATATCTTATCTACTGTTTATTCCATTTTTCTTTGCTCTTTACAGCATTTAAGCTCTTATTTTCATGTTGTTGCCCTTAAATAACAAATTTTAGATTCTTGTGATTATATTGTGTTACAGAATTATATTATGTTAATGTGCCACTTTTTTGGAATTATGATTTTTTCATTTATTATTATCGTGTTTTGTAAAATACAAAAATTTTTGCATCGACTGATATTTTGAACTTTCAGTTGTACTTTTAAGCTTGGAGTTTTGAAGAAGATGAGTTAAGGATACAGTCTTACAAATGTTTCATCTATTAATTTTAATAATTTCATAAAAAAAACTTTTGTTAATTATTATATAAATAACTCATTTATATATAACTAATTTATAAATAACTAATCAAATTTTATCCCATTTATATTTTTATATTGTTTTAGCTACATATTAATGATAATTATTAAATTTGTTTATTTTAAATTGTTAATGATATATTATAGGTATGTTTAATTATGTT
>JANVCQ010000231.1:22965393-22992381 GCA_025531925.1 Erythroxylum plowmanianum
CATTCATAAATGTAATGTATACTTTTTTATACATGTCTCCTTTAATATTATTTATAATATATATTAAATTATATTTGTGTGTGTGTGTGTGTGTGTGTGTGTGTGTGTTGTGTATTTCACGAATATTATTATCAGAAATATTTTGATCTTTTTGACAAACATTATCAATTGATACATCAAAAGCATCAATGTTATCTGCGTCTTTCAGGTATTCAAATATATGAAATGCTAGAAGGCGTCAAAAATATGTTGAAATGGCAAATGATAAAAAAAAGAATTGTTACGACGACGTATAGAAACTCGAGTTGCAAAAAAGAGAAGTTCTACTTTACCTACGCTTCACCAATCAATTACTAATCAACATAGCGATGCTTTCGTTAATACCGAACCTTCTAGCAGTCAACTTCTCATTCGTCAACCCTGTAATCAACAAATACATTATCAATATATCGATTTTCGTGTTGATCATATTAATCAAGGTATTTTTTTTACCTATATTAAAACTATTTTTAATATGACTATTCCACAATGTGATCATGTTCTTTTTATATGTTTGAAGGGATAAATCATCGTACCTCTTCTTCAAAGTTAGCAGTTTTGCAGAATTTACCTGTTAAGCCTCAACAGCTCCGTTTTGTTCCAAATTGTGAACATTGTTATGCGAAACAATTTTATCTTGAACCTCCATCATTTTGTTGTTCGTCAGGACAAATTTCGATTGTTGCTCCTCAAATGCCTCATGCTTTAAAATCTTTATTTTTAAACAATGACAAAGAATCGAAACACTTCAGGAAGAATGTTTGTACATACAATAACAATATGGTTTTTACTTCCTATAGAGCTAGATATGATCGCGACCTAACAAAAAATAAGAAGGGGGTTTATACATTCCGTGTTCAAGGACCAGTTTATCATTTCCTTGATAGTTTAGTGCCAAAAAGCAATAAGGTATCTGGAATCCAACTCTATTTCTTTGATACTGACGAAGAACTAAGAAGAAGGATTGGCAGTTGTGATAAACTTCGTGAAAATACATTGGAACTGATTATGGCAGTTCTTCAAGATAACCCTTATGCCAAGTTCTTTCGAAGTCTTAAAGATATTACGTCACTTGAGAATCACAAAATAGTTCTCAGATGTTATCCCGAGCTTGATCAATGTGTTTATAATCTTCCTACTGCATCATAAGTAGCTGCTATATGGACTGAAACTAATGATGAACAAAATGATAAATCTCCTCACATCTAAGTCTACGCTCACTCGGGTACAAGTTATAGAATTCAATCTTACTATGCATGTTATGACCCACTTCAATATCCACTTTTATTTCCTCGCGGTGAATTTGGATGGCATCGTGGCATTAAGCAGTTAATTCCACATTGAAACAGGACCAATGTTTTAGATGAAAGAACCAATGTTTCTCTCCACTCTTTTACTAATCCATCTGAATTATTCACTCTCGAAAATATAGGTAAGTTGTCTTTTTATTTTGTTGTTTTCCAAATATTATTTAATTACACGGTTTTATTTATCAATATTATTTTTATTGTTACTAGCTGCTGAAGAAGCACACTCTGAACATGGTTTAGTATCTGCTAGAGAATATTATTGCTATCGACTTCAAATGAGAGATAATGACGAATCCATGCTCCTCCATAGCTTAAGACTACTTCAGCAATTTGATGGTACTTATATAAAGATTGAAACATCCCGACTTGATTTCTATAGAAAAAAAATGAAATAAGATACGGATAGAAATTTTACAAGGTGTTTTAGATAACATTAACGTTGGTCAAACTAAAGTTTCTAGAATTGACTATCGAATTGTCCTCCTAGCTTCGTTTATCGGCGGTCCAAGGGACATGAGATGACGTTATCTCGATGCAATGACTCTAGTACAAAAATATGGTAAACCAGATATTTTCCTCACTATCACTTGCAACCCTATGTGGAAAGAAATACATGACAATCTTAAATTTCATGAAAAGGTGCAAGATAAACCAGATTTATTGGCTAGAGTATTTAGAGCTAAATTTGAAATTCTAAAAAATGAGTTAATAAAAAAAACAAATCTTTAGAGATGCTGCCGCATTTGTTTACATTATTGAATTTCAAAAGCGTGGATTCCCTCATACTCATTTACTGCTGATACTTAAGCCATAGTTTAAGTTGCTAAATCCAGATTCCTATGATCAGATCATATCTGCTAAAATATCTAATCCTAATCAAAATTTCAGGTTATATTCTCTTGTCATT
Source organism: Erythroxylum plowmanianum (assembly GCA_025531925.1). Lineage (NCBI taxonomy): Eukaryota > Viridiplantae > Streptophyta > Magnoliopsida > Malpighiales > Erythroxylaceae > Erythroxylum > Erythroxylum plowmanianum. The sequence goes on from JANVCQ010000231.1 coordinate 22,967,650, forward strand.
AAGCATATGATCCACGGTCCTTGTGGTTTTATGAACAAAGATTGTCCTTGCATGAGAAATGGTGTATGCAAAAACCATTATCCCAAGAATTTTACTCCTTTCATTGTTCATGGTGAAGACAGTTATCTGTACTATGGACGAAGAGATGATGGAAGAAAAGCAAAAATTTGCAGACATGAGGTTGATAATAGGTGGGTGGTTCCTCATAATCCATACCTTTTGATGCTACTTGATTGTCACATTAATGTTGAAATATGCTCAACTGTGAAGCTTGTTAAATACTTATATAAATATGTCTTTAAAGGCCATGACCTTGTGAACTTTAGCATCACTAATCAGGAGAACACAATTAATAGTGATGAAATCAGTAATTTCCAAAAAGGCCGTTGGATTTCACCTCCCGAAGCTTTGTGACGTATATATGAATTTCATCTAGCAGAGATTAATCCATCAGTTTATGTACTACAAGTTCAGCTCCCAGATCAATAGTTTGTTTCCTTTGAAAAAAAAATGCTAATTTGTTTTATTTGTTAAGAAATATCGACTTCTCAAAAACAATGCTTACCAAAATTTTCAAGTTGAATTTGACAAATAAAAAGGCTGCAGAGATGAAATGTCTGTATAGAGATTTCCTAGAACATTTTGTTTGGAATCGAAAAATAAAAACATGGTTAGAAAGAAGTCAAAGAAAAGTAATAGGAAGATTAGTTACTGTTGAGCCTCGAGAAGGAGAGAGGTATTACTTGAGATTATTACTCATGCATGTTAAAGGACCAACATCATTTGATCACTTATTAATTGTTGATGGTCAGAAGATTAACTGTTTCAGGGAGGCTACACTACAATTGGGATTGCTAGCATCTGACTCTTACATAGAACAAACACTTGAGGAAGTTGTCATCTTTCAAATGCTAGCATCCCTCAGACTTTTATTTGTTACACTCTTGTTCTATTGTTCACCGACAAATCCTAAGCAGCTCTGGGAAACTTTCAAGGACGACCTTTATTCTGACTACCTGTATGCTTCTTCTTCCTATAATACGTACACTTCTAATGACGTTACAAAAATGGCCCTTCAAGATATTAATAAATCTCTAGAACAAATGGGGAAAAGCTTGGCCGATTATCATTTTACTGATCATCAGTTTCATGTTGATTATCATCAACAACAAACTAAGGAAGTATAAAGTGAGATGAATATACAAATTGGTCCAGAAGACCTATTGTTACAATCAAGGTTGAATAATGAGAAAAAGCACATATTTGATTTAATAATGAATTTAGTTTTGACTTCAGCCAATGCAAGTTATTTCATTGACGGTCCCGGCGGAACTAGAAAATTTTCTTATATCAAGCTCTCCTTGGAAATTTACGATCACAGGGGCATATTGCAATTGCTGTAGTCACATCGGGCGTTGCAGCCTCAATCCTTCCAAGTGGTAGGACAGCTCACTCAAGATTTAAAATCCCGCTTGATTTTTCAAAGCAAAAAGTTTGTCAATTAAGCAAACAAAGTAGTATTGCAAAATTGATATTTGAATCTAGCCTTATCTTATAGGATGAGGCTTCCATGGCAAAACAAGAAGCCATTGAAACATTTCACAATTTGGTTCAAGATATAATGGACTTTGATAAACCTTTTGGAGGAAAAATTGTTGTATTTCGTGGCGACTTTCGTCAAACTTTGCCAGTTATTGACCAAGCAACAAAACAACAACTCATTGATTTGAGTCTTCTAAATTCACATCTTTGGCCACGCATGTGTAAATTCTCTTTGATGATAAATATGAGAGCTGTGTCAAATCCAGTTTTTGCTGATTTTTTATTGTGAGTTGGAGAAGGCACTAAGCCAATGGATGAGCAAGATCAAATATGCTTGCCAAAAGAATTGATTATTCCTTATGACAACAAGGATGAATCTCTTAATAGGTTAATATTTTTTTCATTATATATTTTACTATCCTTTTTTACAATTGCTATTACATTTTTCTGATATGCCATTATCCTCACCAAGTTACTTGAAAACGTCTTCCCTGACCTAAGCTTATATTCATCCGATCCGTATCAGATGATAAACAGATGCATGCTATGTCCAACAAACAATTGTGTTGATGAAATTAATGACATGATGATTCAAAAATTGTCAGGAAATATGCATTCATATATGAGTTTTGACAAGACGATTGACCGAAGACATCAAGCTGATTATGAAGATTTTCTCAAATTTTTAAATCCTAAAGGCCTACCTCCACTTAAACTCTTGCTCAAAGAAGGCTCTCCAATTATGCTACTCAGAAATTTAAATCCAACTGAGGGACTATGTAATGGAACAAGGTTGATATGCAGACAATTAAAAGATCATACAATTTTTGCTGAAATTGTATTTGGACCTCACAAAGGAAAATTCATTTTTATACCTAAAATTCCTTTACAATCTTCAGAAAACGAAAAAAATGGAATTCCTTTCGTTAGAACACAATTCCCAATTCGTTTGTGTTTTGCAATGACCATAAACAAATCTCAAGGTCAAACACTTGATCATATAGGAATTTATCTTCATTAACCTGTATTCTCGCATGGATAACTATATGTGACTCTATCAAGAGCTCGAACTCCTGAATCAGTTAAAATTTTTATTATTCCTGGAACTTTTGAATCTTCAAACTTTGATCAAAAAACAAGAAATATTGTTTTTCGTGAAAATTTTCAATTAGTCAGATTATAAAAGATAAACATTCTTGAGAGGTATGTTAGTTGTTTCTTTTGTCACTTGATATAATTTCATTTCATGTAAAAAAGTCTTTCTTTTCACTTATTCATTAAACATATTCTTTCAGCATGGAAAACCGTTTATTGATTAAAGATATTTTACCTGGAGTTTAATGGTGGTCTTGTGAAATAATAGTCCAAGAAAAACAACATATTGTCACTTCGCCTGCTACACCAAAAAGACAAAAGTTTATCTTCTTTGATTCTGAGGTATAACAATTACGCTTTCTTCCTTTTACTTTTTTTTAGCTTAACTATTAATAATTTCCTTATTATTAACAGGGATCACAAGTTGAGGGTATCATATTCAACAATGATATCCAAAGAATGAGCAACATCTTACAGCCATGTAAGAAATATATTATTTCTAATGCGATTGTGAAATCAATTCCACCTCAATACCAAACCGAAAATTTGAAAATACAATGAATTATTATGAGCCGCACTGTCATCGAACCTGTGCCAGAAGATGAAACAATCATCCCTGTCAAATTTAGCTTTACATCTTTCAAGAATCTCATGGACTGTGTAAATGACAAGCAGAAATCAGTTGGTTAGATCCTTAATATATTTTTTCATACAATGTTCACAAATTTTTTATTGTATCTAATTATATTTATCTTTAACACATGATAGATATTTTAGCCGTCGTTATTGAAGTGTTGGATAGAAAAGAAATCGTCAAAGATGGAAGAACTTCAACTGTGCAGAAATTTGTTATCACCAACAAAGAGTAATTTTAATTCTCTATTATTCTTTATATTTTCCATAAAACTGAGATACATTTTTTATTTTTCTAACATTTCTTTTTTTTTATTAGACACTAAACGATCGTATTGTCACTGTGGAATTCTTTTGTTGATAACAAGGGCCGACACATTACTGAATCCCTACATTCTTATCTAGTTATTGTCTGTAGAAGACTGAAAGTTAACTTCTATAACGGTATTTTTCCTTCCTCATAATATTACTTGTTATTATTTATCTTTTTATGTTATCTTAAAGTTACAATTTAAAATGTTAAGTGTTGCATTATCGACGTGGTTCGACTAAGCAATTCTCGTTGATCCACCGATACACGAAGTTATAGATCTTAAAAATTGGTAATGCGTTATCTTAACTGCAACATCTCTGCTCCAATGATCTATATCAAATTGAACATCTTCGCTTCAACTATCAATGGCATTATGTCAAAATTTTTAAAATTCTGATCCTTTCATATTTATAATTATTATGTTACAAATTATATACAAATTATATAAAATTTTTATGTTTTCATCTTTATAATTATTATGTTACAGGGCATGACAAAATAATAAGGAAATTAAAAACCTTATCAGCGAACGATCATACCTCAAATATAATCCTGATATATCTTTCAGATCTCATCAGAAAATCACCAAAATCATGTTTTTAAATTTTGCCAGCAAGGTAACTACATCTATATATTCTTATCCAATATTTCGTTTAAAACTTTTTAATTGAAACCTTGTTATCGGTTTTTTCCAGATATCATGGATTGAAGGTAAAATTTCCTTTCAACACATCTTGAAAAATATTGGTATGTAGCATGCAAGAAATGCTTTCGCTCTACGACTGCTGCATAGGGAGTTCTGTTCACTTATAATTCTTATAGAGAAAAACTTATGACTAAAACGAGGTTTCCACCTTCTATTTTCATTCATCAATTTACTGCTTTTTCCTTCCCATTTGGATTTTGAAATTTTTAGGTGACTTTTTTACTTACATGTCATGGGTGCGACTTTTTTACTCACACTTGTCACCTTTTTACTTACATATATTCTGCTGTAGTTATAAAATCTTTTTGTCTTTTTATTCTAATTTTTTGTATAGATGCCGATATGACATAGATTTGACCGATGAAACAAGGATTATCACGGCTTCCATTTTTGGCGACCTAACTGAAAAACTTTTGAATTTCACCGCCTTTGAAGCTATGCAATATTCCAATGAGGTTATATTTTTCCATCTATTTTTCTTTTACGTTTCCAATTTAATATGCCACTAATTATCTTTATATAGTTATTTCATTAATAGTTGACATTTTTGGATTTGCATAATAAGAACATTTCTTTTACGTTTCTCCACTGTGCTTCTTCTTCTTCCTCAAACTTCATTTTTTTCTCTTCCAACTTAAATTCCTCTAGCTTATTGATAATGCATTTTTTTTAACTTCATACATTTTTTAAACCAACTCAATCAAACTTATACTTCAAATCTTAGGAAATCCGAAATTCATATATACTATCTCTCTCTACTGTATTTTTTTTCATGTCTATATCTTCATTTTATGTACCTTCCCACTAATCTTTCCATTCCTAAATCATATATTTAGTATTTCTATACCCATGACAAGTAAAAGGACTTAGAACAGTCGTACGATAAACCAACTTGAGGCTTACATATATCAAATTTTGCACCCAGAGTGATTAATATTCAAAATGGAGGCTCTTCTTATTCTGAAATAGAACACAATGCTCTTGGATGCACTTCATCAGACCGTCCCATACTTTAGATTTTTATAATGAAAAAAATAACAAGAATATATAGCCAAAAACTCGTCAGAAGTTCATCACCCCTCAAAACTTCAAAGCACGATAGCAACTTTCTCCCTACATAATCCAAGGTCGCTACCGTGCATTTGCACGATAGTGATTTTACGCTATTCAACCCCCAATGTTGCTCCCTTTTGAATCACCAGAGTCATCGTCGTGCTTATGCATGACGGTGCAAATCCATATAACTCAAAAAAATGCTTTTTTCACTAAACCTCAACACGATGATGCTTTTTCACCTAAAATCCATAAGTCACTGTCGTACATTTTGGATCTCAAAACTCATCGTCTTGCTTATGCACGACGATACATTCTCTCCTTCTTCTCCACTCTGCTTCTTCTTCCTCAACTTCTTTTTTTCTCTCTTCCAACTTAAATTCCTCTACCTTGTTGATAATGCATTTCTTTACTCCATACATTTTTTTAAACCAACTAAATAAAACTTATACTCCAAATCTTAACGAATCCGAAATTCATATATACTACCTCTCTCTACTCTTCTTTTTTTTCATGTCTTTATCTTCATTTTCTGTACCTTCCCACTAATCTTTCTATTCCTAAATCATATATTCAGTCTTTCTATACCCATGACAACCTCTAATTAACATATCAAAAGCAAACATATATAATAATTGATCAAACCCAAAAACTTCTCATAAGCTTTCTCTCACTTCTGTGTTTTCATCTTTCTCTTTTATCTGATGCATTCATTTCCATTTTTCCACACTTTCAACTCCTTAACAACAACGTCATTTCATTATACACTTTACGTTTAAAAACATAGCACTACAACACTTATTCACGTCCATCTCTGTTAACACTTCATCATTTTTTTTCATGCATGCACAGTTCACGACAGAACATCCATATATGATCTTCTCCGATCAGATCAAGAAAACTCGTCAAATATTCATCAGATGTCAACCTTCAAAGTCACCATCCTACATATGCACGATCACAATTTTCGTCCTTGAACCTCCAAAATCGCTATCGTGCATTTCCACGATCGCGACATTCACTTATAAACGTCCAATGTCGCTATCATGCATTTGCACGATAGCAACTTTCACTCTTTAAACAACCAAATGCACGATAGCGACTTTCATTCTTAAAAATCCAATGGCACATACCCAACTTCCAATTTCCATATTTTTTGATCCAGAACTCCAAAAATTGCAAACTTTATATCAATGGAAAGCTAGAAGAAAGATCTACAACTTTCATGAATACAATCTTGTCAAAATCTATCTAGATCAATACATTTTATTCATAAACATTTTAGATCAAAAGTTAACTCCCTTAACTATTTATTCCTAATAACCTCTCACATGACTTCCATTCACTAAAATCCAACCCTTTAACTTTTATTTCTAGTCTTTCTACTCCATTTCATTCAACTCATTCATTATAATCACAATTCTCAACATATCCCATTGCAATTCAATATACTTGGAATGTCAATGAATGCATATATGCTGAACATGAAATGCAAATTTTTCTAACTCTCACATTGCTATTTTCTCCATTATTGAAATCTAAGTTCTAACCCTTATTATTATTATTATTATTATTATTATTATTATATTCTACTCCACTCTGTGACTCATCCATGAAGTACAACTTCGTTTTAGCTTTATTCATTCACTCGCATATACATTTTTTTGAATCATAATAAACAGTTAATGTTTTTTTATAATTTAAATATACTTATACTTAAATAATAGTTATACTTAAATAATAGTTAATTAATATTTTTCAATCATAATAAATAGTTAACGTTTTTTAATCTATTTAAATATACGTATACTTAAATAATAGTTAATGAAATAAATATGATATAATTAACTTGCTAGTGACTATTTTTATTCTGAAATAGAACACAATCCTCTCGACTACACTCTATTAGACCCTCCCATACTTTAGATTTCAATAATAGAAAAAATAACAATATGAGAGTTAGAAAACAAAAATGTCATCTCATGTTCATGCATAATATTATCATACAAGCTTTTGAATTTAAATTTCTTTGTACATTCGAAATTATATATTTTTAAAATTTCTATCATAATTTCCTTCTTAATATACATCTCAAAATTTAAATGCTCATAATTTTATGACAAATTTTAATTTTCATAATATTCGTTTGTACATTAAATAATTTTAAATAATATCAGATATTAACACTTTTGTATTATCTCAATCGATTAAATGTTTATAACTTTCTCCCGATGTATTAAATGAATTTATCCACTTTTTTAGACCTTCATTAACTATGATATTTAATTAGTAACAAAATATTTTACATTTTTAAAATTTTATTTTATCTCTTGCTTTTTTTTCACTCCATATTTTTACCAACTAAGTTTACCTGTTTCTTTTTTATATTAAATTTATATATTTTTATTATAAATTAATAAATCTTATATTTATCATCTTGCAACAAAATTTTAAATTACACAGAATTTATTTATTGTCAACTTATTTTCTTTTTATATTTTATCTTTTATATTTTCAATATAATATATTTAAATCTTCTTTATAAAATTTGCCTTTCACATTTAAAATTTTTATTATTTGATAACTACTTTTTATAAATTACAAATTATAACCGATCGATTAAATTACAGTCTTCTTATAAAAGCCAAGTCGTTGAGAGACTAGCGAGGAAGAAACGACCCTGTGCTCACTCTTCTCTAAATGCCCTTCATAAAAATCGAGTCTTTATAGCCTTTGAAGCTTTCCATCTCTTCACAAAGTTATCTGTGTACATCTTCTTTGAAGTGTTGACTTGTATGTAATGTATATATATGTAGAGAGAGAGAGAGAGAGCAATACGTGTTTGTGTTTGTCTCTCTTGAGCGTGTGTTATAGTCACGTTTATTGTTTAGTTTATAACGAGTGAATCGGTGCGTAACCAAGGACGCCCATTTGCTCAATTTAGCTCTTTCAACTTGAGTTTCATTTTGACGGCTTGTTCTCTCTGCCTCTCTCTTTGGTTTAATCAGTGGAGGTATGTGTACCAAATTCCTTCCCTTTTAGTTTCTTTGTTGTTCTTTCTCGTGTGTGTTTGGTTGTTTAATCAGTTATATCGATATTATGCTGTGTGTTTTGCTTTTTCTTGCTTAACTTGTGTATTTGCAATTTAATTCTGGTTTTCTTTTGTGGCTTAATGGTTTCCTGGCAGTGTGAAAGAGCTGAATTGTTTGGGATCGTCTTGGAATTTTATGCACGAGCAGAAGTAATAGTAGCTCCGTCTGTTCTGCCTTTTTTTTCTCTTTGCTTTCTTATGTTTCTCTTTTTCCGTCTAATAAGTTCTTGGTTTATGTGAATGATATTATTACTCATATAGTATGGGGTTATATGGGATTGGTTCTGGAGGCAAATGTAGGTGAAGAGTCGCTTTGTTTCTATGAAAGTATGTTTGATGTGTGGGTGCTTCGTTCGTGTTGGTAGATGGATCTGGAGGGTGTTGGTTGCTTGGCGACTTGAATTTTGATAGCTACCTGGAATTCTCTCTATTTGTTTGGGTGTTTGAATATTCTATAAACCGTTTTTATTGAGTTGTCTTTGGGTCTGATTATTAACCGTGGATGTTCTTTTTTTTTTTCTTAAATAATCATAGTTTTTGCTCGTTTTTAAATTAAATAATTGTTCTCGATTTTTATATTTCTTTTCATTTTAGGTTATTTCATCTTGACTTTAGAACACAGTAATTAAAGGCATATATTATATCCCAGGGTAAAGCTTTTCCAATTTTTTTGTGGAATTTTCACGTAAGATGAGATATGGTTAGCAAATATACTTACAAAATTAAAAAAAAAAGATTATTTGGAGAACTTTGAATTTTGATAATTATTTCATTTAAAAATTTATAGTTAGTAAATACGCTTTGTTGTTCTTCTTCTCTGAAACATTACGTTCTTGATTCAAGAGGTAAACACGTTTCTGCATTTTATCATGGATAAATTAATTTAAAAATAATGAAAAGTAATTTTGTTTTCACGAAAATGTACTTAGTACATTTTATTATTTTTATACTTGAAGAATCTTTTTTATTCTTTTTTCTTTGCAAAATTTTGTTTCAACTCTTTTGCTCTATTCCTTTAGGGGAATAAAAAGGAGACTCTGGTTTTAATTCAAACATGTTGACTTTTCCCTCTTCCCTTTTTCTCATTTAGAGATGTTCGACTTCTGCTTCATAATGTCTCACGGAATTTGATAGCCTGACAAAAGTTTCCGACACCCATTTTATCTTCTTTATGCTGTTTAATTTATGTCAAATGTTGAAGAATCATATTTTATTTTCCTTTACAGATGGATCTTGTTGAAGTGAATCATATTGAAAGATACACTGATGACGAATCTGAAGAGCAGCCACTTCCAGAAGAAACTCCTGGTATATCTGATGTTTCTCATGATTCTGGCTTGGCTCCTAGGATTGGAGAGCAGTATCAGGTTAAACTTCCACCATTGATGACCAAATCTGCATACACCCTGCTGATGGAGAATCCAACTAATGCAACCTTGTTCGATACTAATTATGGGTTTTTAGTTGGATTACCTATATCATTAATGTGGATTAATGATGAAGTTGATAATGTCAAACACGCAGCACAATTTCCTGCTTTTTGGACCAATAAGTCTGTTGAAAACAAGTACATAAAATCTGAAGGCAGCATAGGCAGACAGGGCTGTACTGATAGTGTACTAAATCCTAGGGCTGAGTCGATAGAGAATATACTAGATGTTGTGGTTAAAATAGAAAATTCTAGAGAGCTACATTTACAACAAGGATTTAAGTTTGAAATGCTTCAGAAGTGTGCAGGCCACTGCATGGTTCCTGGTTCCTTGGGTGGCACGTGGACTGATGTGGAGGAGGCTTGTTTTCTCCTTGGATTGTACATTTTTGGGAGAAATCTTGTTCAAGTGAAAAATTTTGTTGAGACCAAAACTATTGGTGACTTGCTTTCATTTTACTATGGAAAGTTTTATAGGTCTGACAGATATCAAAGATGGTCCGAGTGCCAAAAGGTAAGAAATCGAAGATGTATACAAGGAAAACGAATATTGAGAGGATTGAGACAACAAGAGCCCTTATCTTCTTTGCTTCTTAATTTGTCAGTGGAACGCAAAAAGACTTTGCTGGAGGTATATTTTACTGGATTCTATTGTGAACTTTTGCTAATTTTCTCACCTGTAAGTTATGTAAAGGGATGGAGCAATTGTTACATTTGAAACAATTTGCATGCATAAATTAAAAATGCTTACATTAATGATAAACTCTCAAATCATCCAATTAACAAGTTACCTTTCAGCAAAATTTTCCAACCGCTTCTTTTCAGGTATTTTTTTGTTGACTAACTACCACATGTTTCTTTAGCGGATGATTTGGACCTCAGGTTACTTCATTTGCATCTAGCCCACGGTCTCTCACTGACATTTTAGATATCAGCTTCCAGTCATTAAGTTTCCGTGTCTTGATGATTTTTCGTTTCTACTTAGTCCTTACAGTGGCACTATCTTGTTCATCTAAGAACTTCTTTGTTACAGTTTTAAAAAAATTCTCATCATTTTATTTCAGTCACCAAGTTATGCTGGCACCTTGTTTGACTATTAGTTTCATGTTGCTTAGCTTGCTAATGCATTTGGAGAAGGAAGAATGTTAGTTGAAGAATATGTATTTGCCTTAAAAGCTGAAGTTGGTGTTGATGCCCTCATTGAGGCAGTGGCAACTGGCCAAGGGAAGGACCTTAAAGGCACGGCCATGGAGCCTTCCAAATCTAGTCAAGTTTTAGCGGGCCACCCAGAAATACCAATTGGGAAAGCATGCTCCAAGCTTACACCTTTGGAAATTACCAACTTCTTAAATGGAGGCTATCGGTTGAGTAAAGCTCGATCAAATGATCTCTTCTGGGAAGCTGTCTGGCCTCGTTTACTGGCAAGAGGGTGGCACTCTGAGCAGCCTTATGAACTTGGGTACACTGGTGTTTCCGGAAATTTTTTGGTATTTCTAATCCCTGGTGTCATTAAGTTTTCAAGAAGGAAACTTGTGAAAGGAACTCACTATTTTGATTCTGTGAGTGATGTATTAAAAAAAGTTGCTTTAGATCCAGCACTTCTTGAACTTGATAGTGGAGCAGAGGGCAAAGAAGAGAATGATTGTAGTAGTGAAGCACATTTTGATCAAGGAGATGTTCCTGATCAACAGCGCCATTGTTATCTGAAGCCACAAACTCCAAGCCGAAACCCAGATTCTATGAAGTTCACCATTGTTGATTCAAGTATGGCCACTGGGGAAACAAAAAAGGTGAGAGAATTGAGAAGTTTGCCGGTTGAAACTTCAAACATCTTCACCTCCAATACCACTTCTGAAGGAATTGAGAGAGATTCCTCTGTGGGGCGAGTGTCAGACGATTCTGATCTTCCATCTTTTGATGGTAATCAAAGTCAGTCCAAACTGTCAAGATTCTTGAGGATTAATGCGAATAAAAGAGACAAGAAAGATTTAAGTAATCTCCCAAAAAGAAGTGTTGTTGCTTTACAAGCTCCTAATGAGCAGAAGGTTGGTAAATGGAAATGCTCGAAGCAAGTCGAGGTTACCAAGGGACGTGCAACACGTAGAACCAAACCTGGTGATAGATTTCGAACAGCCTGTGGTACAAACCCACAAAAGAGATTAAATGCTTGTAACCCCTCAGAGTGCAGCACAATCAACACCCTGGTTATTTCCAAGTTAAAGAATGACAAAGCTGGATGCTTATTACGCAAACATGATGTTATGGAAATCAATACTTTTCACAAGGATCCAACTCAGGAGAAGTTATCAACCGACAGGTATTCATCCAGCGCAAGTCAAACTGTTGGTGAAGAATGCTCTTACAATTGTAACTCGTCGAGTGTTGAAAATCCTCAGGAGAATCCTCTAATCCGTATGTTAATTGACCAGAACATACCTTTCATGCAAGATATAGAAACTGAACCTTTGATGGTGGAAACGACAGAAAAATTGACTGATCAAAGAAATGGACAGCCAGGTGATGCTAATTCTCTGGATACTTCAAAATGTCAACTTGATGATAAGCAACATAATATGAACTCACGCAGACGAAGCATGAGAAATAGACCACCAACCTGTAAAGCATTGGAATCTGTTGCTTGGGGATGTTTAGGCGTGAAGCAGAAGCGGAAGAGCAAAGATGAATATCCTCTAGAGAGCTCAACATCACCTTCAAAGCATGCCCGTTATAGGGTGAGAATCACCGAAAAACATAACTCTACCGAGAACGGTAGCTGTCATATTGAAGATATGAAAGATGGCAGAGAAAGCAGAGCATGTAAAGGATAAAGGTGACATGTTTAGCAAATGTGGGGTACTAACTCACAGGAAACAGGTTCCAATCTTTATCTCCAACATTGGTTGGATGCCGAATTGTCAACCAGCAGTTCAGGAATCCCACTTTTGGGATCCTTTATTCTGCTCGAGAAATTTGCAAGAATGCTCACTTCTTAGCTGCAGAAGTACTCATTGCCCGTAAGGGAATAGCCGTCCTCATCCCGTGCAAAGGTACTGGGCTGGAGTTACAAAAATAAAAGGAGTTTTGCAAGTATGAGACTTTCCATGCAACGAGTTTTGGGAATACCAGTACTAGTAGTTCTTTCCCTCAGCAATTGGTGGCTATTCATACGTAGAGATGGCAACTCGGCTTCGGCTCAATTTTTCTGGGCCTAAGCCCAAGCCTAATTCTTATAAACAAACCGATGTTATTTTTGTAAAAAAGTGACAAAGCGATGGGATAAACTATTAAAAACATTGAATTCTCTTAATTTGTTTTCCTTTTTGATTTTATTATTTAAGTTTTTCCAACTTGCATACTTCTGCGAGGATGTTGCATGACATTTATTTCATTAAATGAAAAGTTTATATATAACATTTTTATTAAAGCATTATAAAATTGTTTCAAATTGTCATTTTATTTTTTTAAGAAATTAAAAGAGAGAATGAATAAAGTACATATTTAACCATAAAGCACTTAAAACTACGCTTATCTCCCAATAATAAAACATTTTTAAAGCCAAAACCATGCAAAAGCTTAACGTCAAGAGCTATAATTAACATTTTTAAAGCCAGAACCAAGCAAGCTAAACATCAAGAGCTATAATTTAATTGCTAACTTGGAAAGCAGAAGAGAGAACTTCTATTTGAGGCTATAAATGAGGTTCGTGAAACCAAAACTATATAAGATTCCATTCTTATATAGTTTGTAACCATTGCTTGTTTGTAAGTATCCTCCATATCCTTTTGATCATAAGCATATTGTTTGTAACTTTAATAGGCAAAATTCCAAGGCCTCTCTCCTCCTTTTGTAAGCACAACTTGACATGTGCATAATTGTTGATACATTTAATCTATTACACTTAGTAATTAATGCCTTAAAATGCTTATGATACTTACTTTAGCTCATATTTGATATCAGGTATATTTCGAATGTGAAGGAGCTAAAGGAACCTGAAAGCATACTTATTGGGCCATCTTCTCAATGCTCATACTCTATTGTCTTCATGGAGCAAGAAGAAGAAAAAGGTTAAAAGAAGAAAAGACAAAATAGAGCATAAAAATGGAGACCATGGCTATAATGATTAAAATGTTACAACCATGAGACCAAGGCTGTAACATGACTTACAAGCCTTATTTTAACCTACCAAGAGAAACCTCATGCTACCATTTTAACCCAGTTGTCCCATTTCATGCCAGCTGTCCATTGTAACCTAGTTTTTGTAAGATAGAAAGGTGTGTGATGGCAAAGTGATTGGGGTGAATAAGCAAAATTGTGTTTATGCTTAATGTATTAGAAGTTAGCTATCCTCAGGTAGTGTGTATGGATCCACCTAACCAAAAGGGCTTGCTTTTTTGTAAGTATCCTCTATATCCTATTGATCATAAGCATATTGTTTCTAACTTTAATAGGCAAAATTCCAAGGCCTCCCTCCTCCTTTGGTAAGCACATCTTGATATGTGCATAATTGTTGATACATTTAATCCATTACATTTAGTGATTAATGCCTTAAAATGCTCAGGATACTCACTTTAGCTCATATTTGATTTCAAGTACATTTCAGAAGTGAATGAGCTACAGTGACCCAAAAACATACTAATTGAGTCATCTTCTCACTGTTCATACTCTGTTGTCTTGATGGAGCAAGAAGAAGAAAAGACAAAATATAGCATAAAAATAGAGACCACGACTGTAACAATTAAAATGTCTTATGACTGTAACATGAATTACAAGCCTTATTTTAACCTACCAAGAGACACCTTATGCTACCTCTTTAACCCAGCTATCCCATTTTATGCTAGCTATCCATTTAACCTAATTGTCCATTGTAACCTAGTTTTTAGAGATAGAAAGGAAAGATGTGTGATGACAAAGTGAGGGGGTGGGGGTGAATAACAAAAATAGTAGTGGAGAGACCTCCAAGACATCATTCATCATCAATTTTTCTAGGGTTTTCAAGATGGAATGAGGAGACAGCTATGGAGAAGCCATTCATCATCATTTTCTCTTTGGTTTTCAAGGAGGAATAACGTGAACAATAAAGATAGTAGTGGATAACAGGTACTCTTCATCATTTTCTCTTTGGTTTTCAAGATGGAAAGAGGCAACAATAGCTATTCTTCTTAGAGATTAATGGAAAGCATGGATGGATAATATCAGTTCGAAGGTGAAATTGATGCTTAAGTCACTAGTTTAATTTTACTTTATTTTCTCAATTACATAAAAACCCAAAAGTCCCTTTTTATTTCTTTTGCATCAATTATTTTCATTACGAGAATTAACCAAATATTTCCTATGGATACAATCCCGACTCATCACTTCTATAAGTTTTTAGTGTGCAGAGTTAGGTAAATTTTTCAGTGCACTCGACACGCACTGTCACAACTCTCTATACTTTACTTCAGATAAAGCGTTGAGTCACTTGGCTAGAGAAATATTCTTATAAACTTCTCGATAGTCTACATAATGTTTTAATTGATATTTTATAGGCTCTTCATTAACTAAAATAATGAACCAAGAAAGATTTTAATTGATATTTTAATGACAACAAAATATAATTACTACTAATGAGTTGACTAATTTGATAAAAAGCAATATAAGAATAAAATATATTTATAAAACAAAAAAGATAGTTCATGAAATTGATAAAGAGAAGTTGAAGTTTGCAACCTTTAATGATAAGATTAAGTCAAGAGCAAAAGAAGATCAAGTCAAGAACAAAAGAATATCAAGGCATATCAAGATCATTGTATTTTTTGCAATACTAATTATAATCTTATTTAGTCACTTTGATGATGTTAAAGGGTCACCATGTATAAATATTTTATATTGCTTTATTACATGAGTTTTTTCATTCATTAAAAGGTACTGAAGCATTTGATTTTAAAAGAAAAGGCTCTTGATCTTTCAATCACTCTCTAGGGGATATTTTAGATGTTGTTTTAATTATAATTTAAGAAATAAATCAAGTTTGAACCCTTGGAGTTGTTAAAATCATGTTTTATGAGGGATTGGTTGACTAACATAGGTTAATGTCAACCAAAATAAGTTAAATATGTAATAGGTGAGTTTGTTAACACATTGGTCGACAAATATGATTGAGTGATCAACTAATGTACAATAGCTAGCAAATTTTGTACATTAAACGCATATAGGTTGACTAATATAACATAATGATCGATCAATATAGGTTAAACTTATAATATGATTTTTCTTGATATATTAGTTTACTAATGTAGGTTTATGGTTGATTAATATCCCTCTGCAGGACACATTAGTCAATCAATATGTCCTAGTGGTTAACCAATGTCTCAATCACTAGTGATTTTGTATATTTGATGCACAGTAGTCAACTGATACGTTATACTAGTCAACCATTGCTTTGTAAATAGCCACTATAATAACTATTTTTTTCTAACAATTAGTAAGAGTCCGAAAACCCTGTAAGTATAAGTTTTCTAATTGTTTACTTTATCAAAAAGTATTTAGGTTTATTTTACACACATTTCTAAGAGTTTATCAAGCATTTGAGCATTTTTATCTCATATTTGTATGGGTGAGCCTTTTGATATTATCAAAGTGAAAAAGTGAGCTATTTTAAGTTGTAAGTTTCTATTAGGGTTCTTATTTGTTGTATTTGAGAATAACCTAAAATACATTAAAGTTAATCTTTAACTTAGAGGAATATTGTAAACACATTCTTCTTTGCTAAGACAAGATGGTATAAAGGTAAGTTATAGTGAAATTTTAAAAAGAGTTTTGGTAATAAACGTATGTAAGAGTTGTTTGCTAAACCACTATAAATAGTTTACATTTATCCTCTCTTACTCCTACATTATTGCTTATGTGTGTTATTAAAATTTGTTATTTTATTTCAAAATTTTATATTGTATAAATTGTGTTCATTAACAAACTAAGTTAGTAACATTTTAAATAAAATTTATGAACACCCAATTCCTATAGCAAAGATTTTAATAGCATATTTATGATCATCATTATCATCATTCAACCAAAAGGAACAAAACATTATTAAAGCCCCCTTATTTGATGGAAATGACTTTTTTTAATTAAACACAAGGATGATTTTTTTTAATGATTGAAAGTGTAGACCAAAGAGAAATAGTTTCAAATGGCCTCTTCATACATATGAAAATCATAAATAATAAAAATCTCCAAAATAAAGGAAGAATGTGAGCATCAAGATAAGAGATTAATTTCCTTGAATAGTTAGGCCATACATATCTTATTTTATGTATTAGAAAGAAGTGAATTCAACAAATTCTCTTTATGTGAAATTTTTTCTAAAATTTGACATACATTAGAAATTAAATATGAGGGCACAAATCAAGTTAAGAAGAGGAAAGGGAGCATGTTAACCCACCAATATGAATTGTTTTAAATGAAGCATAATAAAAGTGTCTAAAGAATTTATATGAGATTTATTGATATTAGTGATGCTCTCAAGGGTCTCAAAAAGTCTTATACCAATATTAAATGGTAAGATAGTAGCTCAGGTCACTTACGATGTGGGAAGCTAAAGTAACGACTATGAAAGAAGTTAAGGTTCTAAGAACACTACCATTGGAGGAGCTTATCGGATCTCTTCTCACATATGATACAAGATTTCAAGAGAAACAAGAACAAATAACAATTTTAAGAAAAAGGAATTAACATTCAAGCTTATAAGGGAGGAATCAAGTAAAGAAGAGACATGTACAAGTAGAAGTGATTATGATACCTTACCTTTATCACTAGGAAATTTAAGAAATTTTTAAAGAGAACCAATTTCTCTAAAATAAAGAACTTTAAGGAAGGTAAAGGTGATTCAAAATATAAATCCTTTAACATTATTTTTTTAAATGTATAAGATTTGGTCACATTAAGTTACAATGTCCTCCAGTAAAATATGATGACAAGTATAAAAAAAATAATAATAAAAAGGAGAAGAAAAGTAAAAAAAAAAGAAAAAAACACTTAAGGCCTCAACTCAGGATGAAACAAGTAAATTTGAAAATAATCTCTATGAATAAGAGATAGCTTATATATGCTTTAAGGATAAAGAAGATGATAAGAAACATAAAACTCTAATTCATATGATAGTGATAGTGATTTGATATGATAAACTAATCAAAAGTTTAGAAATCATGAGTAATAAAAAGAAGAAATTATCTTACAAACTCAAGGAAGTTCAAAAATAGTTTGATGCATATATGAATGACAATGAAAAGATGAAAAGTGAATTTCATAGCATTGAAGAATCTAAAAAAGTGATCATTGATGATAATCATATATTAGATGCATTAAAATATGAAAATGAGATACTAAAAGGGAGATCAATTAATGATTGAAATTCATAAAAGGAAGTGAAAAATTAAAAAACATACTATAGGCTCAAAAGAATTTCAATAATAGGTAGGAGGTTGACTATACTTATGGGAGTGCATCCAACACCAAGACTACATTTGTCAAAGGAAATCATTTGTAAGTGAAGAGCCATTGCCTAACGTGACAAATGAGTATGGAGCATCCATATATAATCATATGCATGAACATGCCACATCCACTATGACTCATTCTAAGAGCAAACATCATGCTTTCGTATATGGCCTACAATCTAAGCATAGAGTTCAATATTGTCAAATGAAGAATAGGCATAACTTCTATGATAACTTACAAATCCACTTAACACTCCAAGCCTTCATTCATAGTAGATATCATATATATAGTCATGGTAGGATATTTCACTACCCAGAAAAACATTCAACACCTTTAATATCCAAATATGGACATATTAGTAGACTGTGTTTCTTTAAATAAAAAGCAGTAAGTAAACTTTTGAAAGTTAGGTTGAAAAGAAGAAAGAGATTACTAATAAATGACTTAGTTTCTAACAAACCCCATCTAATAGAGCATATTCCCAAGCATATCAGAGGATATTTGGGGCTATACTCTACTGAAATGATATGTTAGAAAACAACTGAAAAGATATTTCCACTTTACACATAAAATCATATAGCATGGAGGCATTTTAATCAATAAATTGCCAAAGTTCAACATTACTTTCAAAAGTACCTTCCATATTATTACAATTTATGCAATATTCAAAAGATATAAAGAAATCTGATATCAATAGTTTAATGTGACAATGTTATTCATAATGCAAAATAACTTGAGACATCTATAGGTACAACTGATCTTGACCACTAACTCATGTCCAAATGTAGAGGTTATACTCCAACTAGGTTAGCTAGATCTCTCATGGACCTGAAAATAACGTTGCAATTTTGATGAGTTTGTGAACTCCGTGACTGAACCATCATCGATGTATTCACTCAAGTCAAATCACAAAATAAGTATATCATAAAATCCAACATTAAATTCCACATCACATTTCATCATACTTCAACAGGTATGTCATGTAAGCTAGCATTGCATATCTCAACACATCCTCATTTACTTCAACTATATTTCACTATTTCAAAACAATTCAATAATTCATTTCAATTCAATCATATGATACATGTAGTGATGTATATGAAAATGCACATGTGTTTCCATTCTCATTTTTGTTTCATTGTGATTAAATGCCTATCAACCTAATTTACTGTCCGGTATCTGTTGTGGATATCGAGCTCATTTCTGACCTGTACCCATTGTGGATGCCGAGTCCATGTTATCTGAGCCTGAGGCTCTTTTTCATAATCCTGAGCTCAAAGCTCTTTTCTAACATCGGTCACTCTGGTCATAACTTCTTTATCTAATCATGCATTTTAATATAATGAGATGCATCATTCATATGCCATGCTTTCATTTCAGCATATTCATGCCGTATAACAAGCTCCTTAGATCTAAGTTCGACATTCATCAATAAATTGCACACACATTTAAGATTAAACATTCAATTCATACAGAAGCATATTTAAAAGAGTTTACACATCTAAGTTAACTCACAGTACGCTCCAAAAAAGCTATTTCCTCGATGTTCCAGTAATGTCTGGATGTTGACAATTACCTTGCGCGTCTATCTTCACGTAATACACATATAGTTCAAAAATCATTAATTTGTTTATACCTTAAGCAAACATTATAGCTTGTATACAACTAGTTTGCAGTTAGGTTTATACCTTAAGTAAACTTGAGTTATTCCAACTTCATCAATCATACATTCACCAAACTTTTCTATCAATATACATTTATAATTACCTCATGTTCTTCAATGCTCATTCACTCATTCCTAATACACATTGCTCATATCCTTAAGATCATGTTTGCATTCATAAGAACACCTATATTCCCTTGATAACTCATAATGTCCAAATACATAGATATCAAAACAGTCCATTCTTTATGTTATGACTTCAATTAACAACCTAAACTTATCAAACTTTTATCTAATTAATCAAGTAACAATCTAGGTTCATTCCAAGCCTTAATCAAGCCCAAATATACCAATTTAGAGTGATTTTTCCTCAACTGGTTTATCAAGTACACAAAGCAGAATTTATCATTCCAAAATTAGGCCCACGATCGTGGGGGACTTTTCCACGATGGGGGACTTTGCCACGATCTTGAAAAAAGCTAGTGCAACAGGTCACGATCATGGGATGATTGCCACGATCGTGCACTATCTTTCTTCCTCATTTCTCCACAAAATTAACATACTTGGAAACATTACTACCACTTGAATTTTTCCAGATTTCATGGTCCTTAAAGCTACTTCATTTCAAGTTAATTTACACTAAGGCTTCCAAATTCTACCCACTTTAATCATTAACAGTTTCCTTTTTGCAAACTCATTTACATCTCTAACTTTTTAGATTCTAAAACATCTTATTAACACCTATCCTTAGCATGAATTTCTCATCAATTACACTTCCAATCCCAACTTAGATCATCCATATAACATCCTATAAACTACTCTTTTCATGAATCCAAAACAAAAAAGAAAAGTAATCAATTTATCCATCATTTTCCAATGCAACTTTAACATCAACACTACATTCAATCCATCCCAAATCAATCATCGTAAAATTCTACTACAATATGCCACAAAGATCAGTATTTTATGTACTTGTATAACTCAAATTCCACCTCAATGTATCAAGCCTACTTTTCCTTACATGCATGCTAGATCATCTTAAGGACAAGGTGATAGTAGGATGGTTTTAGCAAAGACAAGAAGATAACAACGAGTACAACAATGTTTTGCTTCTATAATTGTGGATTTTTGCATGGATTTTGGTGTGGCAATTAAACAAAACTTAGGTAAAACACAAAGATATGAGGGAGAAGTATTTGAAAGTGAAAGGAAGAAGAAGAAAGTTTCATCAGAATTCAACAAGTGAAGAGACTTGCCATGTATGTGTCGTGTGGTGTGAGTGGAGAGGACACTTGTCAAGCATCTAAGCTAGCTACTTGTCCACTCTTTAGGCTACTAAATGTTTCTTAATTCCTAGGCCATTTGTCACTCAATTTCTATTGCCATATGTCACTCAATGCATAGGCTTAGTCATCCTAAATTTCCATATGTCAACTTGTATTACTACTTGAAACTCTAAATGTACATTTTAATCCATCATTCTTCCAATTTTAACAATTAACTACAAATTACCAATTGAATTCCATCAATTCTTTTTTTTAGTAAATCAAAATATAAGACATTAAAAGTGCACAATCATATCTCAATTATTTAGAAACTTTCATACCCCGAAACATGTCAATTGAGTGCAATTTTTCTAAACCAACATTCATGTGTGTATATGCTCATATTATTCATGTGAATGAAATCATGAAATCATATCCCAAATGCACCAATTCATTATGATAAGATGCAATTTCTGTGACTAACACTTTAACCCCTCAGTAGGTTTGGAAACCGACTATTACATAGTTCATTTAGAGACCTAAAACAAAGTGATGAATTTGTTTTATGGAAAAGGAATAAAAGATATGATAATAGGGAATGCCCAATGCATATTTTTCTTCCTTATTCTTATAGAGCATATAGATTTTTTAACATGAAATTATTTTGAGGAGTTCATTCATATTGTTTTTAATTTAACCACATTGCATCTAAGAAATTCTTAAAGATATTATATGGTGTGGAGATATTAGCCCTTAAAGATTAACCATTTGACTTTTTAAAAGAGCCAATTATTAAACCAAGTGAGGGAAATGAGAAGGATAAATGCTTTCAATGGAATGAAAAATTAAAAGTAGCATATGATAGGTAATTTTCAATAAGATGTAACTTTTATTTCACATATTAGATATTTGTTACATCTTGTTTTATTTATAAAATTGAGTCTAAATCCTTGTTGATAAAAGTTGGGTTTGCACTATGAGTAGAGGATTAAAATTTTTTTTCTAGGAGTATAGAATGGAAACTAAAAACTAGACTTTGAAATTATATGCGAGTAGGGATATTGAGCTAGAATTTATTGATAGACTAGAGCAATAAATAGTTAGCTAAACTAATGAATAAGGATGTTAAAAGACTATTATGCATGATTATATATGATTAAAGTCTTTTTTAGTACTTGTAATTATTCTTGATTGACATTTTCATTAATTATTAAGTGTTTTTAATGTTTCTGGGTTTGATTTGCAAGTCTTTAGGTCATACTTGTTGGCAATATCATAATGTGGTCGACCAATGTTCTAAGAAAATTACCTTTCTAAATCTTTTTAGTGATTTTGTAAGATTTTGATCACTCCTTTAATTAACCATTTACACACATTGGTCAACATCTTCAAGTACTTCACTAATGTTCCCTTATCTTAGAATTTTTTTCACTTTAGTGAGTTTGTATCCGAGTTAGTAAGTGTGGTTAACCACATACAAATACTAGTCAATTAGTGAAGCTGTGTGGTCAACCAATTTTCATGTTATAAGCTTTCCTCCTTTTTTCTTCAATTTCTCACCTTGGTTGTGTATATCTTTCAAGAACCTAATAACTCACTATTTTCTTAAAAAACCCCACCCTTGTTTCATAAGAATCAAGTTAGATTTCATTGAGTTGAAATTTTATCTTTCTTAAGTTTTAAATTTAGGGACTCTAAAAATGTTTCATAATTTGAGTTATCTTTTCAAATTGATGCTTCCATAGTCAAATTGAAAAAGTATTCAAGGTTATTACCATTTCAATTATATCCATACAAAATTGATTTTGCTCAAATTTAAGATTTTAGGCACTGTGTCATATTATTTTTAAAATTTTGGAACTTTTAAAATTTATACTCCTTTATGAAATTAATAGTTGGATACTTCAATTATGCCTATTTTTTTTTACAATTCTAGCCCCTAATTTTGTTAAAACTTGCCCCTTTTCTCTTTGGTTTAATTTTTAGCTTAGGAATAATACTAAAATCGAGGATTTTATAAAATCAGACATAATTAAGAATTACTATCAAAATTGAACTTTTAAATAATTATTTTGACAGTTAAAACTTTCAATTGCATCCATCTTCGAGCACATTATCAAGTTTATCAATCTTGATCACATCCTTTTTAATTATTTAACCTACATTAGCTTAAAGCATGAAACTTTATATTTTTTAATTTTTATATAATTGATCTCTTCTTGATGATCACAAAAAGTGGTACAAAAGTTGGTGATATGAGATTCAGGGGGAGTGATGACATTTAGGTGGACTGACTTTTGTATATATAGCGAATTTTGTATATATGATGTTTTTATACACGATTAAATTTATCTTATATATGTGTGTGTGTGGATAATTCTTTAAATATTTTTATTAATATTAAATTATATTTTATGAATGAATTAAGTGGGATCTAATGATTATTTTGATATGGACAGTTGTTTATGTGTTTAATTTTATTATTTCTCTCTAATATCACAAATATTTTCTTGTCAATAAAGGTGGACATTGTTGAGCCAAGAGAGGTTCATACCAATGTTTTGATGACTCAAAATATAATTACTATTAATGAGTTTGTTATTTTGATGAGAAGCAATATAAGAACAAAATGTAGTCACAAACTTAGAAGACTGTTCATAACGTTGATAAAGAGAAGATAAAGTTTATAACTATCAAAGAAAAGATAAAGTAAAAAACAAAAGAAGACTAAGGCACATCAATGTCATTCTATATTTTATAATGTTAATTATAATCTCATTTGGTCACTTTGATGATTTTAAAGGCTATCCATGCATAACCATTTCATGTCACTTTATTGCACTTTTTCATTCATTAAGAGACATTGGAGCTTTAGTTTCAAAATGAAAGTTTCTTGATTTTAAAAACAATCTTTGGGGTATATTTTGAAGTATTTAATTATAATTTCATTTAAAGAATCAAGTTTGAGCATTTTAAGTTATTAAAATCATTTTTGTTGAGGGATTGGTCAAATAATATAGGTTAGTGTTGACCAATATCAATTAAATGTGTAATATATGAGTTTATTAATATGGTCAAGCAATAAACCTCCAAGGGACACATTGGCTGACTAATATGGCTGAGTGGTCAATAATGGTACAACAACGAGAAAAATTTGTTCATTAAATACACATTAATCGACCAATAAGGCATAATGGTAGGCCAATGTAGGTTAAACTTGTAAGAAGGTTTTTTTGTCAAGCAATATACCCTAGTATCTGCAAAAAAATTAACGGTTAGTGAACATTTGCATTTACTGCATATTGATCGACCAGTTCTCTATAACTAGTTGTTGTAATTACTAAGTTTTGACTTCAAAAACTTGTAAGGGTCTCAAAACCCTACAAATACATTTGATTGAGCCAAATTTATACTATAAATTGGCCCTGTTTTCTTAAGTAATTATGCACTTGTTGACTCCTAATTCATGA
>JANVCQ010000231.1:23024251-23047970 GCA_025531925.1 Erythroxylum plowmanianum
AAGTGAGATGTATGAATATTGTGTTATGTGACTAGGTGAACCATCGATGATGGTCACTCACTGAGTTCACAAAACTCGCCCAAAATTTGCAATTATTTTTCAAGACTCAGAAGAATACCCCGTTAGGCAACGGGCGTATAGCAACTGCATATGAGTGAGAGGAGAGGTCGAGGATCAGTTCGCATCTGCATTAGTGTCTTCTTCTTATTTCTGTATAAATTGTGTATTCCGAAATGTGTATAAATGATTAAGTATAAAAAGGGCCCCCGTGGTCACTGTATTTACCGATGATTGTGTATGTTAATTGATTCCTGCATAGTGTATGTTTGTGTTTTCAAAAAAAATTTATACTGAGTTTATTGAAGTTGCATGTCACCCTCGCTGGGCATGGACTCGGATATCACCATTAATGTCGGGTTTGGGTCTTGTGAGAGTGGGGTGTTACACAAATTATATTGATCTAGGATAAATTAGACAAAGTTGTCTTCTAAAAATTTGTAGCTTATCTTTCTAGCTTTCCAACGGTATATAGTATGAAATTTTTGGACATCAAAGTCGAGAGTTATGATCTTTATAAGTGGAGATGCTCAAGAGTGTAGTCTGTATCTTCTTATATTGACCTTCTGCTTCTTTTTAGGTTGACCTTCTGCACCTTCTTATGTTGACCGAAACATCTAATTATGTTACCAAAACATTTTCTTATGTTGACCTTCTGAAACTTCTTCTAGGTACTGTTCATCATATATATTCTAGTCCAATTTTGACCCTCTAGATGATAGAATATATCTTTAAGGTCTTCATAAAAGTTGTAGATCTTGAAGTCTTGTTTTAATCCATCTAAGAATGACCTTGATCTAATATCTCTAGAGAAAGTTATGCTAATTGTTAAACATCTTCTATGCATTGTTCATAAACTTCTTCTGGGTACTGTTTATCTTACATATTTTGGTCCAATTTTGACGCTCTAGATGATAGAATCTATCTTCAAGGTCTTCATGAAAGTTGTAGATCTTAAAGTTCTCTTTCAAATAATCTAATAATAACCTTGATCTGATATCTCTAGAGAAAGTTATGCTAATTGTTAGACATCTTCTATGCACTGTTCATAAACTTCTTCTGGGTACTGTTCATCTTACATCTTCTAGTCCAATTTTGATCCTCTAGATGACAAAATATATCTTCAAGGTCTTTATAAAAGTTTTATATCTTGAAGTTCTCTTTCAAACCATCTAATAATAACCTTGATCTGATATCTCTAGAGAAATTTATGCTAATTGTTAAACATATTCTATTCATTGTTCATAAACTTCTTCTGGGTACTGTTCATCTTACATCTTCTGGTCAAATTTTGACCCTCTAGATGATAAAATCTATCTTTAATGTCTTCCTAAAAGTTGTAGATCTTGAATTCCTCTTAGAAACTATTCTAAGATAACCTTAATTCGAAACTTATGAAGAACCTTATGCCAATTGTCCTAAAACAGGTTTAATATGATTGAGGACAAAATCTTGTTTGATTCTTTCGGTCATAACTTTGTTATCAGAACTCCAAATGAAGTGATTCTTATACCATTAGATTGCTAACACATTTTCCTACCTCTCCATGAAATTTTATAACTTTTTATTTTGAATTGAAAAAGATTTATTGAATCAAATTAAGGGTATAGGATGGAAGGGTATGAATTTGATATTTTACTGAACATATTTTGGTATTTCGATGGCTTCTTGATCTATGGAGCTATGAATGGGATGATTTTTATTTCTAAATAAACTAGAGACATAGCGCTACAAATGATCTGAAGGAATTGAATTTTAATTTAATCCCTAAGACTTTCAAATTCTAGATGGAAGTTGAGCACAAAATATTTTCTTCAGTATAAGAATAATTTGAAAATGGGGCTCAACACTTATGGTATCATAGAAGGAAGATGAACCGTGGATGACTAAATGAGGGTTAATTGGAATAAATATGCATCGCAACAAGCACAAGCACACGCTTTTATGACATCTGAGTTGGGCTTCGGAATCGAGGTCCATCAATCCCATTTCCCCTTACTTATTCATATTAATTTCTAAAGTGCTCACCAAAATTTTGAAGAAATTTAGCATTAAAAATTCAAAGTTCAAGTGTCATTAAAAATGTAAGAAGCTCAACATTATAAGAGTTTTGTTGATGATGCTTTTTATATTCTCAAAATCATATATCAATATTTCAGCTATTTAAAAAGCATGAATAATGTTTAAAAGGATGTTAGATCTTGTAATTATTGATCAATAATTATAAGTCTAACTTTTTCATCTATGTTTCTATTTTACATTTATCTGCAAAGATATCAATTTACATTGGCTTTAAGGAATCTCACCTTTTAGTCAAATATCTTCGAGTTCCTATTTCTTTAATCAAATCTGTATTTTCTAATTTTAAGCCTCCCATTGAGAAAATTAAGAGCAAAATTGAAAGTTGGAGCTTCAAAGCCCTTTCCATAGTAGGTAGATGACAATTGATAAACTTAGGGGGTGCTTTGTTAAGGGGTATGAGAATAAATCAATGGGAAAAGAATGAATGGTAATGGTTGGTTATTTATTATGATTGATTGAATAATTTTTTCATACCTAACAGTCCATACCCTCCATATGTAGGAGGAATGGTTTTGATTTCTACAAACACTAATATTTTTTAATTTTTTAGTTAAATATAATTAATAAAAATTTAATCAATAAAAATTTAAAATATAATTAATTAAGATAAAATCTAATTAATTAATTGAAATAGAATTAATTAATTAAATAAATTAATCAAGATAAAATATAATTAATTAATTAAAGTATAATTAATTAATGAATTAATTAAAATCTAATTAATTAAAATATAATTAAGTTGTAATTAATTAATTAAAATATAATTAATTAATTAGTTAATTACAATGTAACTAATTAAAATATTATTCATTAATTACTCAAATATAACATCATTTACACGATTAAAGGAATGTAAATTGTATTAAACTATATTACTTGATTTTACTATAGCAATGGAATGGTGGATATTATGATTGTGTCGATAAATTGCACAATATTTTGGATGATTAAACTATATTTTAAGGATATTATGTAACAAATGATATGTTGATGCAAGAAAATACTAGAGTATTTTTTTTCTTCAAGAGTTATTGGAAAGGAAAAATCACAATATACTTGATTTTAAACATTCTGTCATTATAATTAGGGTGCATAAATTAAAAATAATAAATTAAAATATATTTAAAATTTGATATAAAACAAAATTTTAGCAATTTTTTATTTCTCAACTTTTTTAAGAAACCAACTACCATCAATAGTAATGGTAATCATTCATTCATCTTAACCAACCATCATAATTATAATGATTATATCCATTCTCATTTCTCACTCCCATTTTCATTGCCCTCTGTGAACCAAGCTCCACTTAGTGTTATCCTCAGTAACTAACTATTGGGCATCACACATTGTTTTTCCCAAATCAGTGTCTAAAGATATTGAGAAAGCTAACTATAAAGTTAGTTAGTCTAAGAATTGCACACTAAAGAAAGTTGGTGGATTACGTATATTTCCTATTAAGTTTCCCAATATATCTTATTGCAATGGAGATTATTTACAGGTAGATAATCCTTATAAGCTAGATGGATACACTCATATTTTATAAAGAATTAGAATCTATGAAATATCAAAATTCCAACTAATGCCTCAACACTTATAAAATCCTTGCTTAAATTAAGTTTGAATATCAGAGATGCTTGTAAGTATTCAGTAAATGATGGTAAAACCACCTCCTTCTGGTATGATAATTGGACCCCTTTTGGTCCCCTAGATGAATTCATGTATATTGCTACCTTATATAGTACCTTGTCTTCCAATATATTAGTTGCTAAGGTTATCTCCATTATAGACTTGTCAATCTTGCCTGTATCATCTGCACTATATTGTTTCCTTTCAAATGTTATCTTTGATAGTTTTAAAGTAGATACCATCCAATGGCTACGCACTAATTTTGGCAATTTCATTAATGCATCTTGCTGATCCATATTCAAAATACTAATCATGTTTTTCCCTGGTATAAACTCACATGGTGCAAGAATAACTCTCCTCATACCTCATGCACTTTAAGGCTAGCTATTAGAAATGACCTTCCTACAGTTGAAAAATTTTCACCTTACTTAGCTATGTCAAACTAGTGCATTATATATAAATCAACCTTTGAAAGCATTAAACATATCTTCTTCTAATGACAATATAGTCATGACCTTTGGAAGGCAATAACTAAGCTACGCCATCTAGTCAATTCTTTTACAACTCGGTCAAAAATTATTGATTGGTGCAGTAAGGTTCACATGACAAAAGGCAGGGATCTTCGGTTGTTCAGAGTTGCCTTTACTTACTTAGTTGATGGTATATGGGAAGAAAGAAACAATAGAATCTTCTATGATTCACACAATAAAAAAGAAACTATCCTGTAGATCTTGTGGTCCAAAATTAGACATGTTTTTGTTTATAAAGACCATCACTGCTTTAGCTTCCAATGCTCATCTACTTGGAAAATCAACTAAATTTATTAAAATATAACCATTTTTATTTTTTAAATTTCAATGCTATTTAGGCAGCTTAGCTTTTTATAGTATAACTTTGTTATAACAATGTAAATAATTGCCTACTTATATTAATACATTATTTATTTCTTCCTTTAAAAAAATGAATGTAGTTGAAAGGAGGCCTACAATAGTCCCCTTGGTTAAGGTTAAGGTTATGAGGAAGACCACATTATAAAATGAGAAGTAGGTGAATCTAAATTCTAGTTAGTTTTTACTTTAACGAAAGATTTTCAACATTTAAAATATATGGATTTAGATGGTATGGGTTAAGATTAGGTCTTTTTTTAGAAGAAGACTTTATTCAAAATAGGATTTTTGAAGTTCGATTAATGCAGTAAAGAGTTCCAAAATAAAAAACCTAAATTAGTTGAAATCAGATGTTTCTTCTTATGGTTTACTTGAACTAGTATTTTATTTGAAATGGGTGGTTTAGGGGTCTTTTTGGTTTCCTTGAAAATTAATGTGGAATATTAAATTGATTAATGTGAATTATCATAATATCATAATAATTAATATCTTAATATATGAATATAGTATTAAGGCCATTTATGGGATGAAAATTATATTGCTAACTATACTATGGGTCTTTAGATCCAGTTACCAATCTTTTCTAGATTTACCAATTAAACTTGTGGCCCATCACAATATATATTCTAACCTAATTGATTTATTTTTGACATATTCTTACATATTTCCAAGTTAAGTGTTATATGGAGATATATGAAAGAGACTAGTGAATAGGATTTAGAGAGCCCTAGTTTTCTTCTCCAATTATGTTGATTCTTATTTTGCAACAATCTATTAATGAATCATGGCTTCAGTTTCCATCACCTTTAGTAGGTATTCTTTTAATCTTATTATTAGTACATGCTTTAAAGTTATGAAATCTTACTTTGTTGGTTAATACATATTGATTTTGTTAATTAATGTTATTCTTTATTGCTTAAATTTTAAGACTCGGTATTAGAGCCACTTCTATAAGTTTTAAAATTGTTTTTGCCTCTTTTTTTTAAAAAAATCCATGTTCTTTTCATTAGCTTCTTTTATACCTATTCTTAAATACCTTTATTAACATTTGGTATATTATTTTTAGAGGTATAAACACTTTATTTATCATCCAAACAATTGTTCATGTATGTTTTGGGCTAAAATATCTAGGATTTTCAAAGTTCAATCCAAGACCAAACTCTTTTGTTGTTTGATCTCTTTTTTTAGTGGATTTTATTCAAATTGATATCTTAGATCACACTTTCTTTTTTATATGAAATCTCCATAATACATTTACCAAGAAGTGAAATCTCATTGACTCAGTTTGTGGGTCAAAGATTGGTTATAAAACCCATCTGGAGGTTGAAGATAAAATATTTATCAAATTTCCAATGTTGAATATTTACAATTTTGTTATGGTTAAATATTTATGATTTTGCCACTATTAAATATTTGCAATTTTCCCAATGTTGAATATTAATAATTCTATCACTAGTTAGCAATATTTATTTTTATGCTTATGCATGTAAATGTACAACTTTTCCCTACTTAAATGTCTATAGTTTTGCCACTATAAATAAATAAATAAATAAATATTTTGCCATTGCTATTATTTTGATAGGGGTGTCTTGACATGCTTTGTTTACAATGAATATTATAATCATTTATATGATAACTTTGCTATATTTTGGATAATTTTATGTGTCCTTTTTGCTAGTTATCATTTTTTAATGTAACATTTTGATTATGTTGATCTTATTATCATTTTTAATGTAATTGAATATTATATGCTTATCAACTTACCTCTTATAATTTTAGGTATTTAAATATTTTTATTAATATTTTTCTCCTAATGTTGATCAATTTCTTTACTAAGATTTATATAGGTAATGAAATTATCATCTCAATAAGTTCGTTGTTTGATAAGATGCTTACATTGTTGAAGAGAATCCATTTAATATTATGAATTAGCAAAATTTTACTATCTTATCGATAATTGATTGATGTATTCAATTATGATATTTATTATAATTTTCTTTTTGTGAATTATTCCATTTTTATGCTCAATGAACTTTAGAATTTGATGATTAATTTTTTGGATCATTTAAGGAAGTTGAACAAGAATGAATAGCATTGCATAATAATGTCATTTTAATGATTTTTTTAATTTGAGTAATCCTAAAATGTTTTCCATTTTAAAACTTAATAGGACTAATAATAAATAATAGATTGAACCTCTTATAAGGATGAAATTGGATATGGCCTTAAGAGAGGAATCTCCTGCTAAACCCACAACTAAGACTTAGTGGTGATAAGAAGATTTATAACAAATGTGAGTACTCGAATTAATGTTGTTTAATGATCGTGAGGTATCATATAGAGGAATTTATTCGTGATAATGTTCCAAAGGTTGAGAATGCCAAGGAATTTCTTAAAATTAGCGATAAGAGATAGAAGAATTCTTTTTAATCATATCAGACTATCTATTTTAAAGAAAAAATTGGTGTAAGCTAATGACCTAATATAATTATATTTAAAGAATGCCTAAGAATTGTCCCAGATCATGTCACTTCTACTCTAATAGTTAGCCCTATGGTTAACCAATATCTAGTAGCCATTCGACATAGGCCCTATTGAATAAGCAACATAAAAAGTTTCATATATAATCATAAAAGATGTATCTTTAAGGATACTATAAAAGATTTGTAGACTTGCAATTTCTAATGACCATATTATATACCTATAAAAACATAAATATTTCATTTGTGACACCTCTGATGCAATAACCTACAAGGAATCCTTTTTATTCCTCAATCCAATTTTTTGATGGATGCTATGGATGATGAGATGAACTTTATATCACAAAATAAAATGTGGAGCTCTGTAGAGTTATTAAAAGGTTTTGGGCCCATTAGATGGAAATGAGTATTTAAAACCAAGCATGATACCAAAGGATATCTAAAAGGTGTAAAGAAAAGCTAATAGCTAAGGGCTATAACCAACAAGAAGGTATTGTCTACAAAGAGGCCTATCCTATTTCCATAAAAGAATCTCTATAAATCAGCAATTGTGGCTCATTTTAAACTAGAGCTTCATTAAATGGGTTGTAAAAATGGCTTTCTTAAATGGAGACTTAAGCCAAAATGTATACATAGTTAATCATACTAGTTTTACGATGGTTAGGAAAGCAAATATGTTTTATAAGTGCTATAAGTCAATTTATAGGTTAAAACAAACTTTTTGATAATGTTATATTAAGTTTGATGAAATTGACTCCACTAATGATTTTAAGAAAAATATTATTGATCAACATATATAAATAAAGGTCAATAGGAACAAGTACATATTTTTAGTTTTATATATTGATGGTATATCACTTGTTGCTAGCAATACCAATCTATTAATTAAGATAAAATAACTATTGTTTGGCCATTTTGACATGAAAGATCTTGGTGAATTATCATATGTTTTAGGCATATAGATTCTTTATGATAGGACTAATGATATTCTCAAATTTTATTAAAGTACCCGCATTGATCTTATCTTAAAGAGATTTAGTATGCAGTCTTATTCTTAGATAAAGACTCCAATTATAGAGGGTGATAAGTTCTCCAAGTCCGAATATCCTTAAATTGATGTTAAAAGAGATCAAATGAAAGCAAACCCTTAGGTTTCAGTTGTTTACAACCTAATGAATACTCAAGTATACACACATCCTAATATTGTCTTTATGGTTAATATACCGGGTAGATTCTTAAGCGATTCTAGACAAAGCCATTGAAAATTGGCTAAGAAAATATTCTGGTATCTTTAGGATACTAAGGGTTTTATATTAACATATCAAAATACCAACACTTTTTGAAGTGTTCAATTTTGGTTACTTTGATTATGCAAGTCTCGTGGATGATAAGAAATCCATTTCTAAGTACATTTTTTTAGTGGCATAAGGAGTTATATGAAAAGTGTCAAATAAACACTTATAGCTTCTTCGATTATGGAGGCTACTTTTCGTGCAATATGGTTCTGGAACTTTGATTCATTATTAAGAGTTATAGACTCCAATTTGAGATTGTTGAAATTATACTATAACTATTCTACAACTATATCTTTCTCTTATAGTATAAAGAGCCTTCTCACTCCATGTATATTAACATTAATTTCTACTTTGTCAAAGAGTGAGTTAAATAGTATCTCATTACTACTAAGCACACACATTGAAGGAATATATTGGCAGACCCACTAACGAAACACTTACCTATTTGTGTGTTTACGAACATGTCTCTAGTATGGGATTATTAGGAGCCTAGCTTTCTTTTTTTAGTAAAAGTTTTCATTCTATGTATGTTTTATGAGGATTGCTTAGATTTTGCATAATACATCCATTTATAGAGTTTGTCATTGTTTGTGATATTTTATAACTTCACATCTCTAATAAGTGATAAATTGATGATACTCATTCTATTAAATCCATTTTGATGTTATTATTATACTTTTGGATTTGTATTGCTTGATTATATATGAACCATATATCTTGTCGATGTGTTTGTATATGATTAATGTGGCTATACATATTCTTGTAAAAGCATTATGATATGATTAAACAGCCCAATTATAATAATATTAAATTAATTAATATGAAATAACATAATCCACTGATAATTAACATCTTAATTATATGCTTGTGACATTAGATTCATTTATGTATGGACACCATATTACTAATCATACTATTGGCCTTAGGTCTATTTACTAATCTTACCCAAGCCTATCAACTTAAATTGATTTATTTTTTACATGTTGTTAAGTTGAGTGTTAAATGGTGGTGTTTAGAAGAGATTAGTGAATTTGGTTCAAAGTACCCTAATTTTCTTTTCTAATTATGTTGATTGTTAGCTTACAACAATCTACTAAGGAATAATGATTTTTAATCAATTTTCATCACCTTTAATAGGTAGTATTTTAATCTTATTATCTATATATGCTTCATAACTACAAAATCTTATTTAATTTGTAGTGGCATGTTGAAATTGTTAACTTAATGCTATCATTTACTGCTTGAATTTTAAAAGAGAATTTCTTAATAAAGAATTGAATTTCATTTTCTTAGAATTTTATATTGTTAATTTACTAATTAATACAAGCTTTACACTATGGTGCATAATTATTTATGAGGTTTATTGATTTAGTAACCATATTAGGCTATTAGTGAAAAACCTACCTTGGCAGTTGATTAAAACTATTGAAACTTATCAGTTACCAATGCATATGAAAATATATATGCCTTTTTTTTTAGCTCCTTTTCCTTTTCTATTTTTCTCTTATTACTAAAATATATTTGATAGTTCTCTTTGCTTAACTTCGTGTCTGTTTTCATGGAGTCATGCATACCCACTCACTTACTTGGTTAAGATAATATTTATTGAAGCTTGGAAATCCATAAGTGACGTATTATTAGCAACTATGGCTTTTTTTATGAAATAAGGAGCTATGTATTCCTTTAGATTTATATAATAGAACTAAATTAGAGTCTTTTAATAACTTAGGATCATTTTTATGATTACTGGTTTGTTGTTAGATAAATTTATTTTTCTCCCATGTTTATTATAAGAATAGTTATGTTTTATATGAGAAGTGGCTTAGTAAGGGTGAAGCTTTGAAAACTTATATTTGATACAATGAGTGCATTCATGGATTTTGGTAACTCATAATGGGTATGCTAACTCCATACAATGCAAACTTTGTTTTTTCTAGTTTCATTCAAATGAAATTGCAAGTGTAAATAATGGAAATATCTTTGAAGAAGGAGATCTATAGTACGATGCAATGCTTAATTAGATGGTAGGATGAATTAGATCAAAGTTCGGTGAAAAAGGATTAATCACAAGTAGTATTAAAACAAGCCAATCCTTATCTGAGATATTTTAGAGGTATCAAATCAAAGGATCATTTATACAATTATTACAATATGAATTTTCATAAATATGTAAGTAATTATTCAAATAGAATTCTTATATTAGGTCAATTTAGTAAACTCATTTTCTAACAAGCATAAACACATCTGTTTAAATATCTTTATACTTTAGTCTATAATAAGCTACTTCTTCCATAAAAATTATAAATTGTTATAATATTTATTATCTATTAATGTCCAATCTTAATAAAATAATGATTAGGAACAAGTTAGGAATAAATATATAAATGTAATATAAGTCTTATAGTCATTATAATTTCATTTACAATGTACATTTATCTCATGTACTTTATCTCATACATTAGCCAATTAAACAAATATACATAAGATAAATAATGCTTTTAAATAATTATATCACAAAAACTGTAACCAACCGATTGACTATCAGGAATAAGTCAATAATCTTCCATTTGAACTAAGTCAATTGTTTAAGTATCTTAGACCATATCAATATATGATGATCATAATATTACTGGGCAATGATTCAATGAGAGAATTCTACAAAATTCTCCATAATGAATATTTACTTAAATCTTACAACTGTCATGTCAATCGTTAATATAATTATGAGAAAATACCTAAATACATACTTCGATCTTTAATGAGATCTTAGCTTCTTTCACTTGCCTAATGGATTTTCTATAGTACATTAGTGTTTTAATAATGAAAGAAACTATATCAAGTTCATTAAAGAACTTCTTGATCTAAATACTAATTGTTAGCAAATGAAAATATATTATGGCCTAAATTACAATTGGTGTGATATTGGAACCACTCCAAGTCAAAATAATATTATTTTAAGTAAAATACACCTAAGCTAGGACTCACTTCTATCAAACTAAAGTTAATATCCATATAATATTAAACTCAAATATCATCTAACATATAGAATAATAAATACTTCATAAGTATCAGATATCTCAAATACTAAACACTTTTAATACTTTATCTATATACTTAAACTATGATAGATAGACAACTTTTGTATCTATCTTTATGAATCTAATTCTTAGAATTAAGTAGTTAACTTTTCATATACAATAGGGGTTCTTTTAAACTATATATTTTAAATAATTAAATATATTAATTTTTATTGTCCATAAACAATATGTCATTTATATACTCCTATTGAAGAGTCTAACTATATTCCCACAAACCTTCTTTTAGCTATGATAAATCCACGGTTTTATCCATAATAAACTCTTTTAATACCTCTAGAATTGAATCCTTAAACATGTCATAACCTTTCAATTATATATCAATTATATCATCAAAGGCATTAGTTCTATTTGGATGTATTATCATGAGATTTGAACTTTTCAAACTTCATTTTACTCTCACTACTTATATTGACAACCATTCTACTATAAGCATAAATTGAAACAAACATATTTTTTAATAGGGATTGTAAGATCATATCTGGTATCTCATATTTGCCTATTGCCCAATTTAGTTCTAGACTTACTGGATAATGCTTCAACTAAAAACCTCATCCAAAATCATTAAATTTGACATTTTTTGTATCTTACCATTCCATATATAATATGAAATCTTACTAATTGAATTAAATGGAACTATCAAAGATAAGTTTTTGTACTAGGCATAATTATATAAGAAAAATATTACATCATGCAATATCTTATGTTATATTTTCTTCCGTAAACAAAACCATACAATCATAGAATTCATTATAATGGTATTCACTAGATAATCTCATTTTATATAGATAATCAAAAAATTTAAATCATACCAACTCAATCTCATTAAAGTGTTTTAGCATTCTTATGATTAATTTTTTCTTTGATTTAAATAATTTAAACTAAATTTTTAAATCAATATTTTATCATATAGATTCATTCACAAATTTAATTAAATGCATGTATTCATTCTTTTATGAATTATTATTACATCATTTATATTATATATATAATATTTAACTATCCAATACCATAATAATCCTTTCACTGAAGATTGATTTAGCCATCGTTTAACCTATCATGTTTCACAAGTTTTATACAATTCATAGCTAAAGCATATATATACACACTAACATAATGAGAATTTTGAAGTTCCACGCAAACACACAAACACAGACACACACAGATATATATGTATCCTTGTGTGAAACTTCAAAATTCTCATTATGTTAGTGTAAGTCTTAGTTATTTAACTTCGCATTTTTTCCCATTATGTTATGTGTAAGTCTCTTTTGATCCAATATATACAAATATTTTATATATACATACATAAATAAATAAATAAATAAATAAATAAATATATATATATATATATATATATATATACTTAGATAAATTACTTTTACTCAACAATTTATTTCTTATCATGCCCTAAAAATTGTAGTAATTTTGAATATAAATTCAATGTTAAATACTGAAAAAGCATGAATTGAAAATATATATGATATTTATCAGATTGGTAAGAAAAATTCTCCTTTTAATGATAAATATTATCATAGTATAGTAAATGTCTTTCAATTGAAGCCTTTATTTATGCTTCTGGTAGGATAAATTAAATGGAATAATTACATCAAGGTACTATCTCTTTTAGCTTTACTTCATGCAACTATTTATGTTATGCTATTTTGATGTTGACAACCATCATACATGTTGTTATTAAAGTTTATGAGACAT
This sequence comes from Erythroxylum plowmanianum, assembly GCA_025531925.1. Lineage (NCBI taxonomy): Eukaryota > Viridiplantae > Streptophyta > Magnoliopsida > Malpighiales > Erythroxylaceae > Erythroxylum > Erythroxylum plowmanianum. Next base: position 23,037,487 of record JANVCQ010000231.1, read on the forward strand.
TTTTCAATTTAAATGTCATTAAATTTTATTATTTATATGACATTGACGAGTCTCTCTAACTCCATCATCAAAACTGTCAACAAAGATTAATAGTAAATTAGCATAATAGATATATAACTTTTCTATCTAACTTTAATATCTTTTCTTAAACCTAGTCTATATCTAAGAAATTTGGTTCACTAATACTTAGTATTAGTTACCCTAAGCAAAGGAAATTTTTTTACTCAGAAATAAATGTAAATATAAGAAAAATAAGTAATTGGTTATATTTCATGACAACCAAATAAGATTAAGACTTTAATTATTTGTTTGGTTACTATCACTACTTTATTCAAAATAATAGCTAAAGTATTATTATGAAAATATTATTCTAATCTCTCTAATGGGCTAGAATCTTATTCAAATTTAGTTAATCTTGAGTCTGCCTAGCAAACCAACTAATCTTAACTTAGATAGATAATATCTTTATTCAATCACATCTCATGTGATTTCTAGGAATAGTAAGGCTTACCCGACTCGATGCGATGTCAATGAGCTTAGCTCGATTTGAATGTACTTTGGGTTGGGTTAGATCTTTTTTTTCAATTTTTAGGCTTTATGCTTAGCTCAAACTCGAGTCTGGTCGGGTTTTAAGCTAGGGTCTGAGGGGATCGAGCTTAACCTGACTCATTACCACCCTTAGTAACTTTTAAATATGTTAAGTGACAACTCTTGTCAAAACATATCTTATATGTTATTCTTAAACCTAAATTTAAATTCATATGATTATGGTTTAGCATATCCAAATTATATAAATTTCATTAAGTAGGACTCCCTGTTATAAGACTAAATATGTTTAAGTTAAAGCTACCTCAAGTTTGCTCAACAAGTCTAACAATAAAATTGAACTTTAGCTTATTCTTAGAAAATGGGCAATGAAAGCTTTAAACTTTGATTGGAAGCAAGCAAGTAAGAGAAGACTCCTACAATTGAATGACCTCGAGGAGTTTCGCCTCAATGCATGAGAATGTCAAACTATACAAGGAAAAAGTGAAGAAATGGCATAATTATCATATCAAGAAGAAAGAGTTCAAAGTTAGAGATGCGATGTTGTTATACAATTCGAGGTTGAAGCTATTTCTGTAAAAGATCAAATCAAAATAGAGTGGACCTTTTATGGTAACCCATGTATTTGCACATGGAGCTCCCAAATTAGAAATTTTCGATAATGAAAACTTCAAAGTAAATTGTCATTCATGCAAACTGTATCTCAGAGGAGGATTCTCAAAAGAATGGAATTAATTTCTTTTTCAAATGTTTAAAAATGTTGCAATCGATGAATATTTAAACTAAATACCATATATTAGCAAGTTTCGGTAGTTAGGCTTATTTTGAATTCTAGAATTAGGTTTTTCTTTCTTTATTACAATGATTTGGGATTGTGTAGATGGCTAAACTATGTGGTGTTGAAGATAATATAAGTTAGGGAAGAGAGTTTGGAGGTTACACGATAAAAAAATAACAAATGGGAAAAGGATATCAATAATTACAGTGTCACGATTGTGCATGGGTAAAACACCTTTTGTCATCATCATGACCTAGTGTCACAATCGTGACCTAGGTTAAAATACCTATTGTTATGATTGTGAACCTAAGGTCACGATGGTGATAGGTTAAGATGCTACTATCAAGATTGTGACATATAGTTTGGAATGCAAAAACACACAAAATTTTCAAGCCTTTCACCCCATTTTACCTTTCCTTCTTCCACCCTAAACCCTTATATTCATCTTTATTCCCATTTGCTCACACTTTACTTCTCTCTCTAAATCACAAAATCTCTCTCATTTCTCTCTACACTCCTTTTAGATCTTCATTGTTCTCTTGTATCTTTCACCCAAAATTTGCTTCCCTCCTACCCATATTTTGCATTTTAAATATAAATCTTGCATTCTTTGAGTGGTTTTCACAAGATTTGGTGGTATTTTGATTCATTCGCATTTTTGGGTGGTGTTGGTGTATTTTTGTTGTGTTTTTTCTTAACTTTGTAAATTTTAAATTCATAATGGGACTAAGAATCAAGAAAATTGCCAAATGGTCTCAACCGAAAGGGAAGGCGCAAGTAGTAAGGTATGGTGAGTGAAATAGAGCAGAAAAATTTGGAGCTCGTTTTCCTATATATTTGGAAGATTAATGTATTCGATTTCAAACCATTCGCTCTTAGAAGTGTATATGCACTTAGGTATTTTGATATTGATATCTTGGGTTGAAAGAAAAGGTTTATAATTTTAGTAGTGATATTCAATGGGACAAGTTCATTAATTTTAATTATGTTATGTATGAAGAATTAATCCATGAATTTTATACTTCTCTTCAATTTGAATTGCGTAACCCAACTGAATTTTGGTTTTATTTGTAGGGTTAACCATACCAATTGAATTATGATGTTATATGTGAAACTAGTGGATTCTCGAATTTAAACATAGTTGATACACATGATAACTTTCATGCCAAGAGGTATTGGACCTAGTTAACTAGGTTGGATGACTTTAATGTTAGGAATGTTCTTAACAATGTTATTCATAGTCCCGAACATTTGTTACTTCACAAATATATGTGTCACGCCATTTTTGATAAATTTGAAAGTAACAAGTGTTCTATGAAAGAATTGTTCATTTTGTGGTGCATGGTTAATGATGTTAAAGTTTGCACAACCATACATATCTTTAATACTATAACTACTACTCGTAACAAGAGAAGCATTTATCTTGGTATAGGATATCTAGTTATTGCAATTGCTAATTATTATGGTGTGAATGTTGATGGACTAATCATTGTTATGCTTGAGTTTCTTAATCAGCACCATCTAAAGAGAGCTAATATCTTAATGGTTTAACATATGGAACTTCGAGATGTCAACTCCAAGACACATATGAAACATAGAATAGGGCAAGCCAGTTCGAGCTCCACACCACCTCAATAACAAGTTGAAGACTCAACTAGTGAATAGATTGAGTACGAGGAAGAAGCAGGATGGGAGAAGGTTCTTAATGTGGTTTTAGACATCAACAAACTGTTGAAGGAGATGGCACAAGAACAAAGATGACAGCGACACGACATAAAGGGATATACAAATATTTCAGTACTTAAGACATTTAGATCCCATCTCCAACACCGTCACCACCTCAATCACTTTAACGGATTTCATTTTTTCTTTTTCTTTTTATTTTATTGTCCTTTTTAGCTTCATTTATGTTTTGTTTGTTCTACTCACATTGAGGACAATGTGTTGTCCAAGTATGGGGAGGTTTGCATTGACATTGTCATTAAGAGTTTGAATTTTGCATTGTATATTGTTAGTTTTTCATTAGGTTTAGATGATATGAGCATGTGTGTGAATCTTGTCAATGTGTCAATGGCTATAACTTGATGGAAATAGTGTAACTTTGAGCAGAGTCATTAAAGTTATAAAGACATATGGTTTATGAAATTTATGTTTTAAGTATCTTTGGCCAAATATGCATATTAATTAGGATATAATGTCAATTTGTTCACCATAGGAAATTTGTTACATATATGTATAATTATAATTCAATTGAATAAGTACCATTATTAGTAATCTTTCATGAGGATGATTAGTTATAAGTCATGCAAATATCAAATTGATAATCATATAAAGAGAGATATTGTGTGAAAACTAAATTATTCGATAGATCATTTAAGAACTAGTTGAAAATGTTAGACTGTTTTTGCGAATTTAGATATTGCAAATCTGGAATTTCGTAATCAATTAGGGTTAATCAATTGGGGTTAAATGATTAGGTCTTGAAAGAGAATAATCAAACCCTTTAAAAAATCTAAAATCGATCCAATTGAATCAATAGTGATTAAGGGAGCAAAATAACGATAAAATGAATCCTAGGTTTTCATAATTAATCATCCTTTTTTGTGGAAACTCAATTGTTAAGTGGTTAAGTGCTCAATTTTATTTGATTGTTTTAATTTCTTATATTTTATTTTCATTCAAATCATATTCCACAACCTTAGACAATGTTAGGTTCACTTAGTTTTAGCCATTTCCTCATGGGATCATCACCTTTAATACTACATGCTACGACCCGTATGTTAGAGAAGTGCTCTAAAGGCAATCACCTTTAGCATTTATTGTACAAATATTTTTTATTAATAAAAAAGCTTTTTTGTTAATTTGGTGTTCATGTTTTTATGAATTGATAGTGATCTTAAATGGAATTAATGAAGTCCTTGATACATTACATAGCATGAAGGAACTCATGATAAGATCATGATAATGAGATTCCTATTATGTGTAATTATGTTAGCATCTGAATTATCCCTAGTTATAGGATTAATGAGACGGAATATCATTAATCCGGACAGACTAGCACATGTTATACTCCTTAATTAGATCAAGCAGTGGATCTCATAAGCTGTAAGCATGAGTTGTTTAGAGTTAACATGTGGATGCTTGCTAAGAGTAGCAAGTACATTGGATGATCTACCATGAGACAATCATATGGATAATCTATTCTAGTGTTAATGATAGTCTTAGCATAGCAATGGTGTAAATATCCTTAGACTTTAGGTGCTCAAGGATATCATGAATACTAATCTTGTACTTTGACTCCATTCCTCATTGCCTTTTAGAGGTTGCTCATAAGGTAGTAATTGGGTACAACTTAAGGTATTCGAAGGTAATTGAGTAGCCAATAAAGGATTCACCACTCTTTATAAAAGGAGATGATACCTATAGCCCCTTGTTAGGGTTGTTACTCGGGAATCTCTGGCCATATTGGAAATGTCATGAAGATAGTCTTCAGTGATATATCCAGTTGAGTAATGAGCCTCAAGGACAATAACTAACATCACTTGGGTTAAATGTGCCGTAGTCAGTCTAACGAGGGAGTTGATACTTTAACCATACTCTAAACCAAGTGGGGTATAGATGGTGAAATGATGAATTGCACAGGAACATTATTTATGGAAGGGTTCGTAGTCAAACCACTGACTTTTTGATTAATTAGGGTTTATGATATATTGCTAGATACCACTTATAACTTGCTTAAATTAAGTGTTAATTCAAGTGACCAACATAACCGAAAACCTAATAGGTCAAAAGCATTAAAGATGTGAAGAATGAGTAAAATGGTTTTAGATGGGGATCTAAGATATGAGAGATGCATGACTAACCTACACAAGTGTGGTAGTTTAAGTTCATTTGATTGTGAATCATATGACACAGGTGAATCTTGCTTATTAGGTAAGATGACAAAATTACCTTTTAATAAGCAAGATGAAAAAATTACCCTTTAAAGAAGGGGTGGAAGCTTCATGCTAATTTAAGTGGGATTAAAAGTCATTTAATTCCCATTAACACTCCATTGATAATGGGGGTTAGAGGAAGGCCAAAGAGTGTAAGAACATCAATTTTCGTGCAAGTGTTGTGTGAAAACAAGAGATTTTTGATGAAGTGTTCATCATCTTCTCTCACTCTCAAACACTCTCTTAAAGAAAACATCACAAAGCTAGCACTTTGTGCATGTTTTAGCCATTCTTCCTAAGATATTTCAAGCTTCACTCTTCATGTGGATATCATTAACTTCTTTGGTCATTATGGTTTACTACAACCCGAAGAAGTGAAGATAATGAAGAACAAAGGAGATTGTAAGGTACACATCTTAAGTTCATGTTTTGCTAAAGTTACATATAATGGCACTTGAAAGTTCTTAGCTTTTTGTGTTTTTGTTTTATATTTCCACCGATGTTTTCTATTTTTGATGCATATGATGCAACATCAAAACCCAACACTGTATACTTGCATATATTGAGGGTTTTATATTAGGTAAAACGTGCTCAACAATTATTAGACCATAAGATATTTGGGTGATTCTACCACCCAATATTGTACGTGTTTTAATAAGGACCATTACCTCCCCAACCAACTTGTGCTCCCATAAAGTTGAATTACTGCATGTTGTTGTGTTCTAGTAGGAAGCAATTAACTGTGATATGGCTCCCTCATCCACATAGATCGTATACTTGCTAAATTGCTTTGAATGGAGAGAAAGAGGTAGTTGTCAAGCTATTCAATTGCTTAGTGAGATTGCCAATCTTAGCCTGTAATGTTGCCATTGAATTTGCAACAATCATTTCTTTGGGGTCTTGGAAGGTTGACTGTTGTCTACTTCATTATGATTTCCAAAAACAAATATTGCCAATCATCTCTTCAAATAAATAGTGTGTCGATTGCACTACTAGTTATGTAATTCCTTGATTATAGGCGTTGAACCCTGGCTTCAAGAAGTCCATAAGGGTCCTTTGCTCTCTGTGATGTATTTCTTCCACCATCGTTCTTTCTATATCTTCTTGGTGTTTAACTCTTCAGATTCCTCATTATTGCCTTGTCATGTCCAAATTGATATGTCCTCTACTTTGCGTCCAACTTTCTTCTTTTTCTTTTATGTTTCTTATTTCTTGGTATTAAGTACCTCAATCACATAAGAAAAGATAACAATTCCTTAAATCAAAGGAATTTAATTCGTCCTAATACTAAAATTTCTTGGCAATGGTCCCAAAAATTTATTGAGCAAGTTTTGTATATAATAAAATTCTCAATACCCATAAGAATATGGATTGTAACTTATAGTAAAGAAAGTTATTGATCCCAAGAGTAATTAGCTAAAATGAATTAAACCTAACTTTATCTAAGGTATTAAAATATGATATGAGTGAAAATAACAAAAAAAACTTAAAGTAATTAACTAAATTCAAACAAATATCAAATAATAAGTGAGCTGCCAATTTAATGTAAGGTTGATCAAGGATGAATGCTTAGGATTCATTCTTTCATTATTTTGTTCCCTTAACTCTAATTGATCCAATTTTGTGTTGATCCTGAATTTCCTAACAGGGTGTTTGGTTCATTTCTTGGAATAGATAAACAATGGAATGGTGATTCTTTAGAAATAGAATAGATGAGGAATGAAATGGATTGAGTATTATTTAGTTTGGTTTATTTCTAAGAATTTCTAATGATGTAATGTCAATGTTTGGTTTGAAAACATAAATTTAGAATGAAAAATAAATAACTAACAAAAAGACCAAAATATCCAAGTAGTCCCCACTAACTACATTATTATTATTATTATTATTATTATTATTATTATTATTATTATTATTATTATTATTATTATTATTATGTAATTATGTTGATTTCTTAAGGATATTTTTTGTTCAACATGTCCTCAATTTTATTCCCAACTACGTGGAATAGACTTATAATAGATAAAGATGGTGATGAGTTTACTTATTCCTCAAACTCAAGGAATAAGTAAACCCTTGGATTATATATTCTATATGTTTTCTTCAACCAAACAGACGAATAACCTATTACCAAAAATAGATTAAGAATGGAATGATTATTCCATCCAACTAAACACCATGTAAGGAATTAATTATTCTCTCTTAAGATCTAACCAATTAACCCTAATTGAATCCAAAAATTCCAGATTTTGCAACCTCTCAATTTAAAAAAAGTTCCTAACATTTTCAATTGGATCTGACGTTATCTATTGGATAATCAAGTTCTCACACAAGATCTCTCTTCAAATAATAGTTGACTTGTAATTGCATAACTTATTAACCTAGCAACTCTCATTTCACAATTTAATCATATTACCTTTGACTCACTTATGAAATGCACAGTTATCACGACACCAAAATATATATTGAATCAATAATAATCAAGTTCTCACACAAGATCTCTCTTCAAATGATAGTTTACTTGTAATTGCATGACTTATTAAACTAGCAACTCTCATTGCACAATTTAATCATATTACCTTTTACTCACTTATGAAATGCACAGTTATCACGACACCAAATTCAATCAATAATAATCAAACTAACAAAATAAATTTAGAATAAACCCTAAGTTGGAAATTAGAAACTCATGAATGTAATAAACATATGAGAATTTAGTTTACACATTAAGTTTGATGAAAATAACAAAAGGAAAGAAAGAAAAATTCAATTTTGAGCTTAATCTGGAAAGTTAGAATTATAGACATTCTTCTTAATCTCCTTTGTTTGATCCACTTCTGTAAGATGATAACTCCATTTTTTAGGTTTCGTAAGGTTCTTAAATAGTCTCTGAGGGTCTTGGGGGTGTAACTAGGGTTTTCATCCCTCGTTTGGTTCCAAAAATGCCCCCAAATCCTAAAATAGATGAAAAACGTTGCGCCTGAGAAGTCTAAGTCACAATCATGACAATAGATTCACGATCGTGATTTTGTGCAATTTCTATCATTCACGGTCATGATAATGGAGTCACAATTTTTACACTTGGTAATTCTATTGTGTCACGATTGTGACATGGGAGTCACGATCCTGACATTGCCCATGCATGTCCAACTCTCTTGTTCTTCACCTATTTGATTTCCAACTCTAACAAATACATCAAACACATCAAGAAACATACAATTAAAAATGAAAACATGCTCTTAACCACACAAACACTTAGAATATAAATAAACACTCACATTAACACGATTTTAAGCCTATACATGCAACAATCATCTAATAAACACCTATAAACACACTAAAACACCTATTAAAACATAGTATAAACTACACTTATCAAGTCCTATCTCTAGGATTTTATGTAACTTATTATTCATGTCATAATCTATGTATACATATGATTTCTTAATTCCTATATATGAAATATAAACTTGAATCAAAATGCTAGTAAATTTGAGTTCAAATATAAGATGTAATTGTGAATAATTCATAAAAAAAACTTGGATCTTTCATTAATTAAAGAATTGATCCAAGTAAATAGTTTTAGAATTCATCCCATCTAAATATATTCCAATTTACTTGGAACTAAGATAAAGAAAACCAATAACAATTAAGAAAGATGAAAAATAAAAGAACTCATTTTCATGGATCTTAAGACCTTGAGTCTTTGGAAATCCCTTTCTTTCTTACCAAAATTACTCCTTTATCTCTTAAGGTGCTCTATTTTAGCTCCTATCATCTACTTGTGTCTATCTTTTTAAATCAAAAACTCCAAAATTTTAGTAAACATCATCATCGCAACAATTACAACAGGGATCCGTATAACGTATATGTTGTTTCCTTAACTTTTATTCTCTAGAAGCCTTCACCTTTATAAAAATCACCATTAACTTAGATCGCGGATCCTTAAAATATATATGTGTTACATCTGTGTTGTTTAACCATAATCATATATTGGATAAACATTCGTGTTAAGGATATGTGTTTGAAATCCATCCTCTAAAATAATTTCAAAATGGTTGTAACTTGACTCCAACTTATTCGAATTTGTTCCTTTTTCATTAGAGAGTTAAATAAGGTCCACAAAAAAGTATAATAAAATTTTCCACCAAGTCATATTGAAAAAAATCAAAATATTAGCAAAATGCTCTAAAAATCATGCTTAAAATAGTATAATTGGCACTTATTAATAAGTCTCTTAGTTGTATTGCCAATCATTTTCCATGGGATCCACTTTCTTCATCTTCATTACCTGTTATGTTTTTCAAATTAATTGATTGTTTTCATATCAGTCATTTATCTATTTTGTTTATTCCCATTATAGTTTCTCAATCATTAAGCTAATTTTTTCCTTGTTACTAGTCTCTCACATTTTTATTTTTTTCTATAACAAATAAATCTAGCTTTAAGTTGTTCAATTAGCATTGCCTCTAATTGAATAATAAGTTAGAAGTAGGGTAATTTTCTAGGGATATGATTTGGAAATTTTCAGTTTAAACCCCTAATTTCCTAAATTAAAGGTTTTATATTGTTTGGAGGCTAATTAAGATGCCACAGCGGCAGCGATGAACCCTTACACTCAACAAAAAGTGTTAAGTAACACTTTGTAAAATCTTAACAAGAATTTAGGTTTCCACTAGTCTAAGGTTCAAATGGGATGATTTTCATACCATCAAGGTCATTTTAAAATATTATTAAATGTTAGGAAGTAAGTTAAATTTTAGTAAAAATATTAAAGGACAAAAACATTCTTTTTAACAAAAATCGTATAGAAAGGAATGGAGATAAAAGAATGAGATGATGATTTTTTATATCCACTATTTGGATAGTGTAGTGGAGAAAAATTGATAACAAAAAGACACGGGACTCCTTTGTAGTTTAAGTAACTTTAAAAAATTTCCTAATCTTTAAAATTCTCTAAAAAATTATAATTTTTAATTAAAAAAAACTCTCTTTTATACTTTAATTGAAAATAATATTGAAACATACTTGACGTTAATGTTATAAATGGATCAATTAAATATTATTGACATGATAACCCAACATAACTGTTGGTTCTGCCGGATTCAGGCTGAACGGTGCGTTGCCGCTTGGATCCATGAGTTGGCTATCTTCTGCGTTGTTCTTCGACGCGAATATACCTGCAAAACAAAGAAGGCTCGTCGGGAGTGACGTCCCGATTAGCC
>JANVCQ010000231.1:23048070-23058639 GCA_025531925.1 Erythroxylum plowmanianum
TCCGACGCTCAAGTGAGTTTTCTGGTGAAGGTGGGATCGATGAATGTAGAGAAAGCTAGGTTTATGATTGCGTACCTAAATCAAGGTAGAATAGTACCTTATATACGTGATGGACATTAGGTTTAGGTCTTCACGTGTGTAGGTCTTTGTGTTTGCATGGGAGTCTCTCACATGTGGATGGGCTGGGGAGAGCCCTGACGAGAGCGTGGAATGGGCTTAGACTTGGCATGATTATTGGATGTGGGACTGACCTTTGGAGAGGAGATCGATCGGCCTTCGGGTCGAATGGATTGATATGGATTGGGTCCGGGCCTAGCACGGCCGACCCGACCAACTGTTAAACCAGATTCAAACTACTTAAGCCGGACCTAGAATGATAATTTATTATAATTATCGTAAATTATTAGTTTTAATTAGGTTATAATACTAGCAATAATTTATTATAATTTTTTTAAATTATTAGTAGAAGTTGAATTATAAAACCAACAACATTTTGTTGGTCAACGTTTGTTATTCATGTCATATAAGTTTTGTTTTTCTTTTCTTAATGAAAGTCCAAGAGAAATAATTTTAAAAAAAATTGAAAAATTAAAAAAAAACACAAGAATTTTAAATATTAAAGAATTTTAAAATAGTTAAGTCATATGGGAATCTTCTGTTTTTTACCCTATAACTTAAATGTTAATTTGTTTGTATACTTTAGTTTCTATTTGATTTTCTTATTTAAATATTGGTTTTAATTTTGATACTTTACAAAATTCAATTAATCCTTTTAATTACCTCTACTATAAAATCAACAAAAAAAGGGATGCTTTGTATCATCCATCTTACCACATTTCTATTAACAAAAATTTTTCTTCAAATTTTATTAAATAATTACTATTAAAAATACAATAATGAAATAGGTGACTGAAATTTTACTTTAAATTTACATAATTGGCACAGATATTTTTATTTCAAAAAATGAAACTTTCAAAGTAAATATGAAAAATGAAATAGGAAAACATTATGAGCTTTAATGAGTTAGGAATGTAAGATTCAAGAAATAAAAGTAATAGTAAGGTACTTGAATGGCAATCCAAAAGCACGATGGAAGTATTGGACTGAGTCAGCTTGCATAATTCTAGCTCTTTTGTGGTAAGATGTTCGAAAGACGAAGGTGAGAAATAAGTCGTATAGCTGGTAGATTATAGTATGATATAGTGACTTCTAGGTCGTAAAACCACTTCAACTAATTAATTTGTAGCCAACGTTGAGAAATACGTTGGTCTTTATCAAACAAGCTATCCTGTAAATTTTCTTCACTTCATCAGTTGCATTTATGACAACTTCTTGGATTAAACACACCTATAGCTATCAAACCAAATTTTCTTTTTACTTCTTTTATTTATCCTAACTTTAAGAGTAAGCCATGGACTTTCTTTATCGAAAAGCGTAAAACTAACACACACACTCACATACATCAACAATTTGCTGTTTGTCGTTTCTTTCATTATTTACTTGATGCGTTACTATTATTGTGGATGATCATCCTTCCTGCTTTCAGATAAGTTGTCAAATACTACAAATCTGTTGACTGAGCTAGCTAGATAACACAATACAGACGTTTGATACCACATACTATTTGTAAATGCAAGTCTTATTTTATTGCTTTTCTCTTAATGGTTCATTTCAACAATCAAATGTAATCCCACATTAAAGGCCAAAATGCATTGCATTTGAAACTTATGATTGGAATATTCTATGAGATTCTTGCCCCAGATTAATTAATTCCAATAAGATAGTTCATACATGTTAGTTAAAGATTTCAAACACCGCCAGTACTACTATAATATAATATATTTGTCAATTTTTAATTGAAATTGTTCGTTGTGTCTAATTAACCATTGCAAACCTTAATCAGCCACCAAACATGGGACAACATGCAAAAATTAATTGGTATGGTACAATAGTTTCTGACTTGTTTCTTTCCTTGACCAGATTCCTTTAGTCAACTTGCCCTCAAAAAGTAACCTGTTTGCAAATTCTATCAATATTTAAGTCCAAAAACCAAGTAAGACATTTGATAAATGAAAGTGGTAGACGACTTCAAATCAACTGTGCTATTAACTCTGTGCCTCCTGTTCCCAACATGCAATAACTGGGAGAGAGAAAAATTAGATGAATTGAATGTTGTTAAAAACAGGGAGCACAGGCTTAATGACACAGAAGATTTGAAGCCATAGTAGAGGAGAATCTTGGGAAAGTGTATTCTAAAAGATTCTCTATTGGGTTTCAAAGTTCGAGGATTGAAATAAATTGCTAATCTTTTGTATTTTGTTCAGTCTCAAATTATGTTTGGTCATATGGATGAAGCTTGTATATATACATTAAGTGTATGTCTAGATATACGTGTACAAATTTCTTCAATAATAATTTAATATAGGTGGAACCCTCATGTAATCCAAAAAAACTTAATTAGCTGATGGTCAACCAGGACCGTGTATTTATCATCTTCTTCATAATATGGGTTCCCTTTGGTATGATACATTTGTGGATGTTAACAATTTTAATTCAGTCAACTAATGATATGACAACAATAACAACACAAATGTATATATATAAATTCTGCTGATACACACATTCTGAGGAGATCCTATAATGTGCAACCTTACTCTTAATTAATAGAAAGAGTGTTTTCAAATAACCCACAAACAAAAAAAGAAAATTGATGACATGATAAATTGGTTAAATGAGCTTTATTATATCACTAATGAAAATAAAAATGAAAGAAACATACAAAAGGTACTCGACATTTGGGTTCGAATTCTATTGAAAAAGGCAAATCCATTTCTTTTAATTTTTTGCTACAAATTATCCATGTTTTAAATAAATTGGAAAGAAAACACACGACATATTACATGACTAATATAGGGAAACAAACCCTTGACATATCCTCTAAAAGGATTGAGAGACACACTATAGGTGTAGTATCAAAAATAGTGACCCCTAATACAAAATGATCTACAAAGTTGACAAGCCAGTCGACACACCGGTTGCCCTCCCTATAAATGTGACGGGGTACGATACCCATGACTAAGAGATTGTGGGACATTATCCATTTAGACAAGAAGGATAGGATATTAATCACCATTAAAGAATCCACTTCTAATTCAATCCGATGATAACCTAGATCCCAAGCAAGCATAAGACCGAAAAAAACTTCTTAAAGTTCAGCAGAAATGGAGGAGCATCAGCCAATATTCTGTATGAAGCCTCCAAGCCAAGCGCTTGAACTATCTCGAATAAGTCCACCTTTTGTGGCCAAAAAGGACAATCTTTTGCATACTCCATCCGTATTCAACCTTACCCAACTAGGTGGACGTTTGCACCAACTTATAAGTTGCTCACACCGAGGGAAATGACCAAGATTTGCTCTACCTTGCTAAAAGGAAGCCATGTAAATCCGATGGGCATACTCCAGTACATAATATACAGGGGAAGTAGGCCAAGAAAAATGCTCATAAAAAAGGCTATATTTTTCCAAGACCATAAGAACCAACAAGCAGCACCAAAAATAATTGGCCAACCAAAGCCAAACACAATATGGTGCTTTTGGAGATTCCTAGCTAGTCACTCATGAGTCGTTAGATTGAAAAAATCAGAGGAGATTATTTGTGGAGAGAACGCACATCACAATTTGCGTGCTTTGGTGTAATCAAGCACTACATGTAATGAGGATTCTTCTGTTCGACAATGATAGCACGCAACATCAGTAGTAAAATGTTTGTGAATTCGTTGTTGGTTAGAAAGTAATAGAACTTATGCGAGGAGCTAAAGGAATGAGCAAATTCATTGCGGGCGCTTCCACTGCCGTACTGCCTGCTAAAATCCATTGGAAGAAACGTCCACGTATGGAATATGTTGATACAGTATTAAACTGCCCAGTGTCTGATATTCCCCAGATTAGCTTATCAGTTCTTAAGTAGGGCTTAGGAGGAAAAATATCCACAATGGACATGCAAATCGAAGAATGGAGTAGAGATTGGAACGCATCCCATTTTCAATCTGCACTATCCACAAAATGTTGAACATGGAGATCAATAGCTGATTGTGGAATAAGAGCCACTGCATAGGAAATAAGCGATCCCAAATCCTCAATCCAAAGATTCAGCCAAAATTGAGTCCTAGATCCATCACAAATCATTCATTTCATGCCCTGAAAAACGTGGTGTCATATAGCTTTTATACTCTTTCAAACCGTAGAACCGCCGGTAGCATCAAGAGAAGTGGGAATGTTGTTAGCATCAAAATTATAATTAGCAGAAAGAAGTTGCACCCATAATGCATTAGGTATATCAAAAAATAAATTCTATTAATTAGAGGTAAGGTTGCGTACTGCTGAATCTTCTTAGATTTTGCGTTACTAGATTATTGTTGTTATTGATGATATTGAACCTTTTCAGACCTTGTGTTTATTAGATTTTATATTGAAATATTATTGTTGTTATTTATTGGATTGAAAGAATTTGAGTCTGTCAAAAAAAGAAAGGGATTAAGCGAATTTTGATGTCAAGGGAAGGTACAAGCTAATAAGAATATACCTCTAAAGGAAAATAAAAACAAACGAAACATTTGATGAGTGGTATGTCCTGCTCTAATGACGTCCTGTAATAAATTAAATATGGCCTGTTAATTTGACTAGATTTCCAAGTAAATAAACGAATGCCAAAGTGAAACACTGACTCAGTTATTTTTATAGTAGGTGGAACGGGAAAGATTTATAGTTAACATTGCTTTTGATGAGTGTATGTCCTGCTCTAAAGATGTCCTCTAATAAGTTAAATATGGCTTGTTGATTTGACTAGATTTCTAAGTAAATAAACGAATGCCAAAGTGAAACACTGACTCAGTTATTTTTATAACTGAAACACTGACTCAGTTATTTTTATAGTAGGTGGAACGGACAAGACTTATAGTTAACATTGTTTAATATGCCAAAAACAAAAGTTGAACATGAGAATGACATGATCCTGAGCAAATCAGGTTTCAAGATGCTTTGTCCCAGCTGACTGGATGACATTAAGGAGTATTTGACAAATGTTAATTTCAGTGTGCAGTTGACAAATGTTAAAAAAAGAAAGTTTAAGGTCTTACAAATTCACTTTAAAAATGGCTTTTCCGATGTGGCTACGTACATTAATTACTCAGCAACGTATACAACTGGAAGTCATGATCCACCACTAATGAATATTAACCTGGTTAGCTTCACATGACAACACCGGTGAGTTTGGTTTGTCAAGTGAGTAAATCATTTCTTTTTAGTTTCAACATGAACCTTATAGTTTCAATTGGTCTGAAGAAATAAATTAGTAAGAGTAAATACAAATTAATGTGGTCAAAAAGAGAATATATATATATATATATACAGCATAGTCGCCTGTTACTACCAGCGTACGCTTAGAATGGTGGATCATCCAGGAGCTAGTGCTTCTAGTGACGAGGGAAGCCTCAAAGAGCAAGACCAGTGGCTCCCGATAGCCAACGTAGGCCGGATAATGAAGCTCACACTGCCATCAAACGCGAAAATATCGAAAGAAGCTAAGGAAACGATGCAAGAATGTGTCTCAGAGTTCATTAGCTTTGTGACAAGTGAAGCATCAGAGAAGTGCAAAACGGAAAGAAGGAAGACGGTGAATGGAGATGACGTTTGTTGGGCTATGGGAGCTCTTGGTTTCGACCAATACGTTGGGCCTCTAAAACGGTATCTTCAAAGATATAGAGAATTGGAAGGTGATAAAGCTAATAATCAAGAGAAAGCTAGCAGTAGCAACCTTGAAGATCAAAAGGAGGAACCATCCTCTTCGTATAGATATAATCAGCCAGGGAATAACTAGTCTTCAATTTCATCCCCATTCAAGTATGATGCCATCGAGAGGAGACATAATAGCACCAACTTTAGACCGCCATATTGACTTGACTTTCACTGAAGGTATAGTGATGTGTATTCGTACCATGATAATACTGGTCAGCAAGTTGATTGGTCAGTTTGTCTTCTCATTCATATGAGATACCGTTCTTGTATGTTGATATTGTTTAGTAATCTAGCTTCTCTTTCTGGAACAAAGCTTGGAATTTCAGGTCTTTGAGTAGGATTGCGAAGAGTGAATTGTGGTACTGGTAGCTAGAGTGTCATTTTGATGAGAAAGGAGGATGATCATCTGATAATCCAATTTCTTGGAGTGTTATCAAGTCAAGATCATAAAGAACATTGAATTTAGGTGAGTGAGTTCATTTTTCAGTGCAATTCTCACATCAACCATTAGAATTAACATATGTTAATTCCATGTATTTTCACGAGACTAACGTCATCCTCCATCAATAAACTTGTTTGGTGAATATATGTCTGATATTCTTCTGCGACGACCAGTGTTGTTTAATCTTTGATTTTATCAATCTCTCTTGTCTGGAGACGGTCTCTAGCTTCTATAGCCTCTAGAATCATCAGTATCCAAGCCGATTGATGCCAAGTCGTTGTCCAGAACTTTAGTTTATATTTTCAGAAAGTCCACATCCATGTCCCCGTCTCTTTACTAGTGTCAAGTTGAACAGCAGAAGGTAAAGTACATCTCTAGGTTTAGGGTTTCTAATCTGTATTCTCTTGTAATTAGATGGTATTTATAGAGCTTCTCCGCAAAAGCGCGCAAAGAGCCTTGTATTCCATAGGCCATAGCACTGCATTAATTTTGCTTCTAAAAAAAAAACAAAGTAAATTTCATACGTGGTCCTTCTTCTGCACATATATTGAATAGGTTTATTAACATAATTCTAAGACATGAAAATAGATATTTGGTAAAATATGTGAAAAAGGGCATCTTAAATTTGTGACAGTGAAGCCAATTCGAAGCTTAGGTTTACGTAAGGAAAATAAGATTAAACATTAATGAGACAATATGGAAGACAAAAGGATAAGCTTAGACAACGGCGGCCAATAAATTCCTTGGGTCGGTACGAACAAAAAGTATACACTGTCAGTGGAAGAATATGTAAAAAAAAGAAGTGCTCGTGATTAAAGCCATCAGCCATTTGGCTCTTTGCCGTCGAGCGCTAATTTAACTTATTTCTCACAACCATGAAAGTCGATGCCTTTTATATTCTTATTAAACTTTGTCAAATGTTCAATTTGTTCAAAAATTGAAAGTTTCTATCCCAAAAATTGTATCCTTTTTTGTTTAACAAGAAATAGTAATCATAAATAAATTTAATTTGTTTAATATTTTAGCTTAAATTGGTTTGTATAACTGTGATATTATAAATTGATTAATATAATCTTTTCTAGTATAATATATATGATTATTTTATTGTTGATAAATGTTAATGATTAAGAATAATAGTAAACTTAAATTTAAGATATTTTGATCTTATTAACATTCAAATTTTAACTATGTTTATCTTTCTATATCCAAAAAATATTTATTTTTCAAATTTTTTTTTTGGATAAATATTTATTTTTCAAATTTTAGCTTATCTACCATGTGTTTTTCATTAATATATTTAAAACTTTAAAAATATTTTACAATTTTTAAGTGTTCCATTCTGTTTTCATGAAATGTTTGTATAAACGGAGGTGTACTATCCTTAAAGAATCATTTGTGTATAAATCTATAGATTTAAACAAATTTATAGAATTTGAATGCATTAGTTCAAAATTATAAGATTTCATTATTTTTATTTAATATAAAATTCAATCTTTGCTTATTTTTCAACCATTGTTCTAAGTTGAACATTCAAATTTTTAATTTTTAAGTTATCCTTTTATGACTTTTCACTTTTATATTTATATTTATACTTCCAAAATTATAACGTAATTTTATGACTTGATTAAATTATTATAAATTTTATTCTATAACATGATGGAGTTTTAATCTTAGAAAACATGAGGTAGCTTTCATGGAAACAAATTAACATTTCGACTACTTAACATTATATTTCTAATAAGTGAATTCATATAATATAATTCAACAAGTAAATACGTTTAAAATAAAGACCTAATGATCCATATAAAAGTTCAATTTTATATAAACTAACGTATATTTTTAAATTAAGATATTTTATACAATGAATCAGACAGTAAAAATAATTAATAATAAAATATTTGTGATAATTTTATCAAACATTAAAGGCTATATGATAAGTTGAAAATTATAAGAAGGTAAATGAAAAAATATGAAAATCATATAAATGTCAATTACAATTAACATTAGGACTATTAAGCATAGTTAGCATTAAAAATTTTATTTTTACATTATTAATTTTAAGAATACTACCACTTACAAAAATTCCTCAAAATTCTTCTAAGAAATCCATTAGAGTTAAAATCTTTACATATTTGATATTTTAGGATATTATTAAATGTGGCCTCCATCTTTCAATATTCTATGTCAAATTAGAGTTTTTCATATAATATTTAAAGATTATGAAATTCTAAATTCTTTTTTTAGCAATCTCATAATTCTCTTAAGAAATCTAAAAGATCTAGAATTTTTATATATGTAATATTTTAAGATATTATTAAATTCACGATTGATCTTTCAATATTCTATGGCAAATTAGAGGTTTTCATATAATATTTCGAATTTATGAAATTCCAAATTCTTCTCTTTTTACATTCTCGTCTTTTTCTCTTTACTACATGCCTTCAATTGTGAAATTTTGTTTATGCTTAGCAAAAAAAATTCAAGTTCGAATTAATTTGAAATTAATAAGTAAATTTTAATTTGACTTAATTTAGAGTTGAATTTGGATTTGATGAAAGAAATCAAAATTCAAGTTTAAAAATCTAGCTCAATTCGAATAGAATTCGACCTAATTTGAAATCCAAATTTTAACTCATAATATGATTTTTAGTCCAAAAAAATTGAACCTAATTGAATGTTAAATCAAAATAAAACCTATAAAAATATATTCAATTTAACCTATCATTAAACTATTATATCCACCAGTTTGACTAAGAACTTCTCCATATTTGAGCATTAAAAGTCCAATTCATATAGCTTTTAAGGAACAAGTTATATGGTTCAAATTGGTTCAATGAATTCGTATCAACAGAGCTAGATGTTTTGTAGAAGATAAGGTAAAATAAAATTCTAAATATATTTATCACCAAACATGTTAGGAGATAAGGTAAGATACAATTATAAATGTATTTATCACCAAACATGTAAGTATGTATCAATGAGCACTACAAGAAATTGTATTTTTAGTGAAAGTAAAAGATATCACTAAAAGCAGTAATATTTGTCACTGTTATTAATAGTGTCCAATCTTTGTAGTCGTCACCTCCTGTCACAAATACCTCTGTCACTAACGAAATAATGACTAATTTAAAATATGGTCACAATTATGCAACACTTTTGTGACACAAATATTGACACTAAAACTTGTGAAATGTGTGACAAAATTATATAGTCACAATAACTGTATATATTTATGACAAATTTATCGTCACAAATAATATAAAGTAGTGACGAATTAATTCGTAACAATACTTCATTTTATTGTGACAAAATTGCACTAAAACCTATCAAATGTGTGACAACACTATACGGTCACAACAACTGTACTTATTTACGACAAGTTTGTTGACACAAATAATATAAAGTAATGATGAAAAAAGTTATAACAGTACTTCATTATATTGTGACAAAAGTGCCGACATTAAAACCTATGGAATGTGTGACAACACTATATGGTCACAACAACTTTGTATATTTATGAAAAATTTGTTGACACATAATATGAAACAGTGACGAATAAAATCGTAACAAATGTCCATTATTTCTTGGTCACTAATATGTTAATAAAAAAGTGTCAACATCATTTCGTCACAAAAATGAAAATTGATTTTTACAAAAACTATTATCACTAATGTGTTTATTATTATCACAAATAAAACTATCAATTCATCAACAAAATTACATTAGCTTTAAAAGAAATTTGCATCAGTGGCTATATTATCTAATAGATTTCGTCACAAGTATGAAAGGTATATGTTACAATAATGTTGTCACTAAATAAAAAATATATGTTACAATAAATTTATCACTAATGCCGTATCAGATACATCTGATATGTGTAACAAATCTTCACTAGAAAACCCAATGATTGAAGAGGCTGAGTAGACATCAATGTATCTTTTCACCTATAACAGAAAATTGTGAAATGACATAAGGTAACAAAAAGAAGGATGTCTTGAAATTAACAGCGAATGCAAAATTATTTAAAGAGCAGGCAATACCAAATCGAGAGCATAAGAAGAGGTACCAAAGTCAAATGGAAGTGGATAGGAAGATTTCTTAAAACTCATGCCGAACATTAATGTTTCAACTTGCAACATGTAATTTGTTACAAAGGAAACAAAGAATGAAACCAAATTGAACTTCAAAAAGTTAAATCATATACCTCTTCAGCACTTCCTCCACCGTGATCATCATTCAGGGTTTGTCCATGGTTACCCATAATAAGAAGGAAAGTGTTTTCATGCAAGCCACCTGAACTAGACTCACCATCCAGAATTCTGATAAGCTTCTG
>JANVCQ010000231.1:23058739-23085000 GCA_025531925.1 Erythroxylum plowmanianum
AGGCCTAACACATAACAAGCACAATAATACTCAAAACAGGAATCAATAGCCACGAATCAATTTTATTGAATAAAATCCATAATCAAATCATGTAGAAATTCGAAAACTACATCCCATCTTTGAAACCTAACAAGAAATCTACTCACTTATATTCATGTTCAATAAAATAAATATCAAAGCAACGAGAATAAACATTAGAGGAGTAAGGAACAAATAACTCTAGTGAGTTTTGGGCATAAACTTCAAAACCCCAGGTTTGAAAATTGGTCTCACAGGTGCGGTGTCATCTGGGTCTCGTAGCTGCATGTTTTTCTCTTTGTGTAATAGCTCTCTTCGTGTGTCATGTGTTTGCGTCTTGTCCTTTTGTGCGTCAAGCCTTCGAGCTACTGCGTTGTGTCTTCTGTGTGCATCCCTGTCTTGGCTCTGTTTCTTGTACGTGAGATAGCCCTTGTGTCAGGTCTCCCAGCGTGCGTCAAGTCTCGTCTCTGTGCGTTAGGTAGTTACCTTACGCATGTAGTCCTCCTTGCCGCTACTCTCTTCGTGCATTTCCCCCTTCTGTTGCCACATCTCCCACTCCTCTTCAAATTAAAACCTAAAACATACAAACGTTTTCTCTCCTTAAAATGTCACCTAGACCACCACTTTTTTTTTACTCTCATATGCTGCCATTTTGGACTATTCTCCTTGACCTTCTGCTGTGTCATTTTTAATTCCCATCTGCTGCTAAGTTGCTTCTTGATGTATCTGCCAGGCACACAAAAATTTCCAAACTTCCTTAATGATTAAATTGCAAGGCAAACTTCTTTATTCCAAATTTTTCTCCTTGGTAGATTTGGTGTGATTTGAAACCAAGCTTTATGCTTTCTACAAAGAAACAAGAAAAATAAAATAAATAACAAACTCAATGAAAATAAATAAATTAACTTAAAAATGTTACTAAAATGAATGAATGAATATGCAAAATGAATGCAAATATGACCTAAATACCTACTGAGAACAAGACTGAGAAGAGGAGTCCTTTGGATCTTCACAAGCGTCGCCTTCGAAGTACCGAAATCATCCTTCTTAATTGAGTAACATATCAAATATTCGAGAAAGACAAAATTAGTTCTAAATCATCTAAAGATGCCTTTGTAAACGTTGTCATTTTCAGCTATTTTCGTGTATCAAGTGAACCAAATGGGCTATCCACGAGGGATAGCCATCCAGATGTAACTTCTCCAATTTTTAATGAAATTATTTAATTTCTCAAATAAAAAAATTCTTTTGTAACAAAAAGTTGAACAAGTGACAACAAAAAGTTTTGTCACTAAAATTACAAATAATAGTGAGCATAGTGGTAGTTCGGTTATTGTGACAATATTAAGTAGACACTAACTAATTAAATTTTTATTGACAAAAATTTTCATCATAACAAGTACATAGGCTTTTAATAACAAAGCTTAGTGATAAAAGAAAATTTGACAATATTAATATATTAATAGTGACAATTTAATTGTGAAGGTACTAAATTGTCACAATTCTCATTGTATCAGTAACACAAAAATAAATCATCACAGTTAATCCAAACAATAGTATCAATCAATTATTTTGTCACAACAAATCTCGTATCTGTGATGAAATAATGCTTAGGTGCACAAAAATTGTCACTAAATTACAAATAGTAGTGACCATAGTTATAGTTTGGTGATTGCGACAATATTAAGTAGATACTAATTAATTGAATATTTATTGACAAAAGTTTTCATCACAAGTAAAATATTGTGTGACAATAAATCGTTTCGTCACAACAAGAAAAAATATAAGTGACCAAACTATGTTTTATTACAACAAATAGAAAATATTAGTTACCAACATATTTGTCACAATTACAATTAATTCCAGCCAAAATTTTTTTGACGCCAAATTTTATAGGTTTTTAATGACAAAACTTAGTGATAAAATAAAATTTAACACTATTAATACATTAATAGTGACAATTTAACTGTGAAAGATACTAAATTGCCACAATTATCATTGTATTAGTGACAAAAATATAAATCATCATAGATAATCCAAACAATAGTGTCAATCAATTGTCTTGGCACTAAATATCGTATTTGTGATGACAAAAATAATTAGTCACAAAAATTATCATTAAATTACGAATAATTTTGATCGTAGTTATAGTTCGGTTATTATGACAATATCAAGTAGACACTAATTAATTGAATATTTATTGACAAAATGTTTTGTCACAACAAGTAAAACATTGTGTGACGATTAGCTGTTTTGTAACAAAAAGTAAAAAATATTAGTGACCAAACTATATTTTGCTACAACAAATAGAAAGTATTAGTTACTAACATATGTTTCGTCACAATTACAATTTATTCCCGTCAAAATTATTTTGGCACCAAATTGCATAGGCTTTTAATGACAAAACTTAGTGATAAAAGAAAATTTGACACTATTAATATATTAATAGTGACAACTTAATTGTAAAAGATACTAAATTGTCACAATTACTATTGTATTAGTGACAAAAAAATAAATCATCACAGTTAATCCAAATAATAGTGTCAATCAATTATCTAGTCACTAAAAACCTCGTATTTGTGACGAAACAATAGTTAGTCACAAAAAAATTGTCACTAAATGTCTTAACTTTTGTAGTGGAGCATTATTATTATTGTTGTTGTTATTGTTAAAAACACAAATATTTGTTACTCTTACACTTTATACATCTATTTGGAGCATATTGGTATGGTCCAAATTTTGGTTGTGAAGAAAGGTGGAAATATATAAGAAATGATGAGAAGATAATAGAAGCTGATGGATTGAATTTCATGTTCTTATGAGAAAAATATTGTTATCTTTGGTATTGATTTTGATAAAAATAAAGGAAATATTACTAAAATAGATGTTTTTGTTCAAATAAAGTTTTTATTTAGAAATTTTCCTTTATAGGTTATTTTGGAAATCATCTTTTTGTTTCCCTTCTTTACAAAATAAATATACTAACTATGTTTAGGAGATATTTGATTTATTTCTTTAAAAATAATTGTTCATTGTAATTTATGTTACAAGCAGATCTCTTTTCACTCACTGAGATATTACAAGCATAAAAGTTTCAGTATAATCGATCCTTTCAATTTGATGATTACCTAAGATGACCAAGCGTGCCCTAAACCGTTTGATACTACTATCAGAATGATACTTGATCCTGTAAATCCACTTACACCCAAAGGCTTTCTTCCTAGGAGGGAGTGGGGTAATATCCCAAGTGTTGTTGTTATGGAGAGCTTTAATTTATTGCGCCATGACATCCCTCCAACATGCATCCTTAACAGCTTCAAAGAAGAGGGTGGGCTCTGTTTCGACTTGTAGTGCTACAAGGAAGGCTCGATGGAGATATGAGAATTTTTTGCTAGATAATTTTTTCCTTTCCCATAAAGTTGGACAACTATTAATTGTATTTTTTGGTTTTTAAATAAACTATCGGTTAAGTTACATAATTTGATCCAGATAAAGATAATAAAATGGCCCAACAAATGATATAGATTAATGGTTCAAAGTTCGAGTAAAAATGGATCCCAACTAGTATGGACCAAACCCATATCGGTCTTGTGATGGGGAAGCTCGATATGGAAGTTATATAAAGGTTAAGGTCTCCTATTGTTGCTCATATCAATCATGCATATAAAGAAGCTTTAATCCATTAAGAGAGCTTGTATATTGAGAAAACTATAGAAAGACTTAACCCGTGTCCCGGTAAACATCATCATCATACCCCGAAGTCCCGCAGTGAAACGGGGTCTGGGGGGTCTGATAGTACGCAACCTAACCCCTACATAGTAGAGAAGCTATTTTTAGTAGACTCACATGCAGATGTGACAGGATAATAAAAATGTAGGCTAAAAGAGTAACTATGTAAAAACTTACAAAAATTTCAGAAAACCCATAGAAAGGAAGAGAGAGCGAGAGCAGAGAGCAACTTTTATATACCTCTTGTTCAATCCTAAAAAAAGTAACCACATATTTACATACCGCAAAAGAAGAAGAGTGCATAACCTTCATAAAGAAAAGGGGCAAGAAGATTGGCAGAGATACGGTGCTCCTTCATCATCATCATCCGTGTCTAACTTTTTCGGGTATAATTGTTTTTAAATATGATTATATTTGAAATTGGGGATTATATGTGTGAAAAATTGATCTGGGGAGTATATTTATTTACTCAAAATTTTTGGTTAAATTTTGGAAATTTTCTGAAATTTAAGGGTATTTTTGTACTAGAAAAAATGCCAAGTGTATAACAATTGATAAATAGTAGTAGAAATAAGAGTTGAATGGCAATGGAAATTTTCATATATGGCATTGGGATTTAATGACAAGTGTCATTGAAAATTGGGAGACAATTGGAGTAGAAATTGGAGACAAAATGGACTAGTTATTAAAGTGGACCAAATGGAACCGTGGGGAAGTGACATGTGTCACTTGCCACACCACATGTATAAGCCACGAATTTGTTAAATGAAAGACCATATTTTGGGTCTTTCATTTAACCATTCACGACATATGCTACATTCCTTCATCTTCTTCACCTTTTCTTCATTTGCTCTCTCTCCATCTTCGATACCCTCTTCTCCCAAGCTTTAATGTTGAACCTTGCTTTTATCCTTCACTTGCTACTTCCATTTTTGTTATCATCATCATCATACCACTAGAAAACCTAACCTACTCCACCTCCATTTGTGATGTTCATGTATATGGAGGAGTTAGGGTTTTGTGGTGAATTGAAGGGGCTTTGGAAGCTAAATAAAGTTATGTTTTAAATAATACGGGCAAGGTTAAATGAAGCATTTATGATGGTTGTTAGAGGTTAAATAACATATAATGGTGTTTTATGTATGATGAACGTGGGTGATAAAATGCTTAGGTAAATTTCTTGTTTTGTATATGTATGATGATTAATTTTTAATAATTTGTTATAAAGATGTTTTGAGGGTGAATGATCATCTTCATGGGGTTAGGATGATTGCAGAAAATTTAAATGATGAATGGATATTATTATGCTCTGTTTTTAATGGATAAAAACGTGGATCATTGGTTGTTTTAGGAATGGATTAGATTGTGCATGGAAGTTAAAGAGAAGGTAAGTATAGTGTCTTGAAAAGAGAAGAACTAGGATGAAAGTTTAGAGATAAAAGATAATGGTGTTTAAAATGGCTGGAATATGTTAGCTGTAACAATTCCATTAGATATGCTTCTGTAATTTAGTCATAACTTGTTTTGTAGTTATCCAAATGAGATGGTTTTTAATTTGGGTTAAATTAGAGACCTAAGGATACATTTTTCATGAAGACATCAAATTCAAATTATGTCTTTAAGATTTTCTAATTTTGACTTGAAGTTGAGTACTGAGTGTAGAAAGTTGATGATGAATGTGTATATATATAAGTATGTTCTATTATTAGTGTTTTATAGATGATACTGAGTTGAAATGGAGTTAGAATAATAGATAAATGATGAGTATTGAACTAGAAATGATAGACTAAGCATGAGGAATTGAATGTTGTAAGTAAAGAGTTAAAAATTTGATCTAAAACTTCCATGAATTTTCTGTACTGATATAGAGCGTTTTTGACAAAGTTGTCTTCATGTAAGTTGTAGATCTTTCTTTAAGTTTTCCATTGATATAAATTTTGTAATTTTTAGAGTTTTGGATCAAAAGTTATGGAGTTTGGAAATTGAGTTTATGGATTCTCTCGTGGTTTAGGATAGTCTGTAGTGTTTTTAACATAATTTGCATAATATAGACCCAAATTGCATGAAACTAATTTCATTTGAAAGTTAAGACATAACAAAATAATTTTTTTGAAGAAAGTTTGGCCTAAATCGTTCTTTTTCATTGTCAAAATGAACAGGTAATAGTGACCCCAAATTTTGTTTTGGGAAGAGCTGGAGAAAATGGAAGAGAGGAAGAAGATGCAATTTGTAGTTGAGTAGAAGTTGCCGTCATGCTTAAGCAGGACGGTGACATTGCTTGGTAGGTTGTAAAGTCGCATTGTGGAAATGGGTTGGAAATCTAGTTTGACCAAAGAGTTGACTCACCTGAACAACCTTCCTTCTTTTGACCATAACTTCTTCTCCCGACCTTCAAATGAAATGGGACTTAAACCAATCGATTCCTAACACATTTCTCTATCTTTTCATAAAGTTTTGTATAATTATAAGTTGAAGTGAGAAATATTGGTGAAATCAAAGTGTGGAATCTGTTGGAACAGTGAAATTGGATTATTTTTCTGAACACACTTTAGTATTTTGAATATATCTGGATCTATAGGATTCTAAATGAGATGCTTTTTGATTTGGAGTAAACTAGAGATATAATCCTACAAATTTTCTGAAGAAGTAGAATTTTGATTCATTCTATAAGATATTGAATTTCTGGATGGAAGTTGTACTTAGTACACTATTTTGGAATGTGAACAACCCGATAATGTTTGAGGTATATATTCCAAATTACTGAGCCAAATTGAGTGATTTTGGTGTCAATGGAAACATAAGACATATAGGAACAATTTTCTAGAACAGAGTATGACCAAATTATATCAATTTCATCTTCTGATTGAATGTGAATTGTAGACCCGAAAGGATGTCTTGGAAAAATTTGAAATGATTCAATGAGACTGAAATGTGATTTTAATGGTTTTAGTGAGGCATAAACCTAAGTATAGATTATACTTAGATGAGTTTTGATATAAGAATGATTTTGTGATGAAATTAAAGGAAAGATACCCTGGATTGTCATTGAGCATGCATTATACATTACACGTATAGATGTATGAAAAATTGAATGTTTATGTGATTGTGCAATTATTAATGTGTGTGCAATATGTGTTTTGCATAATGATGATATAGGATAGAACGTTTTCATCCAAACGTTTTCGGATCATGGAAGCTAATGCTAATCTAGAGCATACTGTGAGTAGACCTAGGTGGTCTCATTTCATTGTTTGTTCTGTTTTGAATTTGTATTGATTGAATACTAAATGTCTATATGAATGTGATTGATTGTGTTGGTTTTCGGACAGGAGGTCCGATGATTTTCATGTTTGGTTGAGATATTGAAGTGCTGCTTGTATGCGAATGAGATGAACTAAGTGTACATAATTTGATTGTTAAATGTGTTCTCAAGATGCATTTGCATGTAAGTGAAAATATGTTGAATATCGGACTAAGGTCTGACGATATTGGAATGTGATTGAATGGGAGCATGAAAATGTGATTGATGCATTTCATTTCATGAATGCATAAAATATAATGACAGTTGTGACCTGAGTAACCACCGATCAAAGCTTAAAGCTCAAAGTGTGAAATGAGCCTCGAGCTCAGAAAGTGGTTAAGAGCCTAAGGTTTACTATGTAAAATGAGCCCTATCCCTATCAGATATGGGAGAGTTAGTAATGAGCCTAGTATCCAATGGATACGGGACAGTTAAGCACTCGGTCACAACAAAGTGATAAATAGAAAGTGGGTCTCATGTGCTCGCATATGCATAGTATGAGTGATTAAATTGTATTGAATGAGAAGTGTGAAATGTGAAATGATGTGAATGTGACTTATATATTATGTGACTGGATAACCCATCGATAACGATCACTCATTGAGTTCGCAAAACTCATCCAAAATTTGCAAATATTTTTCAGGTTCAGAAGAATACCCCATTAGGCAAATGAAAGTATCCTTACAGCATACAAGTAAAGGATAGAGATCGGAATCAGTTCGTGTCTACATAGAATTTTTCATTAATTTTGTATCATGGAATGTATTCCAAAATTATTGTACATTGTGTATACAAATGGGTTTGCGTTGTAACGTAAAGTTGTTTTGACTTAAAAAAATGTTTTGTATTTGTAATGGGCCCAAATGGCTATTGAAAACTCTATTGATTGTATTGTAATGATTGAAAAAGTTTACGAATAAAGTGGATTGAAACTATTTCTGAATAAAAGTGGGCCCGATTTGGTTGTGGTTTCCTACATATTATGTTTGTGGTTTCAAAAAAAATTGTACTGAGTTTTTAACTGTTTGAGTGCGCTAGAATGCCACCCTCGCGGGGCACAGGCTCGGATATCACTTAGGATGTCGAGCACGTTTCTTGCGGGAGCAGGTTGTTACAACTACAAGGTGCAGAAAATGCAAACAAACTATGTCCCAGTAAGCACTTTACATAAAAAGGTCAAAGGAGGTTCGTGATCGCATGGAGCTCGGAATCGGCATCAGAATCAGAGATGGAATCGAAATTAGATATTCCGTATTACCTTCGTTTTTAATCCTTTCATGTAGATTCGGGATACGTAGTAAGGTCTATACTACGTATTACATGTAGTATCAAAGCGGTTACATGATCGAATTATCGAAAACAAAAATTTTTCAATTTTTCATCTCATATGGTTTTCCTCGATTTTTCATTCGTTTGTTAGCTTTTTACGTATATAATTACGTAAAAGTGGAATACATAAGCTAGTTATGAAAAACGAGTCAAAAATGAGCCGAACAGAGTGAAAAGTGAAGTCTTGGGATGTCGAAAATCGCCTCCGGTGTAGAAAAGGGGAGCAGTCGTCGGGCATGTGCAACACACGGGCCAACTACGCGCCAAACTATCGCTCCACGAAGCGACAGATGCCTGTTGCACATGCAATGCACACTCTACTCGTGATCTGGGCTCCCACGAGTGTGGGACGGCGAGCACATGAGACGCACAAGCCCATCCGAGCCGACTACATGGCATGCCAAATGGGTGACAAGTGGCGGCGCATGGTTAGCGCGTGACGTACATGCGCCAAACGAATCTGGAGTGCATCGGCATGGGTATTAACGTGCACGCCACATCAGCAGCTGACATCAATCATATGAAGCTACAATGATTTTCCAAAAAAATACAAAAATTCTAGATTTTCGTAAGGATGCTCCGGGGTGTTTTGTGTCAGTTTCCGGGTCCAAAAATTTATAAAGTAAGTTTTTCTATTTTTCTAGATTTTTTACATTAGTAATAAATTAAAGTTTAACTCTAGAAAAAGAAATTAAGGTATTCTGAATCCGATTTCGAATGAGTTTTCATGCCTCGAACATCATATAAGGGAGACAAATAAGGTTCTTGTGTCTTAGGTCTCATGTTGAGTGTTCGAGATTGCATGATAGTCAACCAAAAAAGGAATTGAAACATTATGAAGCCATTTTTGAGTGAATTTTCATGCAACAAACTTGCCATAAGGGAGATACATGAGGTTTTTGTATCTCGGGTGGTCGGTCTAGTATCCGTGACGCACGATAGTCACTCTATTGATATTTTTATATAAAGTTTTCAGAGAATGTCTTAAACACGAGTGTGTGACAATGAGACCATGCATTCGATTTTTTGCATTTTTGATGTTACATTGCCACATACCATATGCCCATAAAGAATGTGAGGATCACATAAAGATGTATCTCTTATGTTTATGGATTTTTTGAGTGCTGATGAGAATGTAGTCACCAAAGTGGCATTTCAAGTTAGTATTTTGAATTGTTCTGCTTGCATGTTTAGGGCTGTCTTTGATTTTATGTTTGGTTATTCTGCCTAAAGATGTTGGCCTTACATGAGATTTTGAGATGTGCATCAAGGAATTTGATAAAGGAAAGTCATTGCTTGAATGATCTATTTGCCCATAGGTGGTAGTGTCATGAGAGTTAATGATTTGTACTTTGATCACTTTTATATATGGAGATCTAGTTGCATATATTATGCACTCAACCCACAAGTGTTTCGTAATATGTGTGACTGGATTTTCAATAAAGATACTATTTAATGGCTTTAGTATCACTGTTGTCCTAAATTTATGCTAATTTAAAGGTTATCATCTTGAAGTCACCTCTTCAATCAACAAAATCAGTGTCACCATTAAAACCCTGACCGATTTAAATACAAAGAAGTGGATAGAGGATGTATTGAATGTTATGGAGATAGCTGTGGTTGATATGACCATACGGACGAATAGGCCATCTCCACCTACATCCATGAGCTTGAAAACTCATAAAGTCAACAAAATCAGTGTCATCATTGAAACCTTGACCGTTTTCAATACAAAGAAATGGATGGAGGACGTATTGAACATTATGGAGATAGTTGTGGTTGATATGACCATACTGACGGATAGGCCATCTCCACCTATATCTATGAGCTTGAAAACTCATAAAGTAGCCTATGAAACCTGGGATCGGTCTAACAGATTATATCTGATGACTATTAAGAGATCCATTTCTAACCATCTACGAAGCGAATTTTTGGACACAAACATGGTGAAGGAGTTTCTTGATAATGTCTCCCAAAGGTACACAGTCTCATGCCTTAATGAAATAATTATTTTCTATACGGTACACGGGAGAAAAGGGGAGTATTGACATACATATCGAGAATAATTCATCTTCACAATAGATTGAAGATGTTAGGACTTCAATGCTTTGATGGCCCATTGCATTGTTGATGAGGAGAAACTCAAGTTTGCTATTTCTATAGCCCTCGAAGCAACTAAAGGGAAAACAAAGATGAAGCCCATTAAGTTCAAAGGTAGAAAATTCAAATCTTCATTTCATGCTGATGTTGGTCAAACTAGTGCTAATAAAGGTCCTAGGGACATAAAGAAACCGGTAGTATGAGGTTTAAAAGGAAATACTGAGACCATCAGGTTACTCTTTAGCTTGTCAATTGTGAATCCAATTTGTGATAGTCGCGTTAGGTACTTGGTGGTTATTTAGTGGAACATCTGATCAAGGTCCTTCCGCGATACAGTGGTTTATATCAAGGATAAAGCCAAATAAAGGGAAAGAGGAACTGATGGTTGACAACAATAAAAGTGGAAGTAATATCCATAGGGGATGTATCTACTGAACTTTGTTGCAAGGTTCATTTGGGTTTTACACGACACATTTTATATATGATCTTTTGATCAATTTTGGACAAAGAAAGTTGACATTTTGCATTTAATGCTTCTGTTGTATAGTTGTTGTTTAATGCAAAACATAACGGTATAACTTTCTTGTCATATGGTTTGTATAGAATGTGTCTTACCCTGAATTAGATAAATGCTTCTTCATATCTTGCTAAACAAGTTATGAAATGAAGGACCCTGATGAATAAGAAGTCATACATGGTGTGGCATAAAATTTTAAGCCACATTATCAGAGCTAGGATTGAGAGATTAATCAAGAAAAGCATTTCTCA
The DNA here is from genome assembly GCA_025531925.1 of Erythroxylum plowmanianum. Lineage (NCBI taxonomy): Eukaryota > Viridiplantae > Streptophyta > Magnoliopsida > Malpighiales > Erythroxylaceae > Erythroxylum > Erythroxylum plowmanianum. The sequence goes on from JANVCQ010000231.1 coordinate 23,069,985, forward strand.
ATTATAAATTATAATGATCTGGGAACATGTGTTGACTACTATAGGGGCAAGTTGATTAATAAGGATATCAAGATCAATTCATGCTTCTGACTTGTTGAGTCTAATACATATAGATATCAGTAAACCTTATACAGTTGCATTGTGAAATTATAAATGTATTTTGACATTTGTTGATGATTATTCTCATTACAGTTATATGTTCTTACTTAAAGACCAAAGGTTGAGAACCAATTGGAAAAAATTCATCAATATAGTTAAATTTGACCGTGGAGGTGAATATTATGGCAAAAATAGTTTTCAAGACTTTAAAGGGTTCATTTGCTAGATATTTAGAATCAGTTGAAATAGTGACTTAATTCACTATGCCGAGTAGTTCTAAGCAAAATGGTGTATTGTCGAAAGACATAACTGCACCCTAAAGGACTTGTAAAAGTCAATGCAGAGTAGGACTAATATACCTGATTATTTAGAAGTTGAAAAACCCAGCCCTGCACACATTTTTGTATGGGGCTGCCCTATTGAGGTAGTATAATCCTTATAAAGAAAGATTGCATTCTCATTCCGTTCATTGCTATTTAGTAAGATATCTCAACCATTTTAAGGCTATAGTTTTTATTATAGAGAAGGAGGGACCATAATAGTGGAACACAAACAGCTAAGTTTCTAGAATACCATGTCTATAATGGTGGTGGGCCCTTTGACCCTTCAGATGATAGCAGGGTCGATACTACAATAATCATGTAACCGCAATTCATACAGTTAGATTCGATAGATCTAGGTCTTTATACCATGCCTGTATAGGAATAGGAACCCATACCTATAGACCAAGAGGTTCTTGGGGGTACAAGATCTAATACAGTTAAGTGAATCCACTATAGTGAAACGATCTGCTATCCCATCTAATTATATAGTCTATCAGGTGTAAAGGACTATGTTATTAGACATGTTACGGATCTAGTTACTTTTACAAAAGTTATTTCTGGACTCAATGCGGATGTGTAGTAGGATGCAATAAATTACAAGATGCAAGCCATAGAGCATAGTAAGGTTTGGGAGCTAGTTAATTTGCAGCGGAACTGCAAACTTGTTAGTTGTAAATGAAGTTTTAAGACCTAAAGGATTTTAGGATAAAGTCCAGCGGTTTATGGGCTTGCCCAATTGCTTAATGGTTCACTCAGGAAAAAAGGTTGACTTTGTGTTACCTTTTCTCTTGTATTATCAAAGGATACATTTTGAGTTATTTAAGGCAATTGTAACCCATGATAATATAGAGTTACATCAAATGGCTGACAAAATTACTTTCCTGAATAAAGACATTTATGAAGTGATCTATATGGTACTACCTGAAAGATTTCAAGATCCAGATGGAACTGACATGGTTTACGCATTATGTAGATCAATATATGGTTTACATCAAACCTCCTAAAAGTAATACCTTACATTTGATGAGGTTGTGCCCTCTTTCAGCTTCATGGAAAATAAAATTGAAAAGATGTTTGTATTATGAAGTCAAAGGGAGCAAAGTGATCATCCTATTACTGCATATGGATGATATATTGCTCACGTTAAATTACTTGACCACGTTGTATGAAGTTAAGCAAATTTCGTCAAAAACTTTGACATGACGGACCTTGTTGTAACATCTTCTGTCCTAGGTATTCATATTCACCAGGACAGATCTCAATACTCATCAAACCTCTCATAGAATGCATACATTGAGTATGTGTTACAAAGATTTAATATAGTTAAAAATAAACCTGTCGTAGCACCTGTTTCTCATAGTGAGAGATAGTCTTTGGTACAGCATCCAAAGAATAAAGTAAAGAGAGAAGTTATAAGGAATGTTTCACAATCTAATACGGTTGATAACCTGATGTATGCTCGACTATGTACTAGGTAGGACACTGCATTCACTGTTTGACTGTTTGGTCAATATCTGGTTAATCCAGTTGTAAACCATTGGAATGCAACCTAGCGAGCATTGAGATACTAAAGAGAATTAAGGATTACATGTTAACATAAAGAAAAGTCAATAAACTAAAACTCGTAGGGAGTTCAAATTCAAATTTTAACTATGTGTCCGAATGATCGAAAGTCCTCTTAAGGTTACAATTTTAAGTTTGCAGATGGTACAATGTCGTAGAAGTGTGTTAAATAGACACAAGTAACTCCCTTGACTATGCATGCAGAGTGCATGCTATGGGCCTGCTTCACAAACGGTTTAGCTCAGAAACTTAATTTTTGAGTTGTCTGTGGTTGATTTAGTAGCTAGACCCATTTGGTTATACTGTAGTAACCTTCCTACTATGTTGTTTAATAACAACAAAGAATATCACAGGATTTTAGCATTTAAAGGTCAATTATTTGGTCATAAAGGTGTTAATGAGAAGAGATGACATTAAGGTTTGAAGCATTTAAAGGTTGAGGAATTGTAAGTCAAGCTTTTAACTAAAAGACTTCATCCACTTGTGTTTATGACACAAGTATAAAATATGGGTGTTTTGATGTCTTTAGACACTGTTAGTTTGGGGATCATTACGTTTGTTCCATGTACTTTGGCACATTTTGATGTATTATGATAGTAAAATGGTTCATCAATAAAGATGATCATCGTTTACCCTCAGTAATACGTGTTGTCATACATTTTCATAATACGTATGAAACTTTAAAGATTTATGTCGATCTTAAGCATTTAAAGGTCATTGGGCATATATATAAAATGACCTTGTACCTATGTCATTTAGACACATATAGTTCTAATATAGATATCCATGAATTTGACATGACATAGGGGGATATAAGTTTTTAATCCCATAAAGGTTCTCTAATGTAGTTTAACATTCAGTTGGAGAACATAAAGGTTTTCTCTAATGCGATTTAGCATTTAGTGAGAAGAAATAAGTTTTCTCTATGTTGTTTAGCTTTTGACAAGAGAAAACAGGATTTCTCTAATGCAGTTTAACATAAAGTTAGAGAAATCGAGAACCTACGATCGAAGATGATATAATTTAGATCATAAAGGTATCATCCTAGTTTGTCACACTTTATTTTCTCATTTATGTTAGTGAGGTATTAGGTATACTTGATTGTATTGAATCTATGTCACACATGACACATGTATCTGATACTTTTCGATATCGAAAGCCTTGTAGGGTAGAATGATGGACTTTCATTATCTTTGGATCAAATATTTTATTTTTAAAACTTAGTCCATTATTTCAGTAGCATGGCTTAATTGAGTTTTTAAACTATTTTGAAACTAGAGTAAAAAATGCAATTAATGCTTATCCAAAAGGGAGATTGTTGGACAATTTTGTCATTTTCTATAAAGTTGGACAACTATTAATTTCTTTTGTCCTTAACTTTTGTTAAAGTCTAATTATTGTGCCTCTAGGTAGATTTACCTTTTCTTCTTTGTAAGGTAAGAACAAGTCGTATAGCTCCAAAATGTAGACGTGTATGGTTGTGCTCTCTCCATAAGGCGATCAGCTCCTTAAAAATTTCAAGCTTTACATATTATTCTGCAGTTGTAGATCTGAGATCACACTGTTCCAATCTGAAACTTCGGATGATTTCCTTCACTCTAGGTCTAATAGTAGATAACATACTACGAATATTTCTCGTCCAAGAACGGTCACAAGAATAAATACTGTACGGACTCAACAAAAGTAAAGAAGACTCACAAACACGATTCTCTACAAGCACATGAGTAATTTCTACAAGATTTTCTATTTTATTTGACAACGCACGCTTTACAGATGAAGGTAGACTACTTAGAGATAGACTTGACGATAAATGTACCAGATCTATGGAAACTGACTCCATGTCACTCATCTTTTTTTTCTCTCACACTTCTTAAACCTGAATCAATATATTGCCTACCTGACTAAGATGCGAAGGTTGACTATGTTTCCAAGTAAACCACAAGCAGTAGTGGAATACTAAGCGAGGAGTAAAACTCCAAGGGGTACGCAAGTTTATTCGGATTCTGCCTACTCTACCTAACCACAAACTAGACAAAGATACCACGCTAGGTATGGGAAATCTTCCCGGATTTTGTTTTGTTCTGACTCTGATATCACTCTGGGACTCTTACAGGCACATAGGAAAACTATGACCTTTTCTAGTTAACCCTTCCGGCTAACTCTTTTCTAAACCACTTTACTAGTTATATCATCGACTAACCAAAGTCGGATTGGAAGTATGTATCACTACGTAAAAGTTCCAATTATTGGAGACTTACACCCCTCAACGCCTGTCCTTCGGCTAACACGGGACTTACTGCTCACGTCTCTTAGAAACCCTACGTCACTCACATACTCTTGACTAGAGGTTAAAGGTATTCAAGGCATTCATTAGGACAAAGACTGAAGTGTCCACAACTTTGAAGAATAACAATAGATTATCTACAAATGCGGGACCAAAGACCCTATTTCCTCACACTTTGAATGGAAATTGAATCCGCCTTTAAACCTTATCAAGTGATCTATCATCCTAGACAATGCTTCCATATATAATTTGAATAATAAACGGATAATGGATCACCTTGATGAAATCCTTTGCACACTTTGAACAAATTGGTGAGTTCTCCATTACCTTAACACCCTATAGAAAGTAGCTGTGATGCATTGTAAGAATCATATAGTGAAGAGAAATCCTGAAGCTTCAAGTATATATTATCTGAAGTACCAATGAATAGAGTCAAAAGCCTTATTAAAGTCAACTCTAATGACAGAGTCCTTATTGAAATTCTTTCTACCATAAGCATGGAAGAGCTTTTGAACAAGCAGCACATTTCCTCCATTCAACCTATGTAACATGAATGTACCTTATGATGTATTTATTAATGATTTCAAGATGTGTTTCAATCTTGTTGCGATGATCTTACATATGATCTTGTAAAACATAATTATATAGAAGTTGTGAAATTATTTGTTAGCCATATGAAATGTTGAAGTGTAAGGAGTGAGCTTGAACGCATGCATATTACAATCTTGCCAACTTTAAATATAAATATTACACTTGAAACAAAATTATAGAAGGAAGCGGAGTCCATAAATTCTTCAAATTATTAATTCTCCACACCTGGAACTCATCAATGCCCAATGCATTGCATCAAGAATTGCGTTCCCCTCCCATTGATTGACGGTCAAACCAGACGAACGATTAAATATCAACATGATTAATTGATAATGCTTATTATCATCACAAAACAAAAATGTAGTATTACACACAATGAAAGGCAAGCCATTACCTGATAATAGCATCTAAATTCGAGTGAATTAATTACATTTTTTCTTCTCCTTCTACTTCCAGGCAACCAGCAAATAAACAATTAACAAACTAGTATCAATCAAGTCATCCCATCGATTTGGAGGCGAAAAGAGAGTGATACATTATGGTCCGGTCCGTTTTAGTGTAATTTGGACCTCGATCATTGCGGTTTGATTTAGAGATTTCCCCAACCCACATATAGTATAGCTGTTCATACCTGGCTGGCTCTGAAGGCAAAATGTACAAGAAATTATGAGCTCCGATCTCCAAGTAATCAGCAAAAGGCGCACGCATGGTAACAATTTCTTCATCAGTGACCCGTAGGAAAATTTGCAGCAGACATGGACACCACTTCTAGTTTTGACCGAATTATGCCAAGTATCTGAACAAATTGGGATTATCCTTATCTCTCTCCAGATAGTCTCTGGTAATTAGATCTTCAATGCGCTTCTTAATCGCCTTGAAATCAGGCTGGAAAAATGAACAATTCAATCAACCTGGTTTATAACTAAAACGGGAAACAGATATCATCTGGATTAACTGAGCATCATTTTAAACCTTGAACATGCGGCCCAACTGCTCTACACATTCCATCACTAACTGTTGGTGACCCAAAACTTTGCGACTTTTCATTATGCGAACAATGGAGGCATCAATGGCATAACGCCTATCTTTATCAACATCTTCGATCACTTTCTTCTTTTCATCCACAGGAGGTAGAGGGATCTACAAGATGAACAATGGCTTGGGTATACAACACCTCTACAATCAAAACATTTGAAAAAAAAAACAGGTTGTCTAAGTCCAAGTTACCTTTATCCTCCTCATTTTGTCCGTAAACTTAGAGTTAAACTCAAAATAATCAGTGGGAGAGATCGTTCTTGTGTTTGGCTCTTTACTTAGGATCTTATATTTAGCACATGACAAAGAGTGGAGGAGTCTGACCACGTCATCATCAGTCAAGTTTAACTGAGTCATTATCTCTGAATAACTCAATCTATCTGATGAGTTGAAAAGCAACAGGGCGGAAGCCTGTGACATCAGCAAGAAAAAGAACCTGTATTACTGATGCAAATCTACCACAACCTACACCACCACACTCTAATCAAGATAAATGAATATAAGTAGATTTAACTACATAAATTACCTGATACGTTGTGACAATCAACTCCATAGTTTTTGGTTCAAACTTCCCAGTTAGATTACAAGTACCCAATGAGTATATCCATGTAAGTTTTCTGTGTTTTGTCTTAGTTTGATAAAATTCCCTGAAAACCTCAACACACTTGACCTAAATTCATGGATAACAGGTAAAAGATGCGATCAGCAAACACTTTTCAAATCCACAAAGTTACTTTTAAATCTCTTGACCTGAAACAAACATACCATCTCCGCAGGAAGATTCAAATCAAAAGACTTGTAACTCGGCCAAAAGCCAGTTGTCAAAACAGTAACTGTCAAATCAATCCCTGGATTTGCATTTGGATTGTTATTTAAATACTCCTCAAAACTACTTTGATTCTCCCTTGCTAAGGTCAAGTCCGTAACCTAGGAGAGAAAACCATTATTGGGAAAGAAACTCAATTTGTAACCAAGTTACAAAAACATTAGGAATTTAAATTGAAAAGGCATTCATCCATAACAGCTCACCATGCCCTCCATTTTTGATGTGAACTGGCCACCACATTGCTGCTTCAGCTTTGTCAAAATACTTCTTTCATGGTCATCATTAGCACTCTTATCAAAAAGAAGCCGTCGAGCAAGCTTTTTCCTAAGAATAGTTGTTGAGCCAATATTCATCATCATAGTTAAAAATTTTCATGTTGTCAATTAGTTAACCACCCCATTCATGGAAAACTTTTATTTATTTACCGGTAAAACTCTGCAAATAAATCTTTGTCACTGATATAAGCAAGCAGCTTTACAACCTGCATATCGCTAGCATATTCAATAACAAAGATGTAAATGTAATGCTTTCAAATAATGGGAGAATAACAAGTGTAACCTTTTCCAATGTTTCCTCAATGGCTTCATCGCTGAGTTTCTCACTTCCACCTTTCTTAAGAATATTATCACAAAACGTGGCTAGTAATTCTGCACTTGAACTTCCGGCCACACCCTTGTTGCAGAAGACCTCAAAAGCTTCCTTGAGTGCCTAGATTGGAGCAAAGAAAGTTCAAACACAATGGATCACTAAGAGTGAGATCCATCAACTAACTAAAATGTTATGCCTAACAAACCTTGTGAAAAAGAGTGTGGTTCTGGAAACAATCATTGACATATGTCAAGTATTTGTCATGCAGCTCAATAACCTTCCTGACAAAAACCTGAAGAACACAAAATCCATTTCAACTAATTTAAGTTGACCAACAAACTGTAGTTGAGAAAACCAAAAACACTTTTACCTGTTCCTGTAAACCAACCACATCCTTCTTATCTGCCTGTAAAAGAAAACAACATAAAACAGAAACAAATGTTAGCATTAGAATTGATCGCAAGATTGGATTTTTGAATGATAGCATGTACAATTAAATGACAACGATATGAAGTAGCAAAGCAAGCAAATACAAATTGAAAAATCAACAAAACCAAAAATGTTAATAGAAGAACACCAACGATAGAAGCTCATCTTTGGGCATAGCATATATCCCGACAATCAATATATGCCATCTTAATGCTTGAAATACTCATATCCTTTGCCCATGGTACATCAGTCTATGTAAGCATTAATTATAAGGTTTTTAAACCAATAAGTCAGGCTCATAGACTAGATTAGTTATGACTAATAAGATGCTGCTAACAAGGGCCATTAAAGACATATAGCAACCCCACCACAGAATGAAGTGATGCAAGGAAACAATTGAAGCTGTTAAATGTCACTAACCATGATGGCTTCACATTGAATAGCTTATTCCACAATTAGTGGCATTCATTTCAAGATAAGGAACATTGACAAAACTATTTGAGAAACTTCATTCCAGATGGTACTGTTCATTTGTTAATCCTATATAGAAGGATGTTGATTTGTTACACTTAAAAGATGGTTCTATTTCGAGGGAAAGAAACAGCCCAACTTATCAATTTGTCAAGAAAATTATTAGCAGCAGAAAGGAAATAAAATCTTGTAGGAACAATATTGAATAAAGTGAGTATAATAATAACACAAACACAAACCTTCTTGTTGCTGGCCACATCTTCTGCCTGTTTAACCAAGGCTGTGCCTTCAGCAGTTACATGCTACATTACAGGATAGAGAAATCAAAGTAAAGGGGAAGACAAGAGATAATAAAAAAATTTCTGCACTTGGTTGTGACTAAAGAGAGAAATAAAGAAAATAAAGTTTGTTTGCCAACCTGTTTAAAGATACTGGAAACAGGATCCAAGCCCCGTGGTATTTTAGAGAATAGCCTGAACATTCGTGATAGATCTTCCACCTAAACAAGTGTTATAAAGAGCAGAGAACAGTAATCACCATTTTCCTTCCCACAGTTCAAACCAGCAAGAGAATAGAAAGGATTAAATGGAAACACTAAGCACCTTGTCATCTCTGAGCAATGCATGGCATCCAGAGTGCTCTTTCTCAAGTAGTTGATTTGCATACACAGACAACAACTCATTTTGAACTTTCTACAAAAGGTAGAGAAAACCAGTAATGGAAAACAAAAACATCAGAACAAATAGAACCTTGAGACAATATTATAACTGGGGAGTTCAGTAGAAATAGAGCTGCGTGAGCAGTAAATTGCCCATTTCAAATAACAGCTTCCAGCCTTCAGATAGCAATTTCACTTATCACCCCAAAAATTTGAACTCGGAACAAAAGCAACTACAAACCTCTAGCAATTTTGGCTCGCTACTGGAATGCAAGTAGTGAGAAACCCTATCTTTCTCCCGTTTCAGACACTCCTCAGCCTAGAACGATAAAAAAAAACAAGAAGAAGAATTAGACAACCTCTTAGACAGGCTGATCTCCAGTGTAGAGAAAAAAAATCATAGGCTCACTTTCAACATATAATCTGGACAAGAATCTTCCAGAATCCAGTTTGATGCCTTCCTCGAATAATAGGCAGCTGTATCCGTAAGCATGGCTGCCTCAAAGTCATTTTCATAGTGATCCATCTGGCCCATACCAATTTCAACAAATATATCTAAAACATTCTTCAATAGAGCTCGATCAATCTGTTCACCCTCCCGATCTTGATCGATCTAATTTAAGATGATGTGGTTATTCAAGACTGTCCAAGAAATTTACTACCACCTACTTTACACCAAGAACTTAGAAAGTAAATTCACAAGCTTACAAGAGATATTACAGCATCCCTCACTTTTCCATTCAACTCCTGATAAACCTGAAATGAAAAGTTGGAAAAAAAATCATAAAGCAGAACAGAGCATAGGATGTTTCAAATAAGTTATTCAATCTTCATTCTAGTACTACTTCAATCTAACATTTATCTAATTTGTCAGAGTTATTTATATTTGCAGAGGATAAGTCTTCCTTCTAGTGCTACTTCAATCTGACAAACCAAGATTCAAAGGTTCAACATTGACCCACCAGATCACGAAAACAAGTTAATCCAACTTCATTGAGAGGTGGAAGCGACCTCCGAGCAATAAAGTAGCGATCAAGGTAATGGAAGAAGCGAGACAGCCACCTCACCATAACTTTATGGTTTGCCCACCTTTTGACAAGCTCTCTCAACATGAACTCGTCATGCTTCTCTCTCAATGACGGCAATACCTGAATGAGGAATTAGACATGGTACTCATTGTCACAAATAATAGAATTGATTAATTCTCTACAAGCATATTTGTAAACAAGAGCACAGCTTTAACAACAAAGAAGCAGAACTAAAGATTTGCAATTAACAATTTCAGACATTAGACAAAATCTGCAAGTTAAAGAGTAGTAAACTTGTAACAGAAAACAACATGCATGACAAAATCTTTGCAGTTCTCAGTTTAAGAAGAAACTTCAGCTTTTTGTGAAGAACAATTGAACTGGAATTCGAGAAAAAAAAATGGACAGAAGAGAGAAGTGTGTAGGAAGCTTCCTTACCAAATCGTTGTGATGCCTATATAGATTAGAAAAGGCACAACTCTTCCAGTCTCCAGGATAGGCAAATTGAATATTAGATGATGTTTGGTTTAGAACAATGCCAAGTTTTCAGTTTCAAGATCATAAAAGTTCACATAATTTCAGTAAGAAACAAATAATTGTCAGATGCATTTGGTATTAAATGAAGCCCACGATCATTCAACAAGAAACAACCAGCGCCAAGGACTGTGTCAAATTGTAATACCAAAGAAAAACTTGAAAGTAATTGCTTTACTGAATGCAACAATACTCGGTCCATGCACAGGTTTACAAGGATCATCATAATCCATTAATTCCCATAAAATCATAGAAAGGAGGCAATCCCAACATTATGAAGTATCCAACATAATGCATGCATCTCCTTGCAGGTTTATTCCACAGAAGAAAGAACTTTAATGCAGAGACCATACCACATGCATGGACCATGACATACATTGAAGAAACTGGATCAGTTTGTTCTCACCGTTGATGTGATATAGTCTTCAAATGACTCTCTGTATTTGTCATACAGCTGTTGTGAGTAATCATGTGGAGGCTTCTGTGTACACATGTTATAGATGGTCCTGTAAACAAAATTAAAGAAAAAAATATTTAAAACCCTCATCAACTAACAAGGGAAAACTTAGGAATTTGTCAATACAAAAGCATGATTTGTCAAAAGAATGAATACGTGTAGAGCATCATGTAGTCCTCAGAGCTGAACTGTGACTCAGGTAACCCTTCTAGGATGTTCTTCAACTTTGTGATCCCCTTTTGCATAAATTCCCATCCTTGTTCTAAGTCAATCGTTTTTCGTTCATTCATTGTCATGTTGACAACAAAACCTCAGCGTACAAATATCTGCAGATACACAAAGCCTATGAATGAATTAATTGATTCAGGGAGACAAGTTACAGAAGTTAATTTTCAGCAAAGTAGGGCTAGAAACGGGTAGATTAGGCTGGAAAAATAAGGAATTTTAACAAAAACCTTATTTTTAAAAAATTTGGCACAAAAGCTGCAGTATTTCTCCAGAAAAACAATTATGTATACAAGTCTTATAAGAAAGTTCAATCCATCATAGGAAAAATAAGTCCTAAAAGAAGCCTATTGATAATAGGAAAATCACGTAATATCTTAAGAAAAGATATTAAGATGATTATGCATCATAAACTCACTTCAAAATCATGCAGAAAATAGTAAAAACTTCATTTCAACGAGCTTAAATGACCAATAATTGCACTTAAAACAAAATGAAATTTGCAGTCCTAAAATTCCCAAAGCATCACAGGACAAATTCCGCTATCAAAGTGTCGAAGAGCCAAAATACACTCAACATAACAAAAACACTAACCCAAAGAATCACCGTCAACAAACTACTGGAATATCCCCTATAATTCCCTAACCTAGAACAAACTCGCAAGTCCTAAGAGCTAACCCACCATTGTATCGCAACAAAGCCACTTAATACAATTGAGATCTCAGGAAACCCGATTGTCGCATAACGATTCCGAGACTCTGCCTCAAGAATCTAAATGTCCTTTTTCGCCCTAATTGTAATCGATTTTTGGGTCAATAACAGGAATCGAAGCTCGCACAAAATACATTTTAACATAGTTTATCAAATACAGATAAAAAACCATCAATCCGCACAACATAAACGATCAACAGAAAGATCGAGAGATATAACTCCGAATTAGAAAGTTCACATACACATAAAGAAAAGACTGCAAAAATCCAGATAAACCGATAGTGCGGCGCGAAATGAGATAGGCTCACCTGCTCCAGGGAGGAGGAAACCTAGGAGACAACGACTGACGGGGAGAAGTTGTTGAAGAAGGTATGGCTTTTGCTTCGGGCGTTGGATCCTCTATTATTTATTCACTATCTTCCCTTTCTCGTGTTTTCTACTGCTATTATTATTTTGGGGGATTTAGTCCCAAAATGATTTTCTTGTTCACTCTTTAGCGTTTAGTGGCTGTGGGCTACAAAATGTGAAATCTCGAAAAAGATTTTATTTTTTACAGTTCTCTTTTTTTTCTGTGCAAAACTAAAAATTGTTAAAGAGCTTTAATTAATCAGGAAAGTCATAGAATAAATATTCACTGTCTCTATCAGATGTAAATTTCTTAATACCTTTAGTAATTTGTTTTTTAGATTCTGTTTAGTTAGGTTTATATTAGTAGAACTTTTGTTAGTAAAATTTTTTTCTGTAGATCTTTTCTGAGAAGAACTTTTAAGAAATCAATTACTTGTTTAGCTATCATTTAAAAAAAATTTTAAAAAAAAGATTCATATAATAGACTATTTGACAATATAAAAATAAAAAGCACTTTTAATTTTAACTATATTTTATTTTATAATAAAAATATTTATATAAAAATTATTTATGTATATAAATATTATTTAAAGTATATTAAACAATATGCAAAGTATAATATATTAATTATTATATAATTTTAAACCATATGAAACATAAATAAAAATATATCTAACCAAATATTTTATATGGATTACATCATAAGTAAAACTAATATCAAAAATAAATATTAAAACATATAAAAAGCTAAATAATATTATATAAATCTCAAAATAAACGTGAAGATGTCTTTGTAAATATTGTGAAAATTATGTGTAAAACGTAAGGACAAAAGGGATTAAAAAATAGGTTCATTAATTGATCTGAAAAATATATCTAAAAAAAATAAGGGATTAAAAAATAGGTTCATTAATTGTTTTGAAAAATATATCTAAAAAATATTTTTTTAGAAGCTCCAAATTTGAGTTTATAATTTCAAGTCTAATTTTTTTTTAACTTTTCAATGATTCAAACTGTTGTTTCATTAAGTACACATAAACATATCTAGAATGATCATCTATGAACATAGTAAAATATAAGAATCCATATCTAACACCAGTAAACATAAGGTCACATACATCTAATTGCATAAGCTTTAGTAACTCACTTGCACGTTCTCCCTTTCTCTTAAAGAGTAATTTGATCATCTTTCCTAACAAATAAGATTCACAATTTTTGTATGAATCATAATCAAAAGGATCCAAATATCCTTTTTTATGTAAATTTGTGATTCTAGTTTCGCTGATGTAACTTAACTTACAATGATATAAATAAGATAGAGTTTGGTCACTTAATTTTATTTTATTGCTATTTATGTTAAGGATTGGTCTTTCAATATTTAATTCATACAGACCATTTGTAAGTAATTTAGATACATAATAAATATCATCTTTATAAAAACAATAACTTGTTTTCTCGATAATAAAGACAAATCCATTCAAATCTAAATAATAAATAGAAATAATGTTTCTAGTAACAATTGAAACATAATAACAATTATTTAATTCTACTTCAAGACCAGAAGGCCTCTACAAGTTCATATAACTAATGCAGTAACTCTTGCTTTATTGTCAACTAAGAGGTCCAATTTTCCTCAACGATCTACTTCTTGTTAACATCTACATATTATTTCAAATATGAGAACTATATCTGGCATCTAATAACTAAGAATGTGGAACAAAAGTAGAAATATTAACCTCAATGATAAGCATACCTAAAGATGGAGTTATTTTAAGCTTATCTATTAGGTTAGCAACAAAAGTTTTGCAGTTTCTCTACTCGTGTCCATCAACTCTATCATGAAGACATATGCCCTTGTAATTGGTATTATTCTTAACACTACTTTTTGGCTTTGTTACTCAAGCAGAAGCCTTCTGTTTCTTGTTATTATTCTTCTTATAATTCTTTTTCTTACTCTTAAAAGAATCCACAATGAGAGCAGAACTGAGTTCCTTCTTAAAGCACCCTTTTGCAGTCTTGAGCATATTCAATAGTTTAGACAATGAGACATCCTTTTGGTTCATGTGGAAGTTCATAACAAACTGTGAAAAGCTTGAGCTAAGACATTGTAGCATCATAGCAATGCTTAACTTGTGGTCCATGACAAAACCATATTGACTTAATTTTTTAATATAGCCAATCATCTTCAGCATATGTAGCTAAAGATCCTTTTTCCGTCTAACATTGAAATAATGCTTTAGAGAAATGATATCTCTCCACCCTGCTTTGTGCATTAAACAACTCCTTGAGATGCACGATTATAGTAGGAGTATCCATATTCTCATACTACTTCTAAAGCTTCAGAGACATACGAGCCAACATCACACATGTAGCTTGTTTGCCATCAATATAATGTTGATATCTCTCCTAAACCTCAACAATTGCATCCACACTAGATGTTGGACCCCGTTTCTGGAGCCCAACAATCACTTCGGATACCAAAAGAAGCCTGACTCGGGTCTTGGGACGAATTCGAAGAAGACTAATTGGGACGGTTGAAAAAGGGTGGGGGAAAGTAAAGTGAAAGGTATCACATTTATATAAAAGAAATAAATCTCAGCGTGGCAGCAAAGGAGGGTTCGCCACGGCGAAATTCATTCTTCACCGCAGTGAAGACGCCTTCAGAATGGTTCGCCGCAGCGAAAGTGATTCTTTGTCGCGGCGTAGGCGCCTTCGAATAGGTTCGCCGTGGCGACCTTTAGCTTCACCGCGACGAAACACTCAAAAACTGAAATTCCCCAAACATTTTAAACAAACTCATACATTCAAATCTAACCATCCAACCTAACCACAAGCTAACATAATCA
>JANVCQ010000231.1:23097715-23114919 GCA_025531925.1 Erythroxylum plowmanianum
GCCACCCTTGTGGGATAATGCTTAATAAGAGTTTTTGGAGATAATCCTAAGGATAATACGCTCAAGTTGTATGATATTCGATTAAGAGTTGGGTCCCGATAACGGTGCCCAACAATTATGATCTCAAAGCAAGAAGATGAATCGGTGATGTTTAAGGAATTTCCATAGGTTTAAGCTCGCGTTCATGATCTGGAGTTGGGCTCCGGAATCGGTGCCCAATAATAAGTTACGCCTAAAATACTAAATCATGTTTAAGCTATGCAGGAAAGTTGGCTGCGGCGAAGCCAGGAGTTGGCCGCGACGAACTTTTCCCGAGTGGAAGTCCTATAAGTTGGATATGGCGAACTTTCATAGAAGCACAATCAGGACTTGTCTTCCAATTTTCTAGATTCTAACTCATTACTTATTACATTCACTAACTTGATCCTGTATATCATTTCCAATTCAAATTCTCCTCATTCGCCCATCATTCTAATTCCATTTCAACCCAATATCATCCATAAACAAATTACAATTCATGATTGATCATGAACACTAATAACAGAACATACACCCTAGCTTTCTACTCTCACACGTGCATCATCTTTCAAGGGTGGTAGGGTTAGGTCTTTAGTAAGAAATGAAGAAAATAGCATTACTAGTGATGGAAGAAAGCAAGGTTTAACTTTGAGGTTGGAGAAGAAAGTGTCGTAGATGAAGAGAAGAATAAAGAAGATGAAGCTAAGAGAAACTAACGAAATTGACAAGTGAAAGACCAAAATATGGTTTTTCACTTAATAAATTTCGTGACTTAAAACAAGTGGTGTGGCAAGTGACACTTGTCACTTGCCACATGTCACTTTCTCAAGCTTTCTTCTTGGTCTTTTATTAACCAGTCCATTTGTCTGCAATTTCTACTCCAATTGTCTCCCAATTTTCAATGACATATGTCATTAAATCCCAAAGTCATTTATAAAAATTTCAATGGCCATTTGACTCTTATTTCTACAACTATTCATCAATTGTTCTGCCACTTGGCATTTTTCCTAGTCCAAAAATACCCTTAATTTCGAAAAGTTCTCAAATTTTTACCAAAAATTTTGAATCAATAAATATACTCTCCTAATCACTTTTTATAAATTCACAATTCCAAATATAATCACGTTTATAGATAAACTATACCTAGAAAATGTCAACGAATACATGTAAAATTCATTATAATGTGTGCAATAATCAAATTCACATGTTTGTATGCTAACATTACGCATGAGCATGAAATGCATCTTTTTAAACTCTCATTACTACTTTCTCAATTACCGAAATCTAGGCCACTAACCCTTAGTATGGAAACGAAATGTTACATTTCTCCCCCTCTTAATAAATTTCATCCTCGAAATTATTATCTAACTGATCAATAAGGCAGGGGTATTGTTTCCTTATATGTTTATCCGTTTCCCCTTTAACATCATCACTCAAATAAGTTCTTCCAAATGACCATTGTCAATAGACTCACTAGGTCTTCCAATCACTTATTGAGTCATTTACTATCTTAACTAGTTCCTTAACATACCTCAAATTTCTTAACATACTCCTATGTAACACAATGTGAATATGATATATCATTATTTGTAAGATTAACTTAAGTTAATGATCCTATGTTGTCAACAACTTCATAAGGACCAATACAATTCGAGCTTAGTTGATCCTTTTTCCTAACCTGAGTACACCTTGTCATAGCAATGCTTTCAAAAACAATTCATCTTTCACTTGATATTTCACATTTCTCTAGTGTTAATACACTTAACTCTTATTTCTATCTCACTATATTCCATACCTTTGGTGTTGATCCACTTGACTCATTTATCTTTCTTAAATCACTTAAATTCTAATACAAATCAATTTCATTTGTCAACAACATCTCCAATCAATTTCTAGTCGTTAACTATTTTAAGCCATTTTTATTTCAATATAAAGGCGGACGACTCTTTCCGTTGTAGAACACCTTATACAGTATTCTAACGATATCAATGTGATAATGATTATTATGTTTAAAGTAAATTAAAACTATACATTGTCCTCATGCTCCTATGAACTCCAAAATATAAGCTTTAAGCATATCTCCAACAGTTAAGACTGCTACATGCAATCACTTGGTTTTATATCTTTAGCCGTGAAATGTTGTTTCGACGTATTTATGCTTCGTCTACTAATCTCTTTGCTCAATCATCTTTATTGGGTACTCATACTTCTTATTTCAATCACACAGTCTCATTTTCCAATTCATTCGCAAAATTCAGATTTATTTTCAATCTCCCAGTAAGATTCATAAATTTTTGAGTCCTTGATTTGGGCTTTACTAATCTTTTCATGTGAAACTGATCTTAATTTCAATGGCTAATGGTACTTTGATTTGCCCAAATTTCAACTCAACATTCAATACTCTTCATTGCACTAGATTTAGTAACCTCAATATCTGGATTTATGCTACAATGCTATTGAATTTTCTATTCAATACATCATATTACAACACTAGTTTTACTGGGAAATACTCATTTGCACAACCATAATCTTTTAGTAATTCTGTCCATTGTCTCAATCTTATAATCAATCCTTTCAAACTCAATAATTACCTCAAACTTAAATGGTCTGTACATTTATATATATATCTATAATGTCTCCAAACTTTCAAAGCAATCACTATTGCAGTAAGTTCTAAATCATCTATTAATAATCAAGTCATGAGACTTTAATCTTCTCTATGCATGCAAAATCACTTTATTATGAAACTTCATTATATGCTACATAATCTCCAGTCCCAAATAATGTAATTAACATCGGTGTTATAATTTCTTGAAAATTCTTTTTACATTTGTCATCTATACTATTTACACGTTTTTCCTCAGACATTTTTGTCAAAGAGATAAGATCACCCCTTATCAACTTCTAGTAATGTCTAATTTCTAGCTAATTCTAGAAAACTTCGAATCTCTTATATATTCCTTGGAGTTTCTTACTTCTTTATTATCTCTATTTTCTCTTTGGGTCTCTTAATATGCCATGTTTAGATACTATACGACCTAACATTTTATTTAATCAAGCTAAGATCCACTCTTATTGAACATTCAAATGAATTCAATATATCATCTATGATCATAGCCACTGACTGATCCAAGCAAAGTTGGAACACTTTCTTCTTCAATACCATAATATTATTGGGGGCATTGTTGACTCAAACAGATGTTGTCGAAACTCAATGTGCCCATGACTGGTCTCGTAATTCCTTAAGTACTAATTCCTAAATGAGGTAATATTATCTCAAGTTAATTTTAGTTTCCCAATTGATTTCTTTTCTCAAATGATTTTCTCCATTCATTCGATTTCCTCTAATTTCTCATCGACTTATTCTAATGTTTGTTCATTCATACTAGTTTCTCCACACAATTCAATTTATTTGCAATCTTAACTTTCTGTGTTAGTAACACATTCATCAAATATAATTTGTATCTCCTGTACATATTTGCATAGAATATAACGTGAGCCTAAATTCTCCTCACATTAGCAATAGTGTGTCCTCAAATCTAAGAATCCAATCACATAGTTGGATACTTTACATCAAACAAAATGCATACATTCTCAGTAGCATATTCTACCTCTTATGCTTGAGTCTCTGCTAGGGATATGACTCCAATATTCACATTTAATTCATTACATATTCATTTATGATTTGTTCTTTCGTTGTTCATTCTTAAAATAAACTATCTGGTCTGCTTAACCTAATTTGATGAAATTCTTCTTTGAAAAAAGATTTCTTAGTACTATCATCAATACTATTTATGTAATCCTTATCAATCAACTGTCTTTATCATTGCTTACGAACCATTCTTAGTACCTCAAGAAAATCAATTTCTATCATTTCTTACACAGTCATAATGTTTTGTTCATAAAAACTTAATGATGTAGTAGACATGATTACTGTTGCATATGATTAGGTGTGTATCATCAAAGTCATCCCATTATATCCTGAGATTTATTTCCGACAATTCTCTAATTTATATATATTACATAAATGATACTTTGATTCCAATTGATCCTAGACAATATTTCTCTCTTTATTCCTGCCGAAAACTGGGGTATCCCTGTCACGATCGTGACAAAAACCTATTTTTGTCAGGCCAGCATCATGCGTTACACTTTCTTCCTCGCATTATCACACTTACTAACATCGATTTTACTCCAATATTTTTTCCCAGAATTTACCTCTTCTAATGCTACATCATTTGATATTAATTCAACTACCATGTTGATTACATTAACCCTTCTCATTTGATTCTTCATCTTTTTCACAATCTCCTTATTACATAAAATCCTATCTTGTTTGCATTTCTAACCTTCTTCTTACTACACATCATTCATCTCATGAAAAGTCATTTATGTCTATTTCATTCCCCTTTTATTCCTTCTTTCCTCATTTCTATATCATCTTCCTATTGTCATTTATTTCATCTTCCATATATATATCATCAATCAATTTATAATTATTGATGCATAATCATTATGAAATTCTGATCTCAATTCCCCAAATATCTTCTTCCGGTGGATCATAACTCTTGTCACATTAATCAAACAACCATTTTGGCTCCAAATTCATCTTCTTAAGATCATGACAAATTTATGTTCTCATTACATTCTGCTTGTACACTTTAATCTCATCATTTCTACTTATATCCTATTTTCCTCAAACAATCCATGACAATACATTCACATCTATATCACATTTCGAGATATATCACCATAGTACAATATTGGTGTCGTATTTATTAATACATCCTCCAATACAATTGCATTGAATCATTATTTATCATATCTAACCAATACTATTTCCCATTTCTAATTATCTCAACTTTCATTTTCTCACATTCTGAAAGAGCATCATTCTTCTGACTAATTCTATCAACTCAAACTCTTAACACATACTTATGCATATGACTCAGACTAAGGATCCGTTGCTACTGTTTGCTATGACATGACTAAAATGCCTATAACTTGACACACATTCCAAAAAACACCCATGTAAGACACTAATTTTAGGCTCTGATACCAACTTCTAGCACCCCACTCTCGCAAGACACATACCTGACATCCTAAGTGATGTTCTAGTATGTATCCCGTGAGGGTGGCATGCTAGCACAGTCGGTTAGTGAAATTTCATTACAAATTTTTTTCAAAAAGACACTCATAGATGGAAATCAATAATCAATTGGGCTCACTTTATTCGTAAACTTTTTCATTCACAAGGGATACAATCATTTCACAAATCATCTGAATTTCATTAGTCACTAGGGCCCATTACAGATACAAAACACTTAAATTCATAATTGTTATTACGTTACAAAATCATTTACAAACATTTCCCATTTGGAAAGTTATTATAAGCAAAAGTAAAGAAATGCAAATGTAGACGAGAACTGATCCCGACCTCTATCTCTTACTTGAATGCAGTGGCTATACTTTCGTTAGCCTAATGGGGTAACTCTTCTGAGCCTGAAAAATATTACAAATTTTGGGTGAGTTTTGCAAACTCAGTGAGTGACTATCCTTGATGGCTCACTCAATCACATAACACATGAAAACATATAATCACATAATTCATATCACTATATCAGTTCCTCATGTTGAGTCACATACATTTCACATTCATTTAACTCATATTTCATAATATGAATTCATTCAAACAACTTATTTCAACCATTTAAATCATACATAACTATCATCAAACATGCATATTAAATGTTTATGCAATGCTCATAAGACTCACTTTTGTTTATTACTTTGTTGTGATCGAGTGTCTATAATAACTATCCTGTATCCATTGTCAATACTGGGCTCATTGATAACTGTCCCATATCCGTTGGGGATACCAGGCTCATTTTGCATAGTAAGCCTTTGACTCTTAATCACTTTCTAAGCTTTAAGCTCTTTTTCACATTCTGATCTTTAAGCTCTTTTTCGATGGCTACTTTGGTCACAACTGCCTTTATCTTTCATGCATTCATGTAATGGAATGTTTTACGTTCTTATATGATCAATTAGTCACTTTCATATGTCATATTCACATTCAGAATACATTTATCATCGAATCGTGGTCCAGCATTCAACATAAATGTTGAGAAACATTTTTCAATCATATGCATATTCGCATATTTCCTCATAATTTAACAATCAAGTTAGATATCACATATTTCATCAAATTCATATACAAGGAGCACTTCAATATCGCATTCATGCATCAAAACCATCAGACCTTCAGTGTCTGGAATCAGCACAGTCAAAGCCATATTCATAAGATAATTCAAAACATAATATGAACAGAGAAATCAATAAGTAAGACTATTTAGGTCTACTCATAGTACGCTCCAGATTACCATTAGCTTCTATGATCTGGAAACGTCTAAATGCAGGCATTTATCCTGCAAATCCAAATTATGCAATACATACATTGGACACACATTAATGATTAGACAATTATAACTATTCCTTTATACAGAAATGTGTATATGGAATGTGTACAATGCATGCTCAATGACAATCCCAGGTATATTATCAAATTTCACATCTTATGCACATTCTCATTTTTAGCATTATTTGCTTTCATAATATCTAATTCTCATTCACTTTTACTAGATACTCATTACTCATCTCCTTTGAATCATAACAACAATCATTTGAACATCTTCATTTCATTATACTCATGCCTTTGGTACTTTAATATCAACAATTCACTCATTAATGTTATTCTATCATCATAAGATCAAATATTATCCAAACTCTCATTTCTTCTTATAACACCTCCAAAATTCCAAACCTTCGGATCTATTTTCCATGAACATTATGATAAGAGAAATGAAGTAATTTGGCAACACTTTCTTCTAGAAAAATGTTCCCCATTGTCTTAAGTTTATAATGACATCAAGATTATTCAATTTGGTTCAGCACTCCAAAAGTTATACTCTAAATAATTCGGACTGTTCTTAAACTAAAACAGTATTATGTGCTCAAATTCAAGTCAGATTATGGAATTCTAGAGACATAATTGAAATTAGATTTCTTCAAAACAACTATGTCTCTTATTTAATCTAAATTAAGAATCATTCCAATTGGATAACCATAAAATAAGTTATGCCTAAAATACTGAATCATGTGTAAGCTATGTAGGAAAGTTGGCCAAGGCGAAGCCAGGAGTTGGCCACGGTGAACTTTTCCTGAGAAGAAATCCTGCAAATTTGCCACAGTGAACCAAGGAGTTGGCTGCGGTGAACTTTCACAGAAGCACAATCAGGACTCATCTTCCAATTTTACAGATTCTAACTCTTTACTTACTGCATTCACTACCTTAATCTTCTCTATCATTTCTAATTCAATTTCTCCTAATTTGCCAATCATTCTATCTCCATTTCAACTTTATATCATCCATAAACAAATTATAGTCCATGATTGATCATGAACACTAATAACAAAACTTACACATATATACACATTCATCATCAACTTACTACACATATTCAACTTCATTTTCACTTTCATTTTTCTTCTAACTATCACCTTAATTCTTCCTATTTGAAGATACTACACTTGTCTTTTCTTTAACTTCAATACTCAATCCAATTCATTTCTAAAACAACTAATGATCCACATTTTGATACATCAAAAACAGAACATGCGAATATCCATTCACAAATTAATTTTTATATACTTCATTCTACATTCATTAAGGATTCATTCTAACTCTAAAAAGTCTCTATATCAATTCATGAATCATTAATCATCATCCATATAGACGCAAGACATGAATCTACCACATTCCTCATTCACGTTTTTACATATACCCATCCTTAATTTATGAACATCTAACCTCTAAGTATCATGAAATCATATTTCATTCATCAAATCAAGAAGAGTGATGCTTATACTTACTTGTTTAGCTTCAATGTCTTCAAATTATTCAAGATCTCTCTTAACCCTAGCTTTCTTCTCTCACACGTGCATCCTCATTCAAGGGTAGTAGGGTTAGGTCTTTAGTAAGAAATGAAGAAAATACCATGACCAGTGATGGAAGAAAGCAAGGTTCAGCTTTGAGGTTGGAGAAGAAAGTGTCATAGATGGAGAGAAGAATGAAGAACATAAAGAAGATGAAGATGAGAGAAATTAACGAAATTGGAAAGTGAAACACCAAAATATGGTCTTTCACTTAATAAATTTCGTAACTTAAAACAAGTGGTGTGGCTAGTGACACTTGTCTCTTGACACATGTCACTTTCTCAAGGTCTCTTTTTGGTCTTTTATTAACTAGTCCATTTGTCTCCAATTTTTACTCCAATTGTCTCCCAATTTTTAATGACATATGTCATTAAATCCCAAAGTCATTTATAAAAATTTCCATGGGCATTTGACTCTTATTTATACTATTATTCTTTAATTATTCTGCTACTTGGCACTTTTCTTAGTCCAAAAATACCCTTAATTTTAAAAAATTCTCAAATTTTTACCAAAAATTCTTAGTCAATAAATATACTCTCCAAATCACTTTTTAACACATATAATTCACAATTCCAAATATAATCGCATTTATAAATCAATTGTACGAGGAAAATGTCAATGAATGCATGTATAGTTCATTGTAATGTGTGCAATAATCAAATTCATATGTGTGTATGCTAACATTATACATGAGCATGAAATGCATTTTTCTAAACTCTCATTGCTACTTTCTCAATTACTAAAATCTAGGGCTCTAGCCCTTAGTATGGGAACAAAATGTTACATAAAGGCTTTTCAGTTAGACAAGGAGATGGACTGTCAGAGTGCCCACACTGTACCACTAGTCATTAGGGCACATGTAAATGGTTGATTGGGACCTGTTTTAAATGTAGGGATATGGATCACCTAATGACTAATTATTAGCAAGGCTTGAGATAGATTAAAGCATTTTAAGGGACCAGAGGGGCATCTAATGCACCTCTACTCCATAGGATGAGGTAGAAGAAGAGGTGGACTAGGCTAGCCTAAGGCCACTCTAAGCATAGTAACTGAGTCTATTGATCGTCCTACGGCATCTACCGGTCAAGCGCGAGCATATTGTAAGGTTCTAGTCATGCATCTCATACATAATATATTTCAAATATATGAATGGAAAATAAAACGGAAACTCAAAAACCAGATATAATCATGCATATAGATATAGAAAACAAAAACATGAAATGTAAGATGTTTACATACCTTTCCAAAGATCTCCTTCATTCTTTAATCTGATTCGCATTGGGTTGTCGTAAACCATAACGATCAATGAAGACCATCTCTAATGAAATTCCACACAAATATAGAAGGATGAAACCTAATTAGGAGATGACTAGAATTCTTTCTTTGTGCTAGCAAAGAAAAGAACTCTTGTAAAAGTTAGAGAGAAAAAGAGTGTGTGTGTAAGAAAGAATCTTTCTTTCTCTTGTGTCTTACACTAGATGCACGAAAATCATCTCTATTTTTTGCACCATTTAGCCTTCCATAACCCCCATCACTAATGGAGAGTTATGGGAAGTTAATGGTCATGAATAATATGCATGAATGGAATTTATAGGAACTTAAGGACTATGAATAATATGCATTAATGGAAGTTTTGGGAAGTTAATGACCAAATTGGTAGCCAACAACACTTGTTTCTAATCCATCTATGCAACGTTTTCTACCACAATCACATCGTGATACAATACGGAAACACTCTGATATCTTGAATCATCATTCAAGACCATTATACTCATCCTTCAATTCTCCTATATGTGTGACCCATTAGGTTTCCGATTATGTTAGCCACTTGAATTAACACTTAATATAAAAAAGTCAAGAGTAGTATCTAGCAACATGTCATAACCCAAGATTGACCAAAAAGTTAGTGGTTTGACTATGAACCCTTCCATACACAATGTTTCCTTGCAATTCATCCTTTCACAGTATATACCCCACTTGATTCATAGTATGGTCAAAGTGTCCACTCCTACTAGACTGACTACATCACATCTAGTCCAAGTGGTATTAGATTTTGTCCTAAGGATCTCATTACTCTATGTATCATTAAAGACTCTTTTCATGACACATATTTGCCCTAGCCAAAAACTCTCAATTAATGACCCCAACAAAAGGTCGTGGGTATCATCTCCTTCTATCATGAGTGATAAATCCTTTATTGACTACTCAATTACCTCTTAATACCTCAAGTTGTACCCAATCACCACCCTATGAGTAACCCCTGAAAGGCACCGATGAATGGAGTCAAAGCACAAGATCAGTATATGAGATATTCTTGACCACCTCAAGTCAAAAGATATTTGCACCATTGCTATGATGAGACTATCATTGACACTTGAATAGAATATCCATATAATTGTCTCATAGTAAGTCAATCCTGTAGGACCTCAACCTCTCCGGCCTCGCGTCTACAGAGCCTCGACCTCTCATGCCTTACGCCCACCCACTTGAAGATATTGTCCACTTTGGGCCTCGGCCTCTAGGGCCATGCACCTTCACAGTTTTGTTTTTCCAGGACTTCCCGGGAGGTCACCCATCCTAGTACTGCTCTTGCCCTAGCACATTTAACTTCAGAGTTCTGATGGGACTCAATGCGTTAGGGCATGAAAAACATGTCTACAAGGGAGAGGTTTCCACACCCTTATAAGGCATGCTTCGTTCTCCTCTCCAACCGATATGGGATACCTCTAAGTATCCACCCCCCCAGGAGGCCCAGCGTCCGCACTGGCATACTGCTCGGGTAATGACTCTGATACCAATTGTAATACCTCAGCCTCTCGAGCCTCGAGTCCACAAGACCTCGACCTCTTGAGCCTCACGTCCACCCGCATGTAGATATTGTTTGCTTTGGGGCTCGGTTTCTAGGGCCTCGCACCATCACGGTTTTGTTTTTCCAGGACTTCCCAAGAAGTCACCCATCCTGGTACTACTCTTGCCCTAGCATGTTTAACTTCGGAGTTCTAATGGGATCCGGTGCGTTAGGGCATGAAAAATGTGTCTATAAGGGAGAAGTTTCCACACCCTTATAAAACATGCTTTGTTGTCCTCTCTAGATGATATGGGATATCCCTAAGTATCCAACCCCCTCAGGAGGCCTAGTGTCCGCATTGGCATACCACTTGGGTACTGGCTCTGATACCAATTGTAGGAGCTCAGCCTCTCGAGCCTCATGCCCACCTGCTTATAAATATTGTCTGCTTTGGGCCTTGGCCTCTAGAGCCTCGCACCCTCACGATTTTGTTTTTCCAGGACTTCCCAAGAGGTCACCCATCCTGGTACTGCTCTAGCACGTTTAACTTCGAAGTTTTGATGGGATTCAGTGCGTTAGGACATGAAAAACACGTCTATAAAGGAGAGATTTCCACACCCTTATAAGGCATGCTTCGTTCTCCTTTCCAGCCGATATGGGATACCCCTAAGCATTCACCCCCCTTCAGGAGGCCCAGCTTCCTTACTGGCATACCGTTAGGATACTGGCTCTGATACCAACTGTAGGACCTTGGCCTCTCGGGCCTCGCATCCATAGGACCTCGACCTCTTGAGCGTCACATCCACAAGGCCTTGACACCTCGAGCCTTGCGCCCACTTGCTTGTAGATATCGTCAGCTTTGGGCCTCGGTCTCTAAGGCCTCGCACCCTCACGGTTTTGTTTTTCCATGACCTCCCAGGAGGTCACCTTATCCTGGTACTACTCTTGCCCTAGCACGTTTAATTTTGAAGTTCTGATAGAATTCGGTGCGTTAGGGCATGGAAAACACGTCTACAAGGGAGAGGTTTCCAGACCCTTATAAGACATGTTTTGTTCTCCTCTCCAACCGATATGGGATACCCCTAAGTATCCACCCCCTTTAGGAGGCCCAGCATTAGCGCTGGTATACCGCTCGAGTACTGTCTCTGATACCAATTGTAGGACCTCGGCCTCTCGGAGCCTCATGTCCACAAGACCTTAGCCTCTCAAGCCTCGTGCCCACCCGCTTATAGATATTGTCTACTTTGAGCCTCGCACCCTCAAAGTTTTGTTTTTCCAAGACTTCCCAGGAGGTCATCTATCCTGGTACTGCTCTTGCCCTAGCACGTTTAACTTCAGAGTTCTGATGGGATCCGGTGCGTTAGGGAATGGAAAATGCTAAGGCATGCTTTGTTCTCCTCTCCAACCGATATAGGATACCCCTAAGTATCATCACCAATGTATCACCCCATTCCCACAAGACACGTACCCGACATCCTGCATGACATTCGAGTCCG
This sequence comes from Erythroxylum plowmanianum, assembly GCA_025531925.1. Taxonomy (NCBI): domain Eukaryota; kingdom Viridiplantae; phylum Streptophyta; class Magnoliopsida; order Malpighiales; family Erythroxylaceae; genus Erythroxylum; species Erythroxylum plowmanianum. The sequence continues at coordinate 23,110,013 of JANVCQ010000231.1, forward strand.
TGCCCCGCGAGAGTGATGTGCTAACACACTCAGTCAATCAAACACTTGAAACTCAGTTCAAAATTTACATATGTGTATGCAGAAATCAATAATCGGAATGGCCCATTTTAATCATAAACTTATTCAATCACAGCAATACAATCATTAGAATTTCAATGCCATTTGGGTCCATTACAAAAACAGAAGACTTGTAGTCATAAATTCATTAGATTGCAAAATAATTTACAACCATCTCCAATACGGAAAGTTATTATAAAACAAAAATTCTCAAATACCCAAGTATACTCCCATTTTCCTAACGGGGTACTCTTCCGATCCTGAAAAATATTTGCAAATTTTGGGTAAGTTTTGCGAACTCAATGAGTGACCATCATCGATGGCTCACCTAGTCACATAACACCTAAATCACATTCACATCAGTTCACATTTCACATTCAATGCAATTTATTCATTCATATTATGCATATGCAATGCGCATGAGACCCATTTTCTATTTATTACTTTGTTGTGACCGACTGCCTAAACTATCCCTTATAGAGCTCATTGATAACTGTCCCTTATCTGCTTGGGGGATACAAGGCTCATTAAACGTTGAGCCTGAGGCTCTGAATCATTTTTGAGATCGATGTTCAATTTCACTTGTTGAGCTTAAGCTCTGATCGGTGGCTACTCTGGTCACAACAGTTATTATGTTTCATGCATTCATGACATGGAATGCATCATTTATATTTGCATATTCCTATTCACTCACATTTACATATCATCGAACCTTAGTCCGGCATTCAACATTAAATTTGAGAATCGCTCTTTCATTCATATACAAATGCACATTCAAATATTCACTTGTTATCGAACTATGGTCCGGCATATAACAATCATATTATGCACACTTATTTCATCTCATTCACATACAAGTAGCACTTCAATATCCCAATCAACATCACAATCATTGGACCTTCTGTCCGGAAATCAACACAATCATTTACATTCATAACATCATTCAATAGTCAATTAATGCATAATTCAAACACAATAAATAATGAAGCAATATCATCTCGATCTATTCATAGTACACTCCAGATTAGCACTAGCTTTAAGATCTGGAAACATTTGAATGCAAACATTCATCCTGCACATCAAAATTACGCAACACACACAATGCACACACATTAATAATTGCACAATTATAAGTATTCATTTATGCACAAGCTTGTATACGGAATATATACAATGCATGTTCATGACAATCCTAGGTATCTATCCATTATTCTCATCAAGTAAACATTTTTATTTCCAAATCACATAAGTACCATGTATACTTATGGTCTAGATCCCAATAAATCCATTTAATCATAATTCATAACTCATTAATCAAAATTCCAGATTTTTCCCAAAAAGACTAACTTTTGGGTCTACTATTCTTGATCATTTAGATAATGCAAATAAAGTAATTTGGGAATACTTTCTCTTTGAAAATTGTTCTCCTATCTCAGAAGTTTATAATGAAGCCCAAATTATTCAATTTGGTTCAGTATTGTAAAAGTTATGCTCCAAATATTTTTGAACTGATTTTATTCTAAAACAGTACCCTATGCTCAACTTCCACCCAAAAATTGAAATTCTTAAAATCCGATTCAGAATTTAATTTCTTCATATCAGTTGTAGCCCTATGTCTCTAGTGTACAAAAAATCAAGAATTAGTCCATTTTAATAATTATAGAAAAAGATATGCTCAAAATACTGAACCATGTTTAATGTAGAGAAAAGTTTGTCGCGGCGAACTCCTCCATAGAGGAATTCTTGAGTAATTTTCACATGTTCGTCGCGACGAAACCTACAGTTGACCGTGACGAACTTTACCAAAAAGAAATCCTAATTAAAGCCTTTAAGTTCACTACAGTGAACTTCCACAAACGCAAACCCAGTTTTTTCAACAACTTCAGTTTAGATTTTTCCCAATCACAACTTATACTAATATCACCTTTTCTACTTCATTTACTCCTCATTCTCAACTCTATTTTAACTCAATATCATTCACAAACAATTCATAATATATATTTGACCATTAACCAAAAACATAACATATATGTGTACCCATTCAGAAACAATTTTCTGCACTCATCATTCTAGCTTCAATTCATCATTCTAGCTTCATTTAACCACACCCATGATATTTAAAGCATAACTTACTTGATTAACTCCAAAGCTCCTTCAAATCACAGTGAAACCCTAGCTCCTCCAACATGCACAATCATCAACATTTAAGGGTGAAAGAGGCTGGGTTTTTCTCATCATAAAGAAGATGACAAAGTGTTGAAGTGACAAAGTGAAGGATGATACAAAACTCAATATTGATGGGTAGGTTATGAGAGCATCGTGAGTGAAGAAGAAGAATGCAGAAGAGAAGCTACAAAGGTGAAAAGAAGAAAACCCAAAAACAAAACTCCAATGGCTTTTTAAGAGAGAAACATCAAGAGGAGCAAATAAAAAGGGGTTTTTAAAGTTTTAGTGGACTTAAGACATTGTTTGGTAAGTGACATATGTCACTTATCACATGTCCAATTCTTATAACCTAAATCCAATTTCTATTAATTGGCTCCTAATTTTCACTAGCACTAGTGAATAAATCCTAAAGTCACATATCAAAATTTCTTTTACCTTTGGACAGTAATTTCTACTACCATTTATCAATTATTTTGCCAATTGACATTTTTTCGAGTCCAAAAATTATCCCAGTTCTTTTTAGAAAATTTCCCCAAAAACTCCAAAAATTCTAAATTAAGAAGTCTAATCTCCAAATCAAATTTTCACTATAATCAAACCATAATTTCCAATAAAAACCACATTTACTAACAATTATACTCGAAAATGTCAATGAATGCATGTACAGTCATTTTGATGTGTGCAAATTCACTATTCACATATATGTGCACGTCATGAAATGCATGAGCATGAAACGTGTTTCCTAATTTCTCTGTAATCTCTGACATTTACAATTTTAGCCTTAAGGTGGGAAACAAGATGTTACAACTCTCCCGTCCTTAAAAGAAATTTTGTCCTCGAAATTAATATATGATAGATCAATAAAGCAGGGGTAATCTTTCTTTATATGCTCCTCCATTTCCCATGCAACCTCATTACTCGAATACTTTCACCCAATTGAGCACAGTCGATAGACTCACTAGGTCTTTCAATCACTTATTCAAATATCACACTATCTTAATTATTTCCTTGATGAGTTTCAAATGACTCAAAAATTTTCACTTCCAGTTTCAATAACACTTATACCGGATCATAACGATATTTCCTAAACATATCCATATAAAACTGTGTGAATCCGAAACATCTTTTACCGGTAATACTAACTCCTAAATCCATGGTCCTATTCTCATAATAGTTTCATATGGACCAATTTATGATAGGCTTAGTTCCCCTTTTTTCCTAACCTATTCACACCTTTATCACCTTAACAATGTGACACTCTCAGAAGTATTTCATCTTTTGCTTCCTATTTTACATCCCTTTTTATTCAGTCACCAAATATCATTTTCCAATTCAACTCAAATTTGGATTCATTTTTTATACCTCAATAAGATCTACAATTTCCAAATTCTCAATTTGGGCTTTGCTAATCTTTTCATGTGTAACCGATCTTAAATTCAATAGCTAAGAGTACTTTGATTTGCCTAAAATTCATCTCAACATTCTATGCTTTTCATTGCACTTGACTTTGTAACCTCAATACCTGAATTTGTGTTACACCATTATTGAATTTTCTGTTCAATGCATCAATTTACAATACTAGCTTTACAGGGAAATACTCATTTTCTTAATCAAAATCTTTCAGTAACTCTATTCATGGTCTCAATCTTATATTCGGTTCTTTCAAACTCCATATTTACCTCAAACTTTAATGATCTATATATTTTTGTATAGATCCAAAATGTTTTACTGTATGTATAATGTCTCTAAACTTTCAAAATAATCACTATAATAACAAGTTCTAAATCTTGTATCAAATAAGCAGCTCATAAGACTTTAATTGTCTCAATGTATATGAAAGTACTTTATTATGTTGAATTAGATATTATCCTATTGCTTGATGTGAAGGATCATTGTATACTACATAATCTCAAATTCCAAATGATATTATTATCATTGGTGTTATAATTCCTCAAAATTCTCTTTACATTCATCACTGAAACGGTTTACACATTTTTCCTCAAACATTTTAATCATGGGATAAGATCAGTAAAAACCCCTTTACAATCTTTGGTAGTATCCAATGTATAGCTAGTTCTAAAGAACTCCAAATCTCTCATATATTCTTTGTAGTTTCTTACCTCTTCATTACCTCTATTTCCTTGGGACTCTCAATATGCCCTATTCAGATACTATAAGATCTAACATTTTATTTTATAAAGCTAAGATTTACTCTTATTGAACTCAGCCTATAATTATTTTTACCTTCATGATATGTAAGATTTATCCTCAAGTTTCATAAATATGCTCTTTGCTTTTCAAATACACTCGATATATCATTTATACTCATAGTCACTATTTGATCCAGTTTTACTTGGATCACTGTAATTTTCAACATCATAATACTATCGGGGGCATTGCTAACTTCAACAGATATAACCCAAAACTCCTTGTGCTCATGATTTGTTCTCGTAATTCATTAAGAATCTAATTCCTCAGTGAAATAGTATTATCTTACATTATTTTCAATTTCCCAGTTGACTTTTCCCAATTTACTTCTTTTCTCAAATGATTGTCTCAATTTATTTGATTTTCTCTAATTTTCATATGAATTTATTATAATGGCTGCTCATTCGTTCTAGTTTCTCCACACATTTCAATTTAATTGCAAAATTAACTTCCTGTGTTGGTAACACATTCATCAT
>JANVCQ010000231.1:23125836-23135877 GCA_025531925.1 Erythroxylum plowmanianum
CCTGAAGCTTCCGGAAATCAAAACTGACAATCAAGTTGCAGATATTCTAACTAAGGCTGTTGCACCAGATGTGTTCTCGATGTTTCTTGGCAAGTTGGGAATGCATGACATACATTCACCAACTTGAGGGGAAGTGTTGAGAATTCTTAGAATAGAAGTTTCTATAAATCGGGGATATATATCGGTTTAAAATATTTAGAAGATCGATATCATATTTTCTGTAATTATCCCTTTCCTATTTCGTCTCTCTAATCATTAGCATGTATAGGCTATATAATCTTTGTATTTGTTTCTCTGTAAAAGGTGTGAATAAAATAGAAAACGTTATCACATATACTCTTCAATTCTTCGCTAATTTGAAGCTAGGGTGACATGCATATTTGTTTTCCCAGAAAGCTCCATCAGTTTTGAGAAATTAATAAACCAAAGCATCAAAACAAAATAGGCAATAAAGGGGCATGCATCTTAAGTGTTTTTTTAGGTTACGCAATAAATAGAAAACCACCCCATAATAAATGCACATATAAAACCAAATTTCAATTGCCAATAAGACGTGGCAGATGTGGTTTTTGATTTCCATAAACAAAGGGACAAGAGGGAAACATGATATTCCAGCATCACAATACAAAAAAAAAGAGGCAAAGTGAATTTTTTTTCCAGAAAACAGATTTGAGAATTAATTAAATCATAAACTCTAATTCTTTACAATATGGTTTCAACCTTAAGTTTTATTAAATCGATAGCAAATAAGCAATTGAATCAAGTTAAACAAAATTAAAAGTGGCTCCGATACCACCATTGGGAAACCAACCTTGATCAAATCACAGGCACAATAAAAAAATAAAATTTTACAATTTTCTATCGAATCATAATAATTGAATAACTTGGAAAATATGAATCATAAACTAAAGAAATCATACTTGATTCAAAGTTTCTGCTAAAACATTTTCAATACCCTTTCAAGATGTGAACTACAAGTTGTTCACTCGTCTAGCCTTTAATGGTATCTATAAAGTAGTAAAAAGAAAATTTCTTTGAGAGGAAATAAACAAGAGTGTTAGCTCCTTTCAACTAACTTCTTATATATAAAAAAAAACTTAAGGGTTTTATTTTTATTAAAATTACATGTTCCAATTATAATTAAAATTAAAATCATCTAGTAATTTAATTTAATTTTAAGAAAATAAAATATCTAATATTTGATCCCTTAAGTTTCTCAAACTTCACAATTAAGTCCAAATTAATTTAAATTTATTTTTCTCTTTTTAACTGCTCTTTACATGTGACCGATTAGGCTCCTAATCATTACAAATTATAATTTATAATTAGAATTAGACAAATTAAAATTTTTTTATTTATCTTTAATTTTTCAATTAAATAATTTATATTCATAAATCAAGATTGAGGTCTAGCAACATGTTATGACCACTCAAACATTATGAATGTCAAAGTAGTTAGAGTTAACCTATTCATGCATGATTATGATGTATAATTTAATTCTTTTATCATCCTTTGTTCCAATTAGACAGGGTATGGATATAGTGTACCTTTTTAAATCCAAATATATTCGTTCTTGCTAATTAGTAATTGATTTATAATTGGTATTTGAAAACATATTTACGAATGTTAGTTCACTTTAGTTAGAGAATTCCTTAAGTTACTACTAATAAAAAATAATGGAATATTCTCTTTAATTACTTTAGAATGATGAATCATTTATTGACTTACTCAATTATCTCCATATAGTTCATATTGTATACAAATACTATTTACTGAGCTACCTTAAATAGGATAGGTGATAAGTAACATTAAAACACAATAGTTCTCACATGAGATTCCTTGGTAATCTCAAATCTAAGTATCAATTATACAACTATCATAATTAGAAAATCCATAAACACATAAGTAATATTCTATTTAGAATCCTCATAATTGGGTCAATTTAGTGAACTTATTCTTTAATAAACATACACATGTTTATTTAAGTATCTCCATACTATAATTTATGAGATCAAATACTTTTTTCATAAGAAAGAAATATAACGTGTGCTAGTTTTACTGTTTCATAAATATCCGATCTTGATGAAACTACAACTAGGAATAATTTAAAAATAATACATAAATGCAAGTTGAATATCATAATTATGATCTCATTATAATTTCAATTGCACAATAATTACTTTAGGGATTTCATCTTTAGTATTAAAATATTAATTTAATTAATAAAAAACATAAAGATAAAACATGTCTTTATTAATTAAAGACTGAAATTAATTCAACGAATGCAAGGCATAAAGTAACAAAAGACGTTGAAGGAGATTTGGAATTGATTAATAATGCATTAAAGGAAGATAATGTTGTATACTTAATGGGTGAGCATGAGACATTGAGTTCAAAAGGTTCCCTTTGGATGAAGATACTTGTAAAAATGGGTCAATAGAAATATAAGGAAAAAGTGGGGATGATTTATGAGGTTTAAGTTCACCATTTTTTTAAATAAAAAGTGTTACATTCCCTGTGTTTTGAGTCATAAGTCTTCTATTAATTACCTGAATATTGCTTGGGTAAATTTTTGTAGTTTAAATATGATCAACATGCACATCCTTTCATTACAATAACATGTGTTGGTTAAATTTGTCTATGATTATGAATCAAAATCCCAATAATTACTGATATTATTTATGAAGATTTTTAGTTGTTAATGAACTTCCTGTCCTTTTTAACGACTCAGAACTATGGTCTCTAACATTCAACTTTAAATTTAGTACTCTTACCAAATTGCAAATCCTTTTTATTTTTTATTTCTCCCATAGTCCTAATCAATCACAATTTCTAGGGCAAATTAAGAGGCTCTTAAAATCATGATTAAGAAAAAGAATCATTTTGTTTTCAATTCAAGTTATCAACAAGTTTTCTTATAAACTTTCCTGGTTATGTAATTAGTTTGCTTCTAACTTCAAAGCAATCTATATATTTTTCATTTTATCATTTCCAAGCTTCGTTTTCCATGGGCTTGGGGATTGTTGGGGGTTGGCGTTGTTAGAAAAATAGAGATAGAATTGAAGAGACCCATAGGAGAAAACAAAGAGAAGCTAGAAGATGTCTCAAACGTCTGTCATTCTTTCACTAAAAGAGAATAATAGTTATATAGAAATACAAAACAACTCTTAGATTTCTTAAGAAACTAAACAAACTTATAAAGAAACTAAAGAGACTTCTAGAAATAATAACAATTTTATTTTGAGTTTATATTTTTAGCACTTCCTCGTAATCTCAAAATCTAGTTATGTCAAGTCTTGCTCGCAATCTTGCAAAATCTCCTTCAATGCCTTGGTGAATATATATGCAATTTGATAAAGAGATTTCACATATTTAAGCTACACATCTTTTTTGTTAATATACTATCATATAAAATGAAATCTTGTATCTATGTGCTTGCTCCTATCATGCAAAATAGGATTTTTTTTCCCAATGTAATTGATGATTTGTTGTCAACAAAAATCTCAATAACTTCTTTTTATGACATATACATCATTTTTAATAATTTTCTCAACCATATATCATGACAAACATAAGTAGTATCAGTCATATACTCTGCTTCATATGTTGAAAGAGTTACAATGGGTTGCTTTTTTGAACTCTAAGTAAATACAACACCTCTAAGTCTAAATAGAAAACCAGTAGTACTTCTTCTATCATTAACATCACCTTCCCAATCATTATTATTGTACCCAAACAGATTTCAATTCTTGGAACATGAATAAAACAAGCTATAATCAAGAGTTCCTTTAACATATCTCAACATCCTTTTACCATCCTTAAAATGAGTGATAGTTGGAGACTCCATATATCCACTAATAATTCCAAATCTATAAAGAATAACAGGTCTATAACAAGGCAAGTACCTTAAACTTCCAACAAGCTTTCTATACATAGTTAAATCCACCTTTTCACCATCATCAAATCTTAATAACTTTACTCCACATTCAACTGGTGTAGAAATCGGTTGACAATTTTCCATGTTGAAGTCTTTCAAAATCTTCATTGCATAATTCTTTTGTGAGACAAAAATGCCTTCATCTTATTGCTTCACTTCAATTCCAAGATAATAGGACATATGCCCTATATCAGTCATCTCAAATTCTGTAGTCATCCCCTTTTAAAATTCATCAAATAAGGCTTAATTGTTTCCTGTAAAAATCAAGTCATCAATATACAAACAAATAATTAACATATCACCATTCTCCTTTTTCTTCACATAAAGACCACTTTCATATAGACATTTTATGAATTCCTTTTGAGCAAAGTAATTATCAATGTGGCTGCACCAACCTCTTAGAGCTTGCTTTAAACCATATAATGTAATATCCTAGTTTGATTATTGTACTATGTAATGTGTTGTACATGTATTTCATAGAATATGCTCTATTTATGGTGTATTAGAGAAATTTAAGCGTTTAAATGTATTATTGAGGTTATAACAAAGATCACAGATAGATCAAAGATAGTTTTTCGATCAAAAATTTATTGGAAAATTTTCGAAAACTCTGAAAAGCTACGGAATGAGCCTGAATAAGCTTTAAAAGCCCCGAAATGTGCTTTAAAGATTTAGGTGACACTTTTGAATAAAATCTGGACGATTTTGGTGACATTTAGTGATTTTTGAATTTAATCCAAAAATTCTTCTAGGCAACTGAAAAGTTATCGAATAATTTTAAAATACGTGAAAAGCTCCATAATTAGGATTAGAGTCCCTAGGAATTGAAGTGGGTCAAAATGGAGGTTATTTGAATAGAATTCGGGTAATTTGAAATTATTTGACTAAAATGCCCTTTTTGCAAAATAATGGGTATTGAGAATTTTAAACCCATTCGAAAATATTGTAAGCATCCAATCAACACATGGTCAATTTGATGATAAGACAGTTGTGGAATAATTTCAGGATTTAATTCCTTTAGTTTGTGAATTAAATGCATTAAAGGGCAATTTGGTCTTTTTACATGATATTTGTGGATTGATGAGTCATTAGAGATGACCAATGAGAAAGTGACATGTGTGTGATGAGTCATTAGAGATGACCAATGAGAAAGTGACATGTGTGTGATGAGTCATTAGTGATGACAAATAAGAAGGTGATATGTGTTATCCGTTAAATGAGTATAAAATCCAAAACTTAAGACATTTTGCTTCATTCTTTTAACAAAAATGTGAGGGTGATGAGAGAGTAACCGTGAGACCAACAAGAAAGGGAAAAGAAGAGAAGCTAAGGGTGAACATCAGCTAAAGAGAGACGAAGAAGAGTGTAGTCATTTTTTATAGAATTTGATGGTGATTTAAAAGAATCTTGAAGTATTCATCAAATACCTAAAAAATTGGAGGAAAAAAGGGTAAAGGAGAGGCACTAAATGCGTAAGTGTGCTTGGCGATAAGTTTGCGAAGTTGTGAGTATATTTTAATTGTTTTATATGATTAAATTATTTACAAAAGAATTAATAACATATGAATATTCTTTAAATTGATTTTATGCAAACGGTTTTCATTTGATTATGAAAAGAATATTTATGTTGAGTTTTATGCGAATGATATTTTAGAAGTGAATATTGTTAGCATAAGATTGTGCTTGAGCAATATATGAGTTTTAACTTGAAAGTTAAATTTTGTATGATTGGAAGTTACATTGAAATTATGGATTAAATTGAATGATTATGAATCTTCCCATAATTGATTTCAAAGATAAGTTGATTTGAAAAAGTACGAGTTACCTTTGCCTATGGTACATCATTAGGCTTGATACATATTTTTATATTGGTTTATAGTGGTTAACCTATTACGGGTAAGCGATGTAGAACTAACTCAGTAAATAGTAGTTAACCAATTACGGGTAAGCGATATAGTACTAGATCCATGACTTGTTATAGGTACGCGATGCATAACTAGCTCCGCAACTACCTGTTTGTAGCGATTAATCTGTTACGGGTAAGCGATGCATAATCAACTATGTGACTTTAGGCCTAGTGTACCATATGGTAAAGAAACTAGGGGTAGGCTATGTTGAGTAAGAAAATTCATGACAATAATAATGCCACTACTATTAATTTTAAAATTAATTTGAGAGGTATCATATGATACTAATTCTAGTGGTTAACTTATTTTTTCAGTATTAACGTTTTCAAAAAACTTGTTGCCACCACTGTTTATTGATTAAGGAAAATGGAAAATGGAAACTTTTATATTATAAGTCTAATTTCGAAAAGTGTTTCGAAATAGTATTTCAAAAAAATTGAAATTGTGTTTTACAAAATGTTATGTTATTACTAGATTTGATGATGCATGAATAAAATGTTATAGAAAATGTTTTACCATGAGTTTTATGATTGTATGGAATAATAGTTATATTGTTATAAAAAGTTCAATTTTCTTATAAACTGATTACACTCACTAAGCTCGTTTAGCTCACCCTTATTTTTATGTTTTTAAACAAACCACCCCAAATATGCATACAGGTGTTGCAGTAATTGAGCCTCTGCCATAGGATTAGTTGTATCGTCAGGTGTTGTTGTGCTTGTGTCATTTTGATATGCACATTTGTGTAAAGAATGGATGTTTATAAAGGCTTTTAAATGAAATGCATGAATATGTTTTAGCTTTTAAAAGTTTATAGTAGTGATTGTTGAGAATTATTTCTTTGGGGTTGCTTGTGAGTGGACTTGAAGTCCAAAATTTGTAGTTGAGAAATTGGTATAAATATAGAAGTTTTTTGAAATTTTATAGGGCTTTTGAAAATTTTGGGAATGTCAAAATGCAATCGTTATGTTGCTGAAAGTTTTAATAAAACATTTTGATAAATTTTTTCCAAAATTTTCCACACTTTTAACTTTTAATATATAAAATGATTTTAACAATTGAACAGGTTAGCTTTATGGGAACCCTTCTGTTGAGTTAGATATCAATTGAAGGGTTACCATAGGGTCGCCGAGAGGGCTCCACTCGAGTTTTGAAAGGAAACTCCAAGATGGGTCCTTTCATATAAGGTCTTCTTCAACTTCAACACTTTATCTTCATGGCCTTTGAAAACATATCTAGGAGGTTATTCAATATAAACATCCTCCTTCAAATGTCCATTCAAGAATATAGATTTGACATCCATTTGACAAATTATCCATTTGCTTTGTGCAACCAATGCCACAATCAATCTAAATGTTTCCAAATGAGCAATCGAAGCAAATACTTCATCATAATCAATGCCTCGTTGTTGGCTATAACCCTTAGCAACCAATCTAGCTTTGAACTTCTCCTCTTTCATTTTTCTTGATTTTTTAAATCCATTTGACACCAATAATGTATTTGTCTTTTGGAAGAATTCCAATCTCCATGTATCATTCTTATGAATGGAATTTATTTCTTCATCCATGGCCTTTCTCCATTTTCGATCTTCTACCACATCTTCAAAGTTTAATGATTTTGCACCTATAAAACAAACAAAAGAGAGCACAATTGTTGATTTCATTAATGTCTGAATAAATGTCTTAAAGATTTCTCTTTTTTTTAGGCCTTTCGAAGGAGCTTGAAGGACTCAAATCAGCATGAGTTGTTGATGGAGAAGACACTCTAGGAGACATTGGCTGTTCATTTTTATTTTAAATAAAATCAATATCAAATATTAGAAGAAAGTTATGGTCTTCCTCTTGATTTTCCCAGTTCCAATAATCATCTTCATCAAACTTTACATCTTGGTTAACACCAATCTTCTTGCTTCTAGGATTTTAAAGTCTATAACTAGTAGACTTTGCGTCATATCCAATAAACACAAGCTTCTCACTTTTATCATCTAGCTTTACTCTTGTTTCATCAGAACATTAGCATACACAATACAACCAAAGAATCTTAAATGAGAAAAAGTAGGTTTTTTACCGCTCCATCCCTCTTGAGGACTAATTTTCTGTAAGTTTTTGTAGAACATCTGTTGCTCAAATATACAATTGAAAATATAGCTTCTGCCTAGAATTCTTTAGGCATGTGTTTGCTCTTTAATATGCTTCTAGTTATGTCCAGAATGGTTTTGTTCTTCCTCTCCACAATGCCATTTTGTTGTGGTGACCTTGGGATTGTCAAAAATCTTCTAATTCCATGAGATTCGTAGGAATCATCAAATTGTTTGGAATGAACTCACCACCTCTATCTGTTTGTAATGCTTTAATCAAATAGCCTATTTCATTTTCCACCAGCATTTTGAATTTTTGGAAGGTCTCAAAAGCTTTATATTTCTCCTTAAAAAATAAACCCAAGTTTTTTTTGACTAAAATCATCGATAAACAATAGGAAATGCTTGTTCTTACTAAGAGAGGGAGGATTAATTGGGCCACATATATCAGCATGTACAAGTTCGAGTGGCTTTGATGATCATGAAAATAACTCCTTTTGAAAGCTATTTCTGAAATGCTTCCCATAAATACAACCTTTACAAATCTGATTTGGATGATCAATAAAACGCAAGACATGCACCATCGTTTCTTTCACCAATTGCTTCAAACTATCAAAATTCAAACGGCGCATTCGTTGATGCTAAAGCCAAAAAGAATCGGCCAGACAAGTTTTAATTACTTCGCATTATCAGTTTGAATTTTAAGAGAAAACATTCTATTATTTGACATTTTAACATTAGCAATAAACTTATCTTCACAATTTCTAATCATTAATCCACCATCCTTCACTCAAATATCATAGCCTTTCTCCAAAAGTTGACCTAAACCCAAAATGTTTGCTTTGAGCGAAGGCTCATAATATACTTAGGAAATAAATTGATGAGATCCATTTTTAGCCAAATTCAGAATATTAACTATCCCTTCAACATTTACATTTTTGTCGTCTCTAAAAGAAATAATTCTTTTAAAAGTTTCATTCAAAGAAACAAATAAGTTTTTCTTGCCTGTCATATGGTTGCTTGCACCGCTATCCAAAAACCATGCTTCTTGATTGTTTTCTTCACTATACATTAACAAGAAGGCTGATTCTTCTTCATTTTCTCCTTTTATGCAATAAACTTTGTCTTCCTTTTCTACTCCATTTCTACATTCAGAGACAATGACCATAATTTTCACGATTATAACACTACACATCGACTCTTTTACTATCTCTTTTATGCCAAGTTCCTCTGCCACGTTCTCATATTGACTGTCTTTGATTTGAATCTTCAAAGTTGGAGTTTCTATTAAAATTTCCTCTTCCTCTACCTTGATAATTTCTATGTCCATAACCACAAAATCTGCCTCTTCCTCTTCCTCTTTGAGTAAATTCCTTACTTTCATCCTTATCTTTTAAAGACAATTTTGAAAGAAGAACTTGATCAGATTAAGGTTCCTTCTCTATTATTTGTTCTTCACGAGCTTGTAATGAGTCCATCAACTTATCAATAGACATTGAATCTAAATCCTTGGATTATTCAATTGCCACAACAACATACTCAAATTTTGGATCCAAAGATTGCAAAACTTGATTATGAGCTTTCCGTCTTAAGAGACTCGAACTCAACTTTCAAGGTTTGATTGACATACTTTAAGCACCTTATCACTGTCTTTGAAAGAATTATGCAAAATTTCCTATTCTTCTTTGGCACTTAAGCACTAAAAACTTTATCAAACTTGCTTTCTTCCAAACACATATGAATGAGTCAAAACTTGTTGGTCTTTCTTCCAAACTTTATATAAAGCATTCCTCTATACTTGCATCAAATCATCTCCATTTTCAAGTTGTTCAACTCCTTTCTCAACAACATCCCATTCATCTTGCGATCCAAGTAAGGGTTTCATATGAATTTACCAATTATCATAATTCTATTTGGTGAATTTTGGGAATTGAAAGGGAAACATGCCTCGAATCATCATTATTGGACCAAAACTCTCAAACTCTTTGGAGGTACTACCAGAAATACCAAAAAGCAAATGACGTCGTTAGCCAAAGTGGTGAGTTCTGAAGTGAATCACACGTTATTACAAAGCTTATAATACGATATATGAATGCACGAGAAGGGGGGGTTGAATTGTG
>JANVCQ010000231.1:23145261-23159297 GCA_025531925.1 Erythroxylum plowmanianum
CTTTCGTTTTCCCTTTTGTTTCCGCATATTGTTATTCGATTATCCGTCCTTCGTTCATTTTTCGGTTGGGATCCGGTTCCCGGATCGGGTCCCAACAGAAATAGATGCCACTGCTAGGTTCCCACTTCATTCGTGTATTCCGTCATTGTGGCGTAAAGAGCACGTTCTGGAATTGGGGAGATCACCATTGAAATTAGTGGTCCCCAATCAAGCATCCAGGTGTCCAACCAGAATAAAATATTTCTCCCAGATCCCAATTTCCACTATATTCCTTGATGAATAAATTGTCAAGTAGTGGTTATGCCTCGCCAAGTAGCCAAAGTCCCTAGCCTATCGATAGTAAGGGGAATATGATCTAGGTCCAGACGATAATTAGCCTTTAAGATTCTGACCCATAAAGCTGTGGGTTGGTTAATCAAGGCCCATCTAAGTTTTGACAAAAGGGCATCATTAGAGTCGCGGATACGTTTTAAGCCTAGAGCCCCTGCTTGTTTGGGATGACACACTTCATCCCATTTAACAAGATTCATTTTCCTGTGCTCAGTGGTCGCTCCCCAAATAAAATCTCTCATGATGTGCTTCAAATCGTCGCAATGTTGTCACAAGAGTCTTATTATTTGCACGGTGAAAATGGGGAGGGCGAAGAGAACGGATTGTGCTAATGTAACTCTCCCTACTAAAGATAAAGCTTTGGCCCTTCATCCGGAAAGTTTCTTTTGAGTAGTTTCCAAAATATGTTAGTAGGTACGCCTTGTGGTACGCTTTTGAATCAACCGAGCACCTAAGTACTTCCCAAGATTGCTCGTATAGGTGATGTTTAAGATTTGATTGAGCCGTCGCACAGAAGAAGGAGAAACATTCTTAGAGAAGAAGACCCTAGTTTTTTCTATGTTAACTTTTTGCACTGAAGCTATGCAAAGCACATCCAGGGTGTTTGCAATTAAATGATTTTGGGACTCCGTAGCTTCAGCGAAAAGTACCAGATCTTCTGTAAAAAATAGATGAGATATGGGAGGTCCGGTAGGACTCATCCTTATTGATTTCCAGAGACCTTGACCCACCGCTTGGGAAATTAGGTAGCTGAGCCTTTCCATGCATAGGACAAAGAGGTAAGGTGAGATCAGATCTCCTTGTCGAATACCACGTGAGGGTCTAAAGGGATTAATACAAGTGCCTTGCCAAGTTACTTACATTGAGACCATTGTCACACACTTCATAATAACGTTGATAAGCTTATCAGGTTAGCCAATGTCCCTCAGAGTGTTTTGTATAAACTCCCAATGTATTATGTCATAAGCTTTCTCTAAATCTACCTTATTCACAAAATAACCAGTTTTCCCCTTTTTTTTGTGCATCGAATGGATGACTTCTTAGGCTATAATAATATTATCCATGATGTGCCTCCCAGGAATGAAGCTGCATTGAGTCTCCTCCACTAGGTGTTCCATCAGAGGTTTTAGGCGATTCATAACAATTTTGGAAATTACCTTATAGAGCACAGTGTAGAAGCTAATTGGTCATAAATGAGCCACTCTAGTCGGGGCGGGAGTTTTTGGGATCAAAACTAAAATGGTTTGATTTAAATCCTCTTCCCAACGTTCCAATCTAAAGATTTCCTGAATGTAAGCTACTACTTTGGATACAACCTTCCCCCATTGTTTTTGGAAAAATAAAGCATTAAAACCATCTACCCCTGGGGCTTTATTAGGATTCATATCAAAAGCCACATTCTTAACTTCGGTTTCATGGATGGGTAGGTTAAGATAACGGAGCCCATTTTCTAAAATAGAAGGGAAAGTGGTAGTTAGCGGAAAACTAGATGGGGATCCTGCTTTGGCAGTATAAAGTTGGATAAAAAACGTCCTGGCTAGCTGGCCAAGTTGGTATGGATCGGAAATTTGTAGCCCATTAGAATCAAGGAGCCGCTTGATCCTCAACTTCTTTCTTCTTGCAAGAGTGAGCATGTGATAGTATTTAGTGTTACGATCCCCTTTCGAGATCCAATCGCAACGAACTTGCTAATGCCAAAAAATTTCTTCCTCACACAAAACCTGACTCAGACCCTTGCTCAGCTTTTCCTCCAAAGTTAAAAGGGAATCTAAGGTATCGACCGTCATGGCCCTTTGAATGCCCTCTAAACGTGCTAGCAATCTTCTTTTCCGATGGAAAATATTATCAAAATCTACTTTATTCCATCTCATGAGATGAGTGGAGAAAGTGGCTAGCGATTTACTCATCGTTTCCTCGGCTAATAACCAATGCTCTGCTACTACCTCATCAAAACTTGGGTGGGTGAGCCAAGCATTCTGAAAGCAAAAAGTAGTAAATCCTAAAGGTCTTGGTGTCTATCTTTGTAAGTGAATCAACATGGTTCAATGATCTGACCCATAAAACGCTGATGGTGATTCACCGTGTGGGGAAACTTTTGAAGCCAAGCTAAGGAACCGAAAACTTTATCCAGTCTGGCTTTAATCATTCCTCAATGCCATGTGTATTTAGAACCAATAAAATCTAGGTTGTGAAGACCACACCCTTGCACCCAATCCTGAAAAGGCTTGCTCACCACCCTTGCTGATCTGGCACCTCTACGTTTATATGATTGGTCCAGTTTTGCATTAAAATCACCGCCCACTATCCAGGGTCTATGGGTAGTGCGACCTATCCAACTCAAAACTGGCCAGAGAAAAGACTGGGAAGCTCGTTGCAGGCTAGCATAAACTGCTGTAAAATCAAACAAGCCAAAAGAAAACTTGATAGTGGTATGGACGAATTGGCAATGAGCTATCCCTACTGAGATATCAAATTCAACCTTCTACAAAAGCTAGATCCTACCCGAGAAACCTACTGCTTCTACTCTAAATGAGAAGTCAAAACCCAAGGAATGCACTACTGCGTTGGCCCTAGTACCACTAATGCGAGTTTCTAGTAATAATAGAATACTCAATTTATAAGTATGCAAATAATTATGCAGGATGGCGAGGAATCTAGTTCCCCTGACCCCTTGACAATTCCAAATTAAAATCGACATAAGACAAGAAAGAAGAATTAGGCTATTCTATGATAGAGGTCGAAACTCTACCTCCTATGGGAACTGACTTGTTTCCTCCGATCTGTGTGTTCGAATCCTGTTCGTCGTTAGACCGCAGTTGAGGCCGATCCTCTGGTTCACTAGACCCGGTTCCTATATTTGGAGATTCGGTAAGAGGGATTGCATTACCCTCCCTGTTAATGCCTCCTGGTCCTCAACTCCCTCCATGAGCTAGAGACTTTCCTCGGCACCTGTAGCGCACTTCTCAATAACTTAGCTATCACACACCATTTCTGTGTGGGAGGAGATTTCAATCGCTAGATGATTTTCCTATAGGGAGGGTTGAATTGGAATTAAGGGACAATAGGTAGCCTTGGAACTTGATGGGCCCTGGTTTGGGAGCTTTCACCCCAGATAGTCCGAGTATGGGCTACTATTGGGCCTCTTGGAGTCTTTTTAATGTTAGTTTTGGGCCCATGTGATTTAAAAACTAAGCCCTGTTGTACTTGTTTGCCTTTGCCCATGACCTCGGTCACACTGAATTTCTGTCCAAACCCAAAAGGGGAATTATTTCGTGGACCCACTTAGTGTCCTTCCTCCTGTTTTTCCTTATCCTCCTGTGCTGCCAGAACCACAAACCTCAAGCCCCCTTGTACATTCCCTCCCTGTCACTTCCAGCCGGCGCTATCCGTTGCATTGTTTTCCTTGGATTTCTCCTTTGTACCTGCGTCCACTCACCATAGCCGTTGGGAGTGTCTACCGTTGCCTTCCCACCTGGTGCTGCTGCGGTGGTCGACATCTCCAATGATACTCCATCGCTTGGCAGTCTTCGAGTTTCCAGTGAAGCTTGAGAGTGCTGTGGACACACTACGACGTCGTGCCCAATCCAACCACAAGTAAAGCAAAGCTGGGGCAAACCTTCATACGCAATCAGTAGGGTCTCTCCATCCATCTCGATACTGTGGCGCAACAGTGAACCTAAATCAATATCCACTGCCAATCTAGCATATTTTCCCCAGGTTTTCTACAGTGTGGTTTCATCAATACGGACTGTCATCCCAACCAAGTTGCCCAAGGCTATAAGTATCTGAGGGTGGTATCTAGCTATCGATAGGTCGAGAATTCTGATCCACACCACCGCACGATTCACCATTCCATATGAGGGCCGAAACATGGGCAACCATCTCTACACCGATAGAACTTGTCCAAATATTACCCATGTCCTTTATGTTAATGCTTTTATGTAATCGTCTTCCTCCTTGAACCACACGAGGAAGTATTCATACTCAAAGTCGACTACCTTCATCGGCCCCCTTGGATTCCACATGGACACCAACCACGAGATCAGGAGACGAAAGCCTATCGTTCGACCCAGCAGCTTGACGACAACGACATTAGCCCAATGAGTTTCCTACTTGTTCTTGAGGTTGGTAGAGAGTAACCCTAGCTCCATCGATACTTGGATGTCTCCTTCTTCGATGACGATGACATCTTCTTCTGGCCATGCACTACCATCAGAAGCAGTTGCAGTTTATCCTGACACAGCTGCGCTGTACGACGTTGGAGGTCGAGGGGCAGGTTCCTCCTCTCATTTTCGAGCGTGCACCCTCTTGGAGAGCTGTCCCTCTAGATCAAGGGACTCCATTGTAGTACTTAGTTAACGCCCGTAGCAGTTAACCAACGAAGGAAAATCCAGAGCAAACGTAGAAGAAACGTGATTTTAGTGAGAGAGTCTAGAGAGAGAAAAGGCGATGGTTAATGTACTACACACAGGGGTAAATGATTTGATTGCATCATCTCCAACTTGTCACTTTATTATTATAATTATAAATCACTGCTTAATCATTTCGTTTTCTTCTGATTCCATCATCATTCGATTCATTAACAGGTTGAAAAGGATGAAATATTATGGTTTTTGCCTGTTGATTTCATTTATAAACATCACATCTTAAGCCCAAATCACATAATCCACCGAGTTTTTCGGTTATAATAGTAACAACTAAGCTAAGAAGCACGAACACGGCAAAATGGAGTCGTGTCCGCGTGCCAGACATGTGTCCGACACGAAGAGTGCATATATATGCTCCATGTTTTTTGAGAGAGACTTATAAAGTACCAAATATGTATGAACTATCAAGATATTAGAAGTTTTGAAACACATCAATCAATATATATCATATTATGAATTTTGAATTTTTTCTTAATTCTAAATTATATATTGCCGTGTCTGTGTCCACTAAATTTTAGAAGTTTGTGTGTCCCCATGTCCGTGTCCGTGTCCATATCGTGTCACGTGTCCGTGTCTGTGTCCGTACTTCTTAACAACTAAGACTATGGACCAGGTTTTACCACTATGAAAAAATGAATACTGTATGTGATTTAGCCCCCTCACGTTCAAATTCTTTCAAAAGTTATACAATTTATCTTCTACTTTACTATTCACAAATGGGTTGGAGAGATGATGCACACTAAATCACTCCATGATCATTAACTTAAACATCTAACAAACACCTGACTCGGTCTTATTCCTCGTGCATACGATATTGGAGAACCACTTGCCAAATTTTTTAGTGGATTTGATCTCCTATAAAATCTTGGCAAATTCCAGGGTCTTCTTGCCTTGCAACTTGTTAGTCACATAGTGTTTACTGTACTCTCCATGATTATATCTCCTATACTTGCAAGGGTTGTTCTCATCCACCAGTATTGCCAATGGTCCAAGCTCTATTTCGTAGCTAGGAGCATAAAATGTGACAATAGAGAGTCTATCTAGTTCTTCATGAGTCACAGCTCTGTGCTCCACACTCTTGTACTTCCCATTTGTTAAAACCTGAAGATTCAAATGATGTTAAATAATACTAATATATTGGGAGGGACGTAAAACCAATGTTTTCAGAAATTCTTACTTCTAAGGTGTCACCAATGTTGATCACCAGTGCATTTGGAACAGGTTGAACAGGCACCCACTTATTGTCTTTAAGGATTTGGAGTCCTACAGAACTACCCTTTCCTTGCTGCAGAATCGTGAGGGCACTTCCGTCAGAATGTGGGCTCAGACCTAGAACAAGATCAGGTCTTGAACATGGTGGATAGTAATTCATCCTTATTGCTTGCACGGCCTCCCCGAACATCTCCTCGAAGGTGGTTGATTTCAAGTCCAGGGTCATGGCTATATACTTCAGTAGATTCTGACACAATTTCCTCACTGATCTTGAGTATATCTCTACAGTTTCACTGGAAACAACCATGTGTAACTTTTAAGAAATTTACAGCCTTAAGATTCTTTAAACCAATTATTATTACCTGAACTCAAGTGGTTCCTTAGGCCACAGTTTTGGGTTCTTAATGTAGTGGGGCGTAATCCCAAGAGCAAACATATTGCACCAATCTAGCTTTTGATCCTCAGAGAACACGAAGGCCTGTCCATATCCTTGAACAGTCCCTGGCACCATGGGATACCTCTGCTTCTTCTCTAGAGGTAGCATGAAAAACCCCTTTGCCACCTTCTCGATGCTTTCAAGCACATTCAAAGCAATCCCATGGTTAATTACCTGATTAAATTCCTTCATAGTCAGCTTCCATTATATATTCTTTTATGTGGCACTTATTTTATCAACTTTTACCTGAAAAAAACCCCACTCTTCGCATGCCCTTGCAAGCTGCTGCAGCATTTCATTCTTACATGCACCTTTGTTGCTTCCATCAAGCCTTGAGAAATCAATGATGGGAATGCTACTGACTAAGGAAAAAGATAGATTCATGTCTGTTGTTGGCCTTTCAGTCACGTCTCTAACAAATCTGTGAGGAATTATCGTTGGCTTAGCCTTCCTCAGTTCCTGAACATCATCGATATGACCAACTTTGATAGCAGAAACAGGAACTGGAGCCATGAAAACAGATTTTCTGAAAAAATTAAAAAAACAAACCCTAAGTGGTGGGTTTAGTTTCAAGCTCAGAACAACTCTGTATTTATTGACGAAAAATATTCACTTTATTAATAGTTTGTGGTGTATAATGTGTAATGAGTAGGGGCCCTTATCATGCACTTTACAATAAGCAATTAACCCATACAACCACAAGTAAGCTCCAATGTTGAGATTCCAGCAGAAATAATTGGCCAATTAGCATATTCTGCAGTAAAAGAAGAAATCCAGTAAATACCTAAGACCATGAAACAGTAATAACACCAAATAAACTTAAGCACGCACACTGTTGAAATAGATATTTTTCTACTGTTAATAAAATTCTTGAAAACTATGTACTGGATAGCGTACCATTTTTATATTAATTTTATTGTTCTTCACTTCGGGAGATACTCTTAATTGCCGCCACATGCGTTGAATATGGATAAGCAATTAAGCACAAAGACACGCTTTTATTTACTCCAACATTGTTTTGTTTTATATATTGAAGACCGTGCTTGGTGGGACATATAAAATGTAACTTCTGCTTTCTTTCTTCAGCGAGGGAAACGAACATCATTGCGCAACTGCTGTTTAACTATCATATTGGCGTGGAGTTTTCATGAGACACTGTTAATAACTAGGGTGTGTGAATGGTGTTGTTGTGGTAGCACCAGTAGGGGCCATTGCAGCTCATTGTACTAGTTTAACTTGTCCTCTATTCTGCAGACCATGTTGTCAGCATTCACTTGTCCTCGATTTTCCTAGCTGGTCCTTCCCAGAAAAAAAAAGAAAATGGGGTCTTTTTTAACCTGATAGAGCTCTGCAGACATTATAAGTGAGCCTTACTATGCAGGCGGCCAGTAATACAAGGATCTGATTTAGAGCTAACTTGAAATATAAGGTTTTTGTGCCTTGTCAGTCCTGAAAACTATTGTTGGCACCATTTCATTCCAATCAGATTCAGAAAAACTTAAGCCCACATTACCTTCAATTTACATGACATAGTTATAAGCTTATTTTGGCCAACTTGGACAACTTACCTGAAAGAATTGGTAGACAGACAGTTAACTAATAAACAACAGCTCAATATACAAACTACTTTACCTAGTATGCCACAGGGTTGAGTTGGTGAGGTACGAATGTTCTTTGTCTTCCCAGAGAAATGATGCCAAAAAACTTGAAATTGTAGGTCCTTCACCATACGGACAGTCTGCTAGAAGTGCAGATAAAACTGCAAAATTCCTCTCAGATGAAAATGTATGGTCCTGTTTCGTTTTCAATTTTTATTACCAGTTTTTCTTAATCTTCTTTTTCATCACTCAGGTATATAATTGCTAAAGCTAACACTCCTCAACAACGATTTGAGAGAAACATTTTCCTTCTTTTTCTTGCCTTAAGTTAATAATAAGGCAGGAATGAACCTAAGAAACTTGCATATATCAACAGTCTCTATGGCAGAAAATAAGTACAGACCGATAATCTAATGATGTAAGTGGGCATATTCAAGTATTCAAAGAAAAGTTGGCATTTTTTAAAAGATTGGAACTCTTACCTCAAAGCCCTTAACTTGCCTAAGTGGAGATGCTCAAAATCCTTCCCAAACCCAATGTCATGTCATGCGACCTTCAGATGTGAGAACTGGGTTTCGTGGACGAACCAATGAAAACATACAACTTTTTATTAAAGTTTTTTTAAAATAAAAGAATGAAAATTTCGTGAATAAAGAATTGAAATACATCTACAAACATACATTGGGGATACCCTTTCCACAAAACATTGTGGCATTGCTATTTAGTCAAAATATTAGAGTAGCGTATATGGCAAGTAAGGATACAACTTTTTAAAGTTGCTGCAACATATCTCTCACATTACTGGAACAAGTAAAGCAAGGCAGACAGGTGGATTGAGACTTATATTAAAGTAGAAAACAACTAGCATTGAGGGATTGACTCTAGGTTAGTGAGTTCAAGCAAAGGAGTGTGGTCCAATGGCTCCCCCCCAGTGACAAGTGTCCTTATGTTGAAGCTGTTGATTGAGTTGTCTACTCACTTTAGACTAAGTGCATACCACCAAGGCTGTTTGTTCCTTGTTTTTTCCTCATTTTCAATTCCATGTTCTTTTGGTTGCATTTTTATGTCTACTTTTACGGTAACTCATATCAGTAGTTTTTAGATTACCTAGAAGTCCAATTAAAAAAAGTGATTCTACATCAAATTTGGCACATGTAGAAGAACGACTTATTTCAGTTGATAAATCATGGATACTAATTCAAGTTTTACCCTTGAACTCGGGAAATTGGCTCTTTATATATATTTGTACTTTATATAAATAGGAAAAACTTAGGTAGTTATTGTTTTATTGGCTCTTCTAATCATTATAATTAATATTACTAAAATCTATTCTTGCGTGCCGTAAAAAATATTAAGTTATTTGTTGATATGTAAAAATATTTTATTGATCCTCCTAAATCACACTACTTTTCTTCTCCTGAATTGTTTTCTCCCCCTGGATTACATTATCAAGCAACATCTCTTTGCTCTCATTCTCCCCTTAGGAGGAGTTTGATGTATAGTAAAATATGGCTCACATTTCAAAAAAGTGACGTCCATACTTAAAAAGTATTATTTGTAAGGGGGTGATAACATTTATATCCTTTTTATGTTGGAGAGTATCTAAAAAATGCACACTTCAAAGCTTTAGGCTCCAACTTGCCTAAATTTTGAGCATGAACAAAGCAAATACACCTAAATATTCTTAGAGGTACAATATACAAATGTTTACCTTGCAAAACTTTTACAACGCTTTTGAAGTGTAGAATCTGAAGTGGCACTGTAATACCCACTTCATATGGCATCATAAAGAACATAGATATTTTAAAATTTCAACTCATCCCATTTCATTATCAAACATGTTTTACATTATGATTTCATTACAAACCCTCCATATATTTACATAATAAACATTTGTTAGTTCACACTATTTATACAAAATCTTCTACAAGAGAAGAGAAACTATAAAAAAAAGCACTCTATCTAAATTCCTCATATCACAACTGATCAGATCTTTGATCCATTTCTTATTCCTAAAATGAACAACACTAGACACCAACTAGATTGCTTTACAAGCAAGGTCGAAAATCAACGTTATAATTTTGATGAGTTTTGCGAACTTAATGAGTGAACTATCATCGATGTGTTCACTCAAAACATATCATATATATCACATGAATAAAACTCAACTCAATCATTATAATACATCATACAGATTTATGCCTCATATATCACAATATACATCATGCTTCAACCAGCATCTTAACAATATAATCACTTTACTTAATCATTTTAGAAACACCTTCTGAATGCAAAAACTTCATATAATCATCTTAGAATATTTCACAATGTTATCTCATAATTCAACATTCATTTGCAATCATTTCTATAAACACATGTAAAGATATAAACGCAAATGCAAATAAGACTCACTTCCATCTTTACTTTGTTGTGATGGGAATAAACATGTATACGTGTTATGTTTAATGCATGCTTAATTGATATCCTGGGTATGTAACCTTATTCACAAATCTTAATCATTTGTACACCATGACTTGTACATCATTTAGTTTGCAACTAGGTTTATGCTTTAGGTTAGTTTAATTACCCTAAATTCATCAATTCTTTCCAAGCATTAAATATTCAAACAATTTCAATCCTAATTCATTTCTTATATCCTTTAAATCACATTTGCATTTACATGAACATCTTAATATCATTAATAACTCATATTTATCAAATTCATATACATTGATATCAATAATTCCATTCCTTAATTTATATCCACAATTAACAACTTGAACTTATCAAACCCTTAATCACTTAATCAAGCAACTTTCTAGGTTCATTTCAACCCCTATCAAGTCCAATTGCACCAATATAAACTGTCATAACCATATATTTCAGCAATTGCCTAAAAATGACCTTTTCCCCTTCCAAAGTACTTCCCACGATTGTGGGAAGGAGCCTTTTAATTCCCACAATCATGGGATGAGTGAACTAAAAGTTCACTCACCTATAACCTTCATTTTGCTTCCAATTTTTACTCCTTTGTGCTCCTTCCAACTTACCTTCACCAAAATCTATCAATTTCACTTCAGTTCTAACTTATTCAAGCTTCAATCCCTCGTCAAATTCATATTAAAATCCAATTCAAAAATCATTTATTAGGCAACTCACAAATTTATGATCTTCCATGCATTAAAACTGAAACATAATTTGTCATTCATTTGATCATATATGTAGTTCTAATTCTTCCCTATTTTAAGATCACTATATAAGCACGTTTCTTTAACATCAATTCACCTTCTATGTAGTTCTAATTCTTCCCTATTTTAAGATCACTATATAAGCACGTTTCTTTAACATCAATTCACCTTCCTTGTACTTTAAATTTCAATTTAATTCATTCATATAAAAAACCTATAGCATATGGTTCATACATCAAGAATACAACATAAAAAATTCAAGTTCTTTCATTAAATTCCAGCACAACCTCTTTATCAACATAACATGCAATCTATCCCCAATTCAAACAACATAAACTTTCTACTATAATAAGCCATAAAGAACAATCTTTTACTTACCTATTTATCTCCAATTTCGGCTAAATCATCAAGTTAACTTTGCCTTATATGCATGCAAGATTCAAAACATGTTCAAAGTAACAATATATGCTTTTTGGTTAGAAAAAGAAACAACACTATTCTAATTCTTTAACTATCTTTGAAGGGTAAAAGTTTAGATTATTGATGTATTGATTGGACATAAACATGACAAAACTCAGGGCTGTAATTGTGGAGAGGATTTCAGTGGTATGTGAGAAGAAAAAGAGTGAAGAATGCATATAGCTGAAATTACACCTATAGGAGCTTAACAAATAAGGTGCTAGGTGTCACCATCTTAAGTTGATATATGTCTATAGGCATGGTCTCCATTTGTCAAGCATATAAGCTGATGTATGTCACTTATTTACTTAGTCCATTCATCACACAACCATTGTTGCCATTTTTCAATTAATAACTTATGCCAAATGTCACTTAT
This sequence comes from Erythroxylum plowmanianum, assembly GCA_025531925.1. Classification (NCBI taxonomy): domain Eukaryota; kingdom Viridiplantae; phylum Streptophyta; class Magnoliopsida; order Malpighiales; family Erythroxylaceae; genus Erythroxylum; species Erythroxylum plowmanianum. The sequence goes on from JANVCQ010000231.1 coordinate 23,157,288, forward strand.
TCATCTATGCCAAATGTCACTTTTTCATAGGCTTGATCATCCTAGTTTTTCATGTATCCATTTTTCTTACCATTTGGCATTTTTTTGAAACCAAATGTACATTTTAATTCATTAATTTTTTGATTGTAACATATTAATTCCAAATTTACTACTTGTAATCAATCAAACTAAAATGCAAGGCATAGACAATACATAATTCATATCATGATCATTTAAACCTTTTCATACCCCAGAATAAGTCAATTGAGTGCATACACATTCTTTGCATTGTGTACGAAATCATAATTCATGTGTGTATGCTATTGATATGCATGTGAATGCAATGAAATTCATGAATTTTCAATATTATAGCTTTTGTGCAATAGTCTAGGGTTCTAATCCCTCAATTTGAAAAATTGGCTATTATAGGCATTCTGTTGATAAAATAGACAACTACAAGGATGACATCACCCTAATATCCCTTTATAAGATTGATGGTGAACATGAGTGATCGAGTTACCTCTAGAATATGTGTATTCTTCTTTTCTAAAACTTTGTTCTGTTCATTAATATAGGCACAATTGGTTTGATATATTATTCCATAGGAATCTAGATAAGCACAAAATTTTTCTTTCATATACTCCAGTCTATTATCAGTTCTCTAGATTTTAACTTTAGCATCTCAGGATTTTAACTTTAGCATCATGTTAGGTACAAATCATTTTATGAAAAGACTAAAAGCACGACAAAATGTCACTCTTGGCTTTCATGAACTATACCTAAGTTAATCTTATGCAACAATCAATAAAGATCAAAAACCATCTATGGCCAAAAAGAGAGGGATTTTGAGTAGTACCCTAAACATCAGAGTGCATTGTCATAAAAGGAATAAAAATTTTATTATTAAATAAATGATAAGAACTTCTCATATGTTTGATAAGTTCACAAGCTTTACAAAACAAAGAATTAAATAAGATCTTTTAAACAAGCTTGGATATAATTTTTCTAAAGCAAAAAATGAGGGATGTCCTAACTGCCTATGCCATTGTAGAATTTCCTTATTGATCACATCATTCCTAAGAGACACTTGATGTGCAACTGTCATGGGATTTTCTTCCAAGATATATAAGCCATCCTATAGTCTACCAATTCCAATCCTCTACCTTATGTGGAGGTTTTGAAGAATACAATAGTCAAGAAAAAATTCAACTTTGCAATTAAAGATCCTTAGTGAAAAAACTGACATAGAGAAGATTGATAGGAAAACTAACGTACGTGAAATATTGATGATAAAGTGATATTAGGAGTATAGTTAATAAAACTTATACCAAATATTGAGGTAAAATACCTATATGTTATTCTAACATTATCCCCTTTTTTCCGTGAGAATATGATAAAAATTTGTTTTGACAGCCTGTCATTTGTTTGTTAGCTCCAGAGTCTATAATCCAAGGATTGTCTTTAGGATTTGAGTACACAGCACATAATTTTGAAATATTTGATGTACTAACTGTGGAAGGAGAGTCCAGTTTTGAGAGAAGATTTCTTAAGTTATCAAGTTCCTCATTAATAAAACTCCAGTTAACGGTGCTTCAGATGCTTTATCACCTTCAGCCAAGTGAGCACGGCCCCTTACCATTAAGTCATCGCATTTTTCATAACTCTAATTTGGCCACCCATGTAGTTTCTAGCAAGTTTCTTTAGTGTTGGGCCCGGGTCCCGGATCCCTATTCCCGAGGTGGCCCCTCGGGTCGGTCCGACGACGAACTTTCCCAAAATGTCGGACCCGATCCCAACATCCATACATAAATCGATTCACACACAAACCTACTCGTACATACATTCTACACATGCATTCCATCTATGAATTAAACACCCCAAAAATCGAGGGGCTACATGCCATAACAATCCGAAGGAAATTCAAACAAGTATTCTTGAAAATAACATAATACATAATGAAGTTTAAATCCAAAATATATGAAAATGCTCCATGATGATATGCTTGGAGGGCCAACCAAAATACTAACTTAA
>JANVCQ010000231.1:23169512-23180684 GCA_025531925.1 Erythroxylum plowmanianum
TCATCAATTAGGAGTCAACGAGTGCATAAACAGTGATGAAAGTGTAGCCAATTAACAAGATAAACTTGGCTCAATCACTATTATTTAGTTCTTACTAATTTTGTTACTTCTCTATCTTAAGTATAAGGTGCAACTTAAGTGATTATGATAAAATCTGATAGAATATGTGTAGTACTGCTTCTATTTTCTAATAAACAGAACTTCTTTTAGTATCTGCTTAGCTCCTGAGTCTTTAAAATAGAATGTGAAAGGTTTTTATTCTGTAATAAAAGAATCAACCATAGTTACATAAGGCTTTTGACCTTATGGAGATGTTGCAAACATTTAACAAATTCTTTTCACTTGGTTAGCTTAAAGTGTTCTTATATTTGTATACTTTTATGTTTCTTGAGCAAATTGAATAGAATTTTGTTGATGTCTCTATGATGAGTATTTACACACTACTTAATTTGCTAAAATATAGTATGCTAATGTCTTTCTTGGATTTTCCTTCAAATGAATCACCATTTTTTCTGCATTTGATGTTGATAACCTAAATAGCCAAGCAACAATAAACAAGACTTGCTTATCCAAGGGTTCAGTTTCTTAAATTTATAGAAATTTTTGTTGTCTTGCAAGACTATGCAAGTTTTCTTAGACTTTTTGACTATTGTAAGTCAATTCATTTGTGTTTTCTTTCTCCTTATTCTTAAATAATTTATCATGTAAATCTTTAGATCTGGCTGTGGAAATTATAATTTGTTTCCAAAGTACCACTTGTCTGGATATAAATGTCAGAGAGGTGAATGAAAATGTCTAAGTAGAGGTTTGACATTTTAAAATTGAATTTAAAATATCATCAATGGCCCTTGGAAACTTAGTAATCAAATTGTCAAGGGCTGTTAATGATATTTAATTTGTTCATTCTTCAAATTATTGTCTTATTTTCCAGAGAACATAATTTCATTTATGAAAATTCAACTATATAATGCTTATATTAGATTCCACTTCTAGGAATATGGCTTAATAAAGAATATATTTTCTAGTAATGGCTTCATGTGCATTCTCTTGAGTATGGGTTGAGCTAGATATTAAGATTGTAGTATTTTGATTAGTTTGCAGAGACATAATGCATATTTTGCAATGGAGGCATCAAAAAATGTCGAATTGCTTTCTCAGCTACTAAATTAAGTTTGGTAGAAGCACAAAATAAAAAGTTTATTGCATCTATTATGAGAGTCATTGAATTCAACGAACAAGACATTGAAGGGTTCATATGTTTGGTTCTTCTTATAAGAGAGGCTTAGTGCCCTTTAGGTCTCAGTGGTGTTAGAGATTAACTTGAATCTGTACAAGTCATGTATTCTTCTCATTTATTTTCCATTATAGGTTATAGTAAGAAAAAGAAGGTGAAAAGGTGCTCAAAACAAGCTAAGCTGCAGGTCACCAATAGCTCATACCTCTATGTACATTTGTACAAAGTGAGATATATATGTTGATCTTATGATCTATTTTTGATATTCAGTTTGTTCTCCTATTGGCTAAGGGCAAAGCATGATTCATTTTGTATGTTGGGCTAGGGAAGATGGATAAATCCTTGTTAAAGGCTACTTTAGAGGCCATGCACAATTCTTTTCTTTTTGTTTATTATTTTAACTCCTCATTTTTTACGCTAGAGGAATTAAAATACTTGTTAACATGAAATTAGGAGGCAACCATTTTGATGAGGTTGATAGAGGATCAGTAGTCCATTTTGTATCAAAAGAATACATTTTTGATAGAGAGATCATTTTTGTGGAGCTTTTCCTGACCTTTCCATTTTCTTAATTAATTGAAGCTGCACCTTCTATTTATAGGTGTGTTGAGACTTTGAGTTGGCACTTCAACATTATCACAAAGTTCCATATTTTGTTCTTTTATTTTGGAATTAAAATGTGTATTATTTTTTTAGGCTGTGGGCTTAAAGCTTTCTTGATTAGCTTGGGTTTTGTGGTTTATTTTGATTAAGTGATGCAAGAAAGAATAAATAATCTTCACACTATTTTGTGGTGAATCCTGTGATTTGACTTGTTGACTACTTATTTTATCTTTTTGTATTGAAGAAAATTACCGCTACTGGACTAACTCAGTTGATGTTAGGATGAGAGGTTGCTCCAGTTCTTGCAACCAATTGTTATGGTGTATAAATTGAAGGTAAAGGTGTCCAACACACATGCGTAGCTGTGAACTATATATTAGTTGTTCAACATACTGAATACATAATTGATTAACTAGAGAGGATTGCTAACCTTTCCTTGGTGCTTTATAAAAATTGTGAACCGTGATGGCTACATTTAACTTGAAGCATACTCAGGCATTGTCCTATATGGATTGGGCAACAATATCAGCCTGTAAGAGTTAAAGTTCTTTTAAAATTCTCCCACATATTAGAACTTGTGAATCTTACCTCTTCTTTTCCCTATAATTCATTTTTATAAACATGTATGTTATAATGATGTAAAGCCAAAATTAGGTCTTAATGTGGTCTATTATTAGAAGATGATACGAGTGTGACCGATTTACAACCAATATTTTAAGAGTGAAAGATCGAAGACTAGTCTCCATGTATATACGGAAGCAGATTTTTGTCTAGTCCATGTTGTTCTTCTTTTAAAGAATGATGGCATTATTGTTCTTAAGGATTTTGTGTCTTTGATTGTTCAATCTTTATATTGGTGTGTTAAGTGAAAGCCTTTGTTCTTTTATTTCATCATGTTAAGAAATAGTGAAATTCTTCTAAAGTTCTTCAACTTTAGTGATTGTGTACTTGTTGAAAATGAATTGAAGACTTTTATCATAATCTAGTGATGGGTTGACAATAATTTCAAATTTGAGTCCTTTTATCTAGAATAATGAATTGATCATGCAACAGTTGCATTATTATGTAATATTAGTTTTTGTTCTCAAATCATTATCTTGTTTTTTATATTAGTTTTTAACATGCAATATAACTTTGTAATATAGATTAGTATGCAATAAGGTGTTTGATAGTTGGTATGTATGTATGAATGTATGCATATCGGGATGTGGTGGCTACTTGTACAAAAAAAATCCCCTGATACTAACCCAATTCACATCATTAGTCTTATCTTCTAGACATCTAACCTATTCATCTCTTCACATAAATAAGGAAGGAAGGAAGGATCTTAATCAAGTGAAGTCAACCCTAACAACTTCAAACTACATCATATCCATTCTATTGCATAAGCAAGCATTGATCCTACTTAAAACAATTTTCTAAGAAACCAAATTCCTATTACTAGCCATCAAATCAATCATATCCAAAGTTCAAGAAACCACATTGCAATTGTTAATGCCATAAGATGCTTCTACCTTGTATCAAAGTTCATTCTAAGAGAGAACTAGCTCAAGATTAAGAATATAGTATTTTCCCTTTGTATGTACCAAAACCAAATTCCTACCATTCTTAACATCTTAGAAAGGAGAAGTAGCAAAGAAAGGGAGATACATATCTTTTCCTTTTCCTACTAAGATAGATTCATTTAGATGTGAACTATTTATGTAAAGAAATTATATGATTATTATTCTGATAATAAATATCATGTAGTCTATACCATCCTCTTCCACCAAAAACACTGGTGGGTTAGAATATGATTTATCTAATGATTTAGATAAGCCCATTGCTCTTCGAAAAGGTGTTAGAACTTGCATTAAACACCCAATTTTTAACTTTGTTTCCTTTGACTCACTATCTCCTCCCTATAAAGCCTTTGTCTTATATGTTTCCTCTGTGCCTATTCCCCAAGATTGGACAGAAGCGTTGGAAAGTGTCCATTGCAAAAAAGCTATGACTGAGGAGATGAAGGCCCTAGAAAAAAAATGAGATCTGGGAACTCCTCATACTTTAGAAGGAAAAAAAACAATTGGTTGTAATTGGATATTCACAGTGAAACATAAGCTAGATGGATATATTGAGAGATACAAAGCAAGAATGGTGGCTAGAAACTTTACTCAAACATATAGAGTGGACTATCAAAAAACCTTTGCTCCTATTGCTAAGATGAATACAACCATAATTCTACTATCTTGTGCAACTAACTTAGATTGGGATTTACAACAGTTTGATATTAAAAATGCTTTCCTTCATGGGGATCTAGAGGAGAAGGTGTATAAGGAGGTTTCTCCTCGTTTGAGGATGAGAAGGCATAAGGGAAGGTTTGTAGGCTAAAAAGGCCTTATGTGGGAAAAGTAATCATCTAAAGTGTGGTTTGAAAAGTTCAGTCAGGTCATGATTTTCTTTGGTTATCACTAGAGTAATGCTTATCAAGCATTCAGAAGGCAAGATCATAGTTCTCATTTTCTATGTTTATGACATTATGATAACAGGAAGTGAAATAGAATAGATGGTTAGGCTAAAGAAACTGTTTGCTCATGAATTTGAAATTAAGGATCTAGGGAAGTTGCAATTCTTCTTAGGAGTTGAAGTCGTTATCTAAGGAAAAGAATCTTTATCTCCTAAAGAAAATATGTCTTAGACTTGTTAGAAAAACTGGTATGATGGGCTGTAAATTAGTCGAATCTCCTATCGAGAGTAACCACAAACTTCAAATGGGAACAAGTACATCGGTAGACATGGGAAGATATTATAGATTAGTTGGGAGACTCATCTATCTCTCTCACTTTAGACCAAACATAACATATGCAGTTAGCTTGATGAGTCAATATATGCACGATGCATAAGGACCATTCTTACCCTCTGTATTCTGCATCTTGCTCTATCTAAAGTCTGCACTAGGAAAAAGACTTTTTTCACTCACAATGGTCACTTTAAGATAAAAACAATTATAGATGCTGATTGAGTTAGATCTCTAGATGATAGGAGATCAACCACTAGTTATTGTATGCTTATAGGAGGAAATCTAGTCACTTAGAAAAGCAAGAAATATAATGCAGTTGGTAGATATAGTATGGAAGCATGGTACAGAACTATTGCACAAGGTGTGTGTGAACTCTTATGGGTGAGAAAGCTAATGAATGAGTTATAACTGATGGATGGAGGAAGTAAATGTCGGTTATGAAAAATGTCCCACTTTCTTATCCCTCTACTTTGATAACAAAGCTGTCATTAGTATAGATCACAATCTTGTTCAGTATGATAAAACAAAGTCATATAGAAATTGACCGACACTTCGTAAAGGAGAAACTTATAAATGACTCTTTACACTTATCCCATATGGGGTCTAATGAACAATTAACATATGTCTTCACCAAAGGACTCTAAAATAAGCAGTTTCATAATCTTGTTTGCAAGTTGGGAATGTGTGATATCCATGCACCAACTTAAGGAGGAGTATTGACTAGAGTTATTAGATTGGATTATTTATGTTATAAATTTAGGAATTAATATATGTAATGGTCTCTTCCTATAATTAAGAGATCTCTCCCTGTAATTAGGAGATTTGATAGTTAAGAATATTTCTTCATTATTCCTAGGCCTGTTATATATATATTATAGGAATCCTATGTATAGATATCTCAATTCAATATAGAATTGTTTTCTTCACCCTCATTGCCTTACCTTGAGAAATTTTCTACAAGCATGCTTACAACACATTCCAATCTTTTTTTGGCAAAGTACTTCTACAACTAGCTACCCTCATGCATGGAACTTCCACACATTTAAATGCTCATGTAGTAGCAACCATTTCTTTCCTCTTTTCATATTTAGGGGTAAAACACCTATGAATTTAACAAGTTTTTTGGATAAATGAACAAGGGACTAATTGAAACAAGTGAAAAACAACGAAGGCTTATGGCTTCATAAAATTCTAGTGTTATAAAGCTTCACTGCATAATTCCAATGACATCAAGTATAGAACTTTTAATGCATTCACGTAATTTTAGAGATAACAACAAAAAGTGGTCATACCAACTCCCTCCTTCAACACCTCAATATATAAAGAAATATGAATGGAGTACCTATTTAGGGCTTCCTATATTAAATTTTCTTTTATCTTTTTAAGACTTGCTAGGCCTATTTATTTAAGATGCACCTTGTGTTATTGTAAATATGTTGGGACATCTAGGAATTTAAAAATTGTTGGTCAAAAAGTAACTGAGAATTCCCTTTACTATGATTCTTTGTAACTTCTCTCCCTAAACCCTATTTGCCTTCCCCTTAAGGGTTCTACTTTTCTCTCCCTTCTTTATCTATATTACTCCTCTTTCCCTTATCTACTTCTACTTCCTTTATTGTCCTACACCAAAATCATTGTTTTCAAGCAAATGAAATATGAGCTCCACAAGTTAATAGCACTCTAGCAAGTGATCCTATATACAAAAGACTAAAATCTATATAACTGATCAAACATAGAAATAAATAACTGTATTACATAATATACCAACTACTGTTCAGTACCAACATAAATTAGCACAAGCATGGAATATCTGAAGTAGAAAGCAGTAGTTGATGCAGATGGATTCTACAGTGTTGGTTTTCTTACTAAAATCAAACCCTTCATTCTATCTGTGAATTTTTTTTTGAATAATTTGTCTTATGATGTTAAAGAGAAAATAGACTCACATTAAACAAAACTTAAGACCATTTAGTTCAGGAAAGAATAGGACTTGATAATTAATACACAATAGTCATTTATCATGTGTTCTCCTATATAGACTATCAATAACTCCATGTACCATTGTATTTGTGTGCAATAACTCTACACTAAAATTTTATGACCTTTCCCATACTAGTGATTACTGCAATTCTAAACCTTAATTTACATAAACTTCATGTCTAAGAGAAGAGAGAGAGAGAGAGAGAGTCACATTAAGTAATAATCTACTATATCAAATCAACTACTCTCTTAATATTTCATTACAACGATTACTTATAAATTCTAGTAGTAGTACCATAAAATTTCATTTGCGTCATCTCCCCCTACCTACTACCCTCAATATTGCAGGTTTTTAAAAGAGAAGCTCCATGAAGAAACTTTAGTGCAACTTGAAAATGTGTTTCATTGCTTTCACAATGAAATCTAGAGGTCTAAAAAACATCAAAATGCACTAAAGTTAGGACCAAAAAGACATTAGAGTTTCCCTTTACTGCACAACAGCATAACGATATAAAAGTTAAGATAACAAGTCAATGATACAACTGAGAAACCTTAAAGCCATCTGCATATTCTTTCAATTGTTTGTCTTCTTTCAGAGCTCTCATTGTTACTTGACTAAAGGGATTCATTTGCATAAGGCTAGGAGCATTAATATCTCGAGGACCTTTTACATTAGGTATATGGGGTACGAAACTTCTCTTAATCACAGCATCTCCAGATTATCTTGATAAGTTTGATATATCACCACTTTGAAAGGTATTATTTGCAAGTCTACGTAATGATTGTCCTATCTAACTACCAGCTATAGACAGATGACTTTGATTTCTTTGTCTACCTTGAACTTCTAAGTTTAAATGCAACAAGTTCATCCCATGTTTTAAATGTTTCTGAATAGGATTTGCTACACCATCGTGGTATAAACGTTGGATCTGGTTCTGCTGAGAGGTGGCACTTTGATTCCAGCATACAGTATGCACCTTTTCATCTAATATATCGTACTCTAGTAATATTACATGGTTCTCCATTCTACTATCATTCACCTTTTTGTCTACAAAAACACTTTTTTTGGTGTGACTTTTCTCATCCTTGTTCTGTTGTTTTATGCCCTACAGTCAATAGCTTTGGTTGTAGTTTAGTGACAAATTATTTAAAGGCATTCTTTATCTTGTACATGTTTACATATACATGATAAAGTCCGTGAGATAATTATATATTGCAAATGAAATTATAATGAGATCATAATTATGATATTCAAATTGCATTTATGTATTATTCCTAAATGTTCCTATTCATTGTTCTATTAAGATTGGACATTAATATAACGTAAAATAACTAGCACATGTTTTATTTTTCCTTATGAAGGAAGTAGTCGATCTCATAGGCTAAAATATAGAGATACTTAAACAAATGTGTGGGTGCTTGCTAGAGAATAAGTTCAATTAAAAAATCGATATGAGAAATTCGTTTGGAACATTACTTGTATGTCTATGGAATTCTCAATTATGATGATTGTATAAGTTATCATTTAACTTGAGATCATCAAAGTTGTCTTGTATGGGGATTGCTATGTTTTGATATTACTTATGATCTATTTAATCATAGGTCATTTAATCGGTAATCATTGGATGTAGCATAAACTATATGGAGATAGTTGAATGATCAAGAAAAGATTCATCACCCTAAAGTAATTAGGGAGAATGTTTCGTTGTTCTCGATTAGTATTAATTCGAGAAATCCTTGGCCTAGGTGAAATGATGCTTTATAAATAGTTTACAAATGTCATTAATTGAGGATCAGACTCAAAATAGAGTAGAAATTAATTTCATACTCTATATCTAATCAGAACATTGTATGATGAAAGGATTGAATTATATGGAAAAATTATACACAAAAGGTTAGCCAAATCTTTAACATTCCTAAATATTTGGGTGGTCATGATGCATTGCTAGATGTCAATTTCGATCTATGATTATAAATTATTTAATTGGAGAATTAAAGAAAACTAAAAAGAGTTTTAATTTATTTAATTTTAATTATAAATTAAAATTAGATTTTATTATCATTGCTAACATATTTAGGAACCTAAAGGGTCTCACATATAGAATGAGTTGGAGAAAGCAAAGTGAATTTAATCAAGTTGGACTTGATTGTAAAGTTTGAGAAACATTACAAGACAAAGATCAAGTTTCGGAATAAGGTACGAATTAAATTTCCACTTTATTATAATTTGTGTTGTCATTTTATACAATTAAATAGATCTTGGTTTTTAGAAAATCAAGTCACGAAAAAGTTTCGTGATTATTCTGCTATGATTGGGATTAGATCTAAACCCGATTTCCAACATGTTTAATGTACTTTTAGACTTATCAGGAACCCTGCGTTTAACAATATTCATTCTTTTATTAACCAATGTAGGCGATTTTGGGTCAATCTCTCGTTCGCAATTTATGGTCTTCAATGAACACAGATCCCTCTATTCACTGCATGCATCAGACACCTTCGTCTAATCTCTGTTGAAATCAGATGCTGAATGTCTATCACTGTCCTTCAGCAGACGGAGGACCCATTAATTTCCAATGTAATCAATCGATTATCATGCTGGTAACCATCTTCCCTATCCCCATTTGAGCACTACTGAGGTTCTGGGATTATACCATCACTTTGAAATAAATTGGAAGAACAATTTCTCTTTCTACTAAGTTCCTGGTTTTCTACATCCCGGCCATCCGATAGCGAAAGTTTAAGGGCTTCAACATCGTAACCACTAGATGCTTTTTGAGTCCTATCTAACATATTTCTATTAGGCTCACGGTACCATTCCAGGTTTTTATCATGTTATCCAACGATTAAAATTTTCAATCGGTTTAAATGTAAAAATCTTAAATTGTCTTTTTCAGTTCAATTTTTAACTTTTAATTTGAATTATTTCAATAGCTCATATTATTAAAAACTGATTTTTTGTTAATTAATTTTCACGAATTATTTAGTTTTTATAAACTAAAACAAAGCAATTAGTTTTTTAACCATCTTTTTTCAATTAAACTTCAAATTCTTCGATACATATGAACAATCTCTTTTAATCATATTTTAAAATTTTAACTTTGTTCAATTTTTAGTTACTTTTATGACAATCCAATATCGATTGAACCTTCTAAACCTCAAATCTTTTGTTTTATTAGTTTAAATTTTGGTCAAAAATTTAAAACTTTGATTTTAACATCTACAGGAATTCTAGCATTCCTAATATCAACTTTCCTTAAATTGTCACCTCCAATGGAACCCATTTTTATGAAATTGAGCTCCTTAAAGGAAAGAAGGGAACTGATTCTAGTGGTGAGCCCTTCACATCATCAAAAGTTGCCCTACTTTTTAAAGAAATTGAAAAAATTGAGGATCTTGAAGTGTTTGTCACTGAAACTTGACTTGATTTAAAAGCATTTATGAATGAATGTGCACCACAAACAATTTGTTAAACTGCAATCATTTTCTTGCATGGATTATGTTGTTTTTTCCTTACCGTTACATCTGATATCTTCAGTACCATCAACTAGATGACCTCTACTGTCTATTAATGAGGCTCAGGCATTGACACTTATTCTGTTTAATCTTTTATTCTCACTGTTTATGATGTACTCCTTAATCAACATCTTTGAAATCATAAGTTTTTCCTCCCTTAATCCTTCTTACTTTTTTCCTCCTAACGAACATTTATTTCATAAAAATTTTGATTGATCAGTGATTCCTTCGTATTCCTCTTTTTATAATTTTCATCAATCATCCTAACCTCTAAGGAAACACCACATGATAGTGGAAAAGAATTCTCTTTCAATTCTTGCATATTATTTCCAATATCAATTATCAAACCACCTTTTGGTTTGAGACCTACCTTTCTAATATCCATATCTAGTTTTGATGTTGATCACTTTCATGCATATATTCTATCTTAGTTTTCTTAGGAGTTTGTAAAGCATAATCATTAATGTCCCTCTTGTTTTTGCATTTGAATGCTTCTTTTTTCCAACAAATAAATGAGATGGAACATAACAAAACTCTTAAAAAGCATATCCTTAGACTAAAAGCTGTAACATCAAACTAAAAATAATAATATACCTACATTGATATGGTTTTCTTCCTATTTAATTATTTTCTTTCCCACATCCAAATGATGAACTTGCTCAAATAACTAAAACTAGATTTCCTTATTAGATTTCACTTTGTTGGAAGGTCAATTGCATCAGTCAAATTTATGTTCTTAGCAAATTCTTACTCAAGGTTTTCTATTGAATGTAATGCATGCAGTAGGCTTGGTTGCTAACTCTCCTTGCTATTTCTTTCAAGGCATATTTCTTTTTCCTTTAAAAAGGCATGACATGATTGAGATTCTAATAGCTTTGTTCAATGTTGACTAGAGATACTGTTATTATTAGCATTGATACTATTATCCTATAATCTCTCTTATAATTGAGAGATTTCATAGTATTAATAGCTGGATTACTTCATAAATAGTCTTAGGAATTCTATATATAAACACTTGTTCCTATGTACATATGTATGAGAAATACAAATTATCTTCAAT
>JANVCQ010000231.1:23189955-23206496 GCA_025531925.1 Erythroxylum plowmanianum
CATATATACTAACATGATGCATGAGCAAGAAAATGCATTGTCTTAATTTCTCTTTGAGCTCACATGTACTGAAATTTTGGGTCCTAATCCTTAATATGGGGATGGGATGTTACACCTTTAATCAAAAGAATGCTAAAAGGTTGACAAGTTTATCTACATACTAACATTAAATGACAACCATTAAACCCTTTAATGGTAAGATCATTAAACCATTTAATGAGGACACCATTAAACCATTTAATGATGATGAAGCATCATAAAAGCCCACATTAAACTTAGCAATTCAATGCTAAGTGTGCAGCTACCCATTTAGCTATATAATCAAAGACTACACCATTGTTGTTTGGGTTTTTGCCCTTTTTTTTGTCCTTATAAATCTTGTTTTAATTTAATTAATATAATTAACTAAACCAAACCAAAATCCAACCCAATATTAAATGTTTACTTTGGACTTCTAATTAACACATAATTAGAGTAAGTCCATCATTTAATCATAGGCTTAAAACCCAATTTAATTAACTCTAAATTAAATTATTCCGATATTATTATTCAGAAACTAATTCAGTCATTTCTTGTTTCTTACTTCTAGTAACCACTATTTATATTTCTTACTTTGCTTGATAACCTTTCTAGAAGCCAAGTGGGGAATCTAATTGAACTTATATAATTCAAGCTCCAATAAGCCCAGAATTAATTTAATCTCATTAGAATTAATTCCAACTTATTAACCAAATGTCATTCCACAAAAGACAATTAGTTGAACTCTTGAATTACTAAATATTTTGAGAACATATGTTTCAAAATAAGATGTCTAATTGCAAACTCTATTACGAACCACATTATAGCCATCCTCAAAATAAAAGGTAAAATTATCGTTTTGTCTTTAATTGGTTTTTCCTTCTAGGTCTCCCATTTTACTTTATATGGTGATTAACACACAAGATCTCATCTTGGTGCTAAGACTTGATGGGTAGATAATCCATCAAACTATTGGCGCCAGTTCAATCACCAATCTCTGTAAAACATCTAGAAGTGATGATATCGCTATAAACTCTTTATTTAAGTGACTATTCCCTAATACATGTTTCAATTAATAATTCTAACATGCAAACACTGGATTGATACTCTGTAAAATCCATTCTAATCATATCAAAAATTATAATGAAACACATATGAGTTCACCACTCATAAAGATTGTGGTTCGTAATAGAAGAATGCTAAGGTGTATGTTTTAAGATTAAAGTAACGACCTACTTTATTCTTTAAAAACATACGTGATTCGAGACTCATTTAGAAGTGCCATTATCAATTGTCAACTACTATCATGATATGAAACTCATCATTCCCTTGAAGTTAACTCCTTTACTTATATTAAGATAAATCGCAATACTACAGTCTAAACTATAATCAAGCGACCAACTTAATTATTCAACTGTGAATCAACTAATTTAGATTATAATAATATACATGTTTCCCATACATTTTCATATATATGTATATTACTAACAAAAGAATCTTGGTACCTTATCACTAGTTATATAATGCTCATACAAATAAAACAAACTCTTTTGTTTTATTAATAATAAATATTTCATTACAAAAGTAATTGGAAGAAGATCAAGTTATATGTAAATACACTTGCTTTTTAGGGCACTATATTTATATAACTCTAACAAGGCTATGATGCTGGTGGACTCTGCTTCTGGTTCTCGCAAGAGGAACTAAAAGAAGAAGAGTCCAAGAAGCCAGTGGGAGGTGTACCTAAGAAGAAGATAAAGGACAATGCACCAAAAGGAATATGCTTTCAGTGTAATAAGGAAGGGCATTGGAAGAGGAACTGTAAAGCCTATTTGGAGTTACTGAAGTAGAATAAGGCATTAGATGCTCCACCATCTACTTCAGGTATGTTATTTGTCATTGAGGTTAATACTATTTCTGATCATAACATTTGGTTATTAGATACCAGATGTGGCTCACACATATGTGTTGATATGCAGGATATTAGGGAAAGTAGACTACTTAAGAAGGGAGAGATGGACCTATGTGTGAAAAATGGAGCAAGAGTTACTACATTAACCGTAGGAACCAAAGATTTGTATCTTCCCAGTAGGCTAGTGTTAATTTTGGATAATTGATATTATGTACTTGTTGTGACAAAGAACATTGTATCTGTTTCATGACTACATAAAACAGGATTTCATTTAACCTTTTCAAGCAATGGTTGTTAAATTAAGTTGAATGAAATGTTGTATGGTACTACTACATTGTGCAATGATATTTACATATTAGATATGTGCAATCCAATTTTAAATATCAATGAAAATAAAAGACAAAAATAGGATAACTTAAAATCATCTTACTTATGGCATTATCGACTTAGCCATATAGGTGAGAGATGCATGGCTAAGCTACGCAGAAGTGGTAGCTTAGGTTCATTTGATTATGAATCACATGACACATATGAATCTTGGTCGTTAGGTAAGATGACTAAATTACCTTTGAAAGGAAAGGGTGAACGTGCGAATGGGTTATTAAACCTAATACATTCTGATGTATGTGGTTTAATGTCCATTCATGCCAGAGGTGGCTTTATGTACTTCATTACTTTTATCGATGATTATTCGCGATATAGGTATGCGTATCTAATGAGATACAAGTCTAAAGCATTTGAAATGTTTAAACAATTTAGACACAAAGTAGAGAAATAGCTCGGTAAAAATGTCAAGACACTTCATTCAGATCGAGGTGGTGAATACTTGAACGAGGAGTTTCTAAGTTATCTCAGGGATAACAAGATTGTATGCCGGTGGATTCCACCTTAAACGTCGCAACATAATGGTGTGATTAAAAGGAGAAACTGAACCATGTTAGACATGGTAAGGTCAATGATGGGCTTAAGAGATCTACAAAAATCCTTTTTTACACTTGAGACAGCTGTTTATATGATAAATAGAGTCCCTTCAAAATCAGTTGATGTTACTCCATCTGAGATATGGACTAACAACAAATCTTTCTCATATGAAAGTTTGGGGTTGTCAAGCATACGTAAAAAGGATTCAATCAAACAAACTTGAAGCGAAATATGATAAATGTCTATTTGTAGGATATCCCAAGGAAATAATTGGATATAAATTCTACAGTCCTTTAGAGCAAAAGGTGTTTGTCTCAAAGCATGCTGTCTTTTTAGAGAAAGAGTTTCTTCTAAGAGAAGATAGTGGGAGCAAAGTTAAACTTGATGAACTTTATGATGCTCAAACAGATGCAAATCAACTGCCTAAACCTGAGACTGTTGTTCATAGATATGAGACAATAGTTGAACCTTTTGACACACAAAATGTTCATAGGTCAAGTAGGATGCGTAATGTTTCAAAGAGATATGGATTTATAGTAAGTGAACAAAATAACTTATTGATCATAAAGGACGATAAGCTTACAACCTATGAAGAGGCTTTGAAGAGTTCAGAATTTGAAAAATGGCTTTAAGCTATGAAGTCCAAAATGGATTCCATGCTTAAAAACAAAGTTTAGACATTGGTTGACCAACCCCAAGGGCTAAAACCCATAGGTGCAAGTGGATTTTTAACAAGAAAATCGAGATAGATGGTAATGTGATTACCTATAGAGTGAGGATAGTTGCTAAAGATTATTGTCAAGGACAAGGCATTGACTATGACGAGACTTTTAACACTGTAGCCATGCTTAAATCCATTAGAATACTCCTAGCCATTTCCGCTCATTATGATTATGATATCTATCAAATGGATGTGAAGACGACTTTCTTGAATGAAAACCTAGCTGAGGATGTGTATATGATACAACCTGAGGGCTTCATATCCAAAGACGACAAAAAGGTATGCAAGCTTCAAAAGTTCATTTATAGATTAAAGCAAGCATCTAGGAGTTGGAACATCTAATTTGATGCAACAATCAAAGAATTTGGTTTCTCACAAAATTTGAATGAACCTTATGTGTACAAGAAGGTTAGCGGGAAAGCTATCATATTCCTTGTGTTATATATAGATGACATATTAGTAATGGGAAATGATGTTTCATGTTTGCAATATGTCAAAATTTGGTTGTCCCAGAATTTCTCCATGAAAGATCTTGGAGAAGCAACTTATATACTGGGAGTAAAGATCTATAGAGATAGATCAAGAAAGTTGATAGGTCATCTTTCATAGTCTACATATATAGATAAAGTACTAAAGACGTTTAGCATGGAGTAGTCCAAAAGAGGGTTTCTTCCCATGACACTTGGGATAAAACTCTCAAAATGTATGTGTCCCAAGATGTAAGATGAGGGGATTCATATTAGTTTGATTCCATATAGTTTGGATATAGGATCAATCATGTATGCTATGTTATGTACAAGACCCGATATATCGTGTGCTCTAAGTGTTATGAGTAGATATCCATTGGATCTTGGTGAGTGTCACTAGGTGGCTTTCAAGAATATCCTAAAATACTTGAGAAGGACTAAAGATGTATTCTTGGTATATGGAGATGGAGATCTCGTAGTGAGTGGGCATGTAGATGCCAGTTTTCAATCTGACCAGGATGACTCCAAATCCCAGTCAGGTTACGTGTTCACACTAAATGGTAGAGAATTCAGTTGGAAGAGTCCCAAACAAGAGACGAGTACAGATTCAATGACCGAGTCAGGGTACATTATAGCTACGGAAGCGGCAAAAGAAGCTGTATGGATCAAGAAGTTCATTATAGAACTTGGAGTGGTTCCGAGCATTGTAGACCCATTACTGTTGTATTGTGACAAAAATGGATATTGCTCAAGCCAAAGAACCAAGGTCTCATCAGAGGTCTAAGCACATACTCAGGAGATATCACCTGATCAGGGAGATCATTGATAGAGGAGATATGAAGATAGAGAGAGTTCCCACAGATTAAAACATTGCTGATCCTTTGACTAAGCCACTTCCTCAAATGATATTTGATTCTAGTGTACTCGTGTAACATCCCACTTCTACCGAGCACGTACCTATACATCCTAAGGAAATTCGAGCACATGCCCTAGGAAAGCAACATGTGAGGATGATCACATCAACCCTTTATAAAATTATTGTCTTAAGCAACAACACATCTCAAGCAGACCAGTAATTATTTTAGCCCATTTCAAATGTAAACACATCATAAGTACATCAATAATCAATTTAAAATCATTTCATTAACAAAACATATCCAATCATAAATGTCATTACATTACAGAATTTATAAGTACATTGTATAGCAGCTACGAAAAACAATTCAAATACTAAAATCATTGAAGATATATGCAGGTGCAAACTGCTCTCGACCACTAGTTGGTGCCCCAATGCAGTGGCTACTTCAACTAGATTAGTTAGGTCATTTATGAACCTGAAAGACAACGATGCAATTTTGGTGAGTTTTGCAAACTTAGTGAACGAACTATCATAGATGTGCTCACTCATATCAATTATAGGAAAATTCATAATTCACATTCAATTTACAGATAAGTCATATCATATATTGAACAAATACATTATATCCATTATTACTCATTTCTAGTTCAAAGCTGTAAAATTAATTCATTTCAGTGAATCATATTATGTATATCATTTCACATTTTCACATTTTCATAATAAGAACAGTTCAGTTATTTCCTTTCAAACATTCATATAACACATATCAATTTACAAATGCACATGTGACTCACTTTCTTTGTTACTTTGTTATGACTGAGCATCTTTTTAACTATCCTGTATCTATTAGGGATAACAGGCTCGTTGATAACTGTCTTATATCTATTATGGACATCGGGCTCGTTGATAACTGTCCTATATCTATTATAGATACCGGGCTCATTTTACATAGTAAGCCTAGTGCTCTTATTATATTCTAAGATTTAAGCTCTTTTTCACTAGCTACTCTGGTTACAACTGCCTTTATCTGATTATTCATATCATGTATGAAATGCATCAAATATCATGTATTCAATTGGTCACATTTATTTTACATATTCGCTTTCACATTTCCATTGGACCTAAGTCTGGCATTCAACAATTATATTGAGTACACTTATTTCTGTCAGATTCACATACAATGAGCACTTTTAGTATGGTTCTCATATAGCAAATGCCTCAGACTATCGAAGTCCAAAATTAATATGTTCACATTAATAAGAAATCAGTAATTGACATTCAAGCAAATATAGATAATCTTAGTGAGAACATTTAGGTTACTCACTACACATATAACTAAACCAAAAACACATATATAATTGAGTTTACACATCGAGGTTGACTC
The DNA here is from genome assembly GCA_025531925.1 of Erythroxylum plowmanianum. NCBI lineage: Eukaryota > Viridiplantae > Streptophyta > Magnoliopsida > Malpighiales > Erythroxylaceae > Erythroxylum > Erythroxylum plowmanianum. Next base: position 23,196,238 of record JANVCQ010000231.1, read on the forward strand.
ATAGGACGCTTCAGATTTAGCCATCGCCTTCATGATCTATAAACATCTGGACGGCGATGTTCAATCTTGTGTATCTATGTTTAAGCAATATACACATATTGTACACACATTACTAATTTGATCAATCACATAAGCATTCAATTGTACACATATGTATATGTGTTATGTATAATGCATACTCAATTTGACTATTCCAGGTATGTTTCCTTTGTTAACATCTCATGATTATTGATACTTCATAATTCATATCTTGTGAAACTTGATTATCCTCAGTTTATCAATCATCTATTCATTAATCATACATTTAGCAATCTTTTCCTAGTAGTACATAACCACATAATTTGCCAATTCTCATTCATTCTTTCATACCTAATTCATATTATTCTTATCAAGTCAATCCATTCTTCAATTCTAATGTCAATCGACATCCTAAACTCATCAATCACTTAACCACTTACTTAAGCAACCATCTAGGTTCATTTCAAAGCTCAATTAAGTCCAAAAACACCAAGGTAGGGTAAGAAGACAGTAGTGTACAATTGTGCTTATGCATAATCATGCAACTACCAAATGATCCTTCTTTGTCACGATTATGCTTGTGCATGATTGTGCAACTTCCTCTCTGTCACGATTGTGTTTGTGCACGATCATACAACTACCTGATGATCCCATATTCTAGACAAATTTCAAAACTTTTAGAGACATAATTCAAATTCAATTCCTTCATGAAGAATAGAGTCATCTGCCTCTAGTTTAATATAAAATTTAAAATCATCCCATTTAGATGTCTATAGGTCTAGACATGGCAAAAATACAAATGCCTTTTTAATGAAAACACTCCATCATAGTTCATCTCTTTTTCTTAGTCTATCATTTCTAGCTTATGTCCTCATTATTTCCTATTCATTCTTACTTCCATTTCTGCTCAATTTCAATCACAAACAAATCATATTTTATGTTTAATCATATCACCAAGAACAAAGCATCTACATATATATACATTCATCACCAACTTTCTGCACATGCTCAACTCTATTCTCACATTCATTTCACTTCTAATTATCACCTTAACTCTTCCCATTTCAGGAGACCACATTACTTCCTTTCTTTAGCTCTAGACTCATTTTAGTTCATCTCCAAAACACCCAAAGCGATCCATATTAATACACATTGAAAACAAAAAATGAAACAACTCTGCACTTTTTTCTACACCAATTTTAATGATCTTTCTATTTCAAACTCATCTCTACAACAACTTATGAAATATTTATCATCATAAACACGAAAACAAGACATCAATGTTTTCATTTCCTTAGCCATGTTTAAACATATATAAAACACCACTTTATGTTCATTTAACCTTTAACTATCATCATACATGTTTCATCTAACAAATCATCAAGAACAATATGATACTTACTTGCATACCTTCAAGGTATTCAAAATATCACTTAACCTTAGCTTTCCTTGAACCACACGATAATCATCATAGAAGGTAGATTAGGTTGGATTATTCTTCAAGAATAAGACACATGATCTTGAAGAAACATGTGAAAAAAGATGGCAAAGTTCACAATGGTAAGAGTTGAAGGTATCGTGGAAATGAAGAAGAAATGTAGAAGATGAAGATCAAAAATGAAGAGAGAAGAAGAAAGCATCAAATGAAAATGAAAGATAAAGGATAATCTTTCAAATGAAAAGAAATAATGTGGATGGGTATGTGGCATAGAAAGTGACATAATCTTTCAAATGAAAGGAAATATTGTGGATGGGTATGTGACATGGCAAGTGACACTTGTGACTTACCACATATCACTACCTTATAGTTTGTAATGGGTCTTCTTTTTTAACCAGCCCATTTATCTTCAATTTCTAATCCAATTGTCTCCCAATTTTCTATTATGTTCGTCATTAAATCCTAATGTCATTTATCAACAATTTCTACTAGCATTTGACATTTAATTCTGCCACCATTTATCAATTTTCTTGCCATTTGACTTTTTTTCCTAGTTCAAAAATTACTCAAAATTTCAAAAATTTTCCCTAATTTCACCTAAAAATTATAATTCATCAATAAAATATACCAATTCAATTTTCAAGCTAAGATATTTGCTATCCACATCATAATTACTTTAATTAAAATTATTTATACCTAAAAAATGTCAACTGTGTGCGTAAACAGTCATTGCAATGTGTATGAAAATCTATTCACATGTGTGTGTATGTTACTGTTATGCATGAGTATGAAATGCATTTTTCTTATCTCTCAAAGCCATTTCTCATTTACAAAAATCTAGGGTTTTTATCCTTTATATGGAAATGGGATGTTAAAACTCGCCTATGGTATTAGATACAAAGGAGATTGGCTTTAGTGCAAGTGGGAGATACTTAGAGTAGTGCTCCAAAGGTAGTCACCTTTATCACTTTTGTACAAATTTTATTTTGATTAATAAAGAAAAAGAAAAATTTTCTTTAATTTGATGGTCATTTATTTATGAATTGATGTCATTCTTAAATTGAATTAATTAATGCATCTTCCTAAAGTTGTAATGAATTTGTTATTTGAGTATGTTGAATATGAGGTAGATGTTGGTTTAGAAGGTTCACTCTTGTGATTTCAATATATTGTTGGCATAAATTGTATGAATGATTTCTTCGAATTGGTATATGCTTCATGTGGTTTTTTGTGAGAGAGCTTAATGGGGTTGTGAAATATAAATATTGCATTTGTCATAGCTGACGGTACCCAGTTTTTAGTGAATGTTTCTTTGTTTCACTAGCTCAATGGCTTTCATGCTACTTGACCTAAATACATCTCACCTTACCTTTGCCTACATTACAACCTTGGAAAGTCCTTTGATCTATGATTTTGCATATGAATAGTAGTGGTGGAGAAATTAAATGATATGCAAAATTATGGAATGACATGATCATGAATGGTATTGAGTGTACCTATGGTTATATTTTAATAAAACCCATTTTTCGAGTTTACCATTAGATTGCTCAGCTTTTAGAGATGATGAATGTCGATTGATCATGAGTAAAAGCTTGGAATGATGATTTCTTACTATGATTTATGTTGACTTCTTGCTATGATTTTTGAAAGTCATTCATCTTTGTTTATAATTATGTATTCTTCGAACATATGGGGAATGACTCAATGTTTTTAGGTCTTTGAGCTTAATTTTAAAGTTTTTCCTAAGGGCAACCAAAAGCTAAGTGTGGGGGAAATTGATAGGTGCTTAATTGATAATGAAATTATTCCACAACATTTAGTGATTATTGACATGAAATTGCTTAAGGTGCTCACTTTGACTCATATATGATTTTAGGTACAATTCGGAAGTAGAGAAGTTAAGGTGAGTTGAAAGCCCTATATTTTGGCCATTTTCTGAAGATTAAACTTTTCCTATCTTTACGGAGCAAGAAAGGGAAAAATAAAGACAAGAAAAACACAAAGAAGAAGAATCAAAATGGATCATGGCGGTGCGTGTTTCATGCAAAGGTGCAATACGAAAATGACAAAAGAAACGAAGAATACACAAGGCAGCAGGTTATAAGGATAAAGGAAACGATAGCGCAGAGACACAACAGTTGAGGTTGTAAATGATGACGTTTAGGTGGTTGCCATTTCTCATTTACAAAAATCTAGGGTTCTAACCCTTTGTATAGAAACAAGATGTTACAATACCCCTTAATAAATTTTGTCCTCGAAATTCTCATCTGAATAATCAGAAAGGGGGGGGGGATGTTTCCTTATACGCTTCTCTGTTTCTCATATTGCAACTTTACTCGAATACTTTCTTCCAATTGACTATATTCGATAGACTCACTAGGTCTTTCAATTACTTATTTAGTTTTTCCACTATCTTAATTGGTTACTCAATATATCTCAAAGTGCTCACAATTTTCACTTCCTAAGTCGATAACACCTATGTCAGATTTTATCGATATTTCTTAACATTCTCACATATAACACATTGTGAATCTGAGACATCTTTGTTCGTAATACTAACTCATATGTCAATGATCCTGTTCTCACAATAATTTCATATGGACTTATGTATTTCGGTCTTAGTATACCCTTTTTACTGAACTATTTTTTATTTTGATTCACTCAATTCCTACTACAGATTCATTTCACTTATCAACTGTATCTCGAGTCCATTATGGCGTTCAACTATTCTTAGGCCTTCTTCATTTCAATATAACTGCGGATGACTCTTTTTGTCATATAATGCCTCATACTGTGTCCTATCGAGACCACTGTGATAATGATTATTATAAACAAAATTCAATCAGGGATGTATTTTGATTGCAAGTTCCTACGAACTCCAAATATAAACTCTAAGCATATCTCCAACAATTAAAATTGTTGGCAAATCAAACATTCAATCACACATTCAGCCACTCACTTCTTCATCCCTGGTCGATAAATGTTGTTTCAACATATTACTACTAGGATGTATAGCATAGGTTGTTATTTGTGCATTCTTTAATAATCTCTTTTCTCAATCATCTATATGGGGTACTCATACTTTTTACTACAATCACAAAATATCAATTTTCCTATTCAAACTCAAAATTCAGATTCATTTTCAATTCCTCAATAAGATTCACAATTATGAATCCTTACTTTGGGCTTTGCTAATCCTTTTATGTAAAAATGATTTTAAATTTAATGTAGCAAATAACACTTCATTTTGCCCCAATTCTAACTCAATCATTCTATGCTCTTTATAGCACTAGATTTGATAATCTCAATATCGAAATTTGAGTTATGCTGCTATTAAAATTTGTACTTAATGCATTAGATAATTCACCAGCTTTACTGGATAATATAATTTATACAATCGTGATCTTTATGTAACTTTATTCATTATCTCAGTCTCGTATTCAATTCTTTTTGACTCAATTTTTTCTCAAACTTTAATGATCTATATAAATATCCGAAAAGTTTTTCCATATATAATGTCTCCTAATTTTCAAAATAATTTCTATTGTCGCAAGTTCTAAATCATGTATCAAATAATTCAACTCATGAGACCTTAATTGTCTAATTGCTATATATATATATATATATATATATACATAATCACTTTATTATGCTGCATTAGATTACATATAATTCCTGATGTGATACATCACTATATACTACGAAATCTCCAAATCTAGATGGAATAACTAATACCTCTGTTGTAATTATTTAGCGTTTTAATCCTTTAAAAGCTTTGTTAAAGGGCTAAGGTAACTAAAAACCCCTCAGCGACTCAAAATGTTTCTCTTTACTTTTTAAATACACTTAAAATATCATTTATGATCACAGTCGCTAATTGATCCAAGTAAGGTTGGAACATTTTATTCCTTAATGTCATAAATGCTTCTAGGGCATTTGTCAACCCTTACAGGTATCATAGATAACTCGAGATGCCCGTAACTTTTTCTCAAAATTCTTAAGCATTCCTCAAATGAGGTAATATTGTCTCTTATTTTTCTCAGTCTCTCGATTGACTTCTTTTCTTGAATGATTTTCTCAATACATTCGATTTCCTCTAATTTTATATTGACTTATTCTAATGTCTATTCATTCATACTAGTTTCTCTACACATTTCAATTTATTTGTAACTTTTAATTTTCTAAACACACACATCAAGTCTAACTTGTACCTTCAAAATATACGAATATATAATGCCTTGTGGACCTTAGTTCCTTTAGCAATAGTAGTAGTATTATCTCCAATTCAAGAATCCAATAGCATAGTTGGATATATTACAACAGATACGACACATGCACTCTCTATAATATATTCATTTTTCTTGCAGCTGAGTTTTATAACTATCTGACTCCAATATTCACTTCCAACTCATTAAATATTCATTTATTCTTAAAAGTAAACCATTTGTTCTACTTAACCTAATTCGGTGAAAGTCATCTTCGAAAGAAGATTTCTTGCTATCATCATCTATACTGTTTACGTAACCCTTATCAATCAACTATATTCATCATCGTTTTTTAGCCATATTACCTCAATAAGATCAATTTTAACTATTCATAATATCTTAATAAAATAAATTACTACCATACCTTACATGATCATAACATTCTTTACAATAAGACTTAGTGAAGCAATAAACATATTCATTTACTTTTATATTTTGGTATTCATCATCAAGATCATTACATCTTATCTAGAGATGTATTTATGACAATTCACCAATTAATAATTTGTGCTAAGGATACCTTAATCTCAATTGATTCTAGATAAAACTTCTCTTTTTGTTCTTATCCACGATTGTGGTGGACCTTCCCACGATCATGACAGAAGCTTGTGGAACTAGCCATTGGATTAGAAATTAGAGACAAATGGACTGGTTAAGAAAGAAGACCTATTAGAAACCATAAGGTGGTGACATGTGGTAAGTGAAAAGTGGCACTTGCCATGCCACACAACCATCCACAATATTTCCTTTCATTTGAAAGACTATCCTTTGTCTTTTATTTTCATTTGATGCTTTCTTCTTCTCTCTTCATTTTTGATCTTCATCTTTCACATTTCTTCTTCTTCATTTCCACATTACCTTCAACTCTCACCATTGTGAACTTTCCTATAATTTTTCACATATTTCTTCAAGATCATGTGTCTTCTTCTTGAAGAAGAATCTAACCTACTCTACCTTTTATGATGATGATCTTGTGGCTCAAGGAAAGCTAAGGTTAAGTGATATTTTGAAGATCTTGAAGTTATACAAGTATCGTATTGTTCTTCATGATTTGTTGAATGAAACATGTATGATGATAGTTAGAGGTTAAATTATCATAAAATGGTGCTTTATATATATTGAAACATAGGTAAAGAAATGAACACATTGATGTCTTGCTTTTGTGTTTATATGATTAATATTTCATATGTTATTGTAGAGATGAGTTTGAAATAAAAAGATCATTAAAAATGGTTTAGGAAAAAGTGCAGAAAATTTTGTTAGATAAATGGATGTTTCATGCTCTGTTTTTGATGTTATGATCAAACATAGAATATGATTTGTTTGTGATTGAAATTGAGCTGAAATGGAAGTAGGAATGAAGTGGAAATAATGAGGACATAAGCTAGAAATGATAGACTAAGAAAAAGAGATGAACTAGGATGGAAATGATGATGAAGTGTGTTGGAATATGTTAGATGGAGTGTTTTCACTGAATAGGCATTTGTGTTTTGGCTGAAATTGAGTATTATGTGTTGTCATGGTGTGAGAATAGTCTAGAGTTGTTTGGGTATAACATGTAGAATACTGAACCAAACTGTATGAACTTGATGTTGTTAGAAAATTCAGACATAAGGAAACATTTGTTTAGAAGAATGTATTGCCTAAATACCTTATTTTCTTTGTCAAAATGGCCAAGTAAAATTAACTAGAAAATCTGTTGTGAGAAAAGCTAGAAATGATGCTTGAATATGGGATCATCAGGTAGTTGCATGATTGTACACAAGCACGATCGTGTAGAGAGGAAGTTGCATGATCGTGCAAAAGCACGATCGTGATAGAGAAGGCACATTTTATAGTTGCATGATAGTGCTCACTGCTATCTTCTTCGCTTTCCTTAGTGTTTTTGGACTTAATTGAAGTTTGAAATGAACCTAGGTGGTTGGTTAAGTTAGTGGTTAAGTGATTGATGAGTTTAGGATGTCGATTGACATTAGAATTGAAGAATGGATTAACTTGATATGAATAATATGAATTAGGTATGAAAGAATGAATGAAAATTAGGAAATTGTGTGGTTGTGTAATCCTAGGAAACGATTGGTAAATGTATGATTGATGAATAGATGATTGATAAATTAATGATAATCAAGTTTCACAAGATATGAATTATGAAGTATAAATGATCATGAGATGTGAATAAAGGAAACATATCTGAAATAGTCAAATTAAGCATGCATTATACATAACACATATACATATGTGTATAATTAAATCCCTATGTGATTAATCAAATTAGTATTGTGTGTACAATACGTGTATATTGCTTAAACATAGATACACAAGATTGAACATCGTCATCTTGATGTTTCCAGATCGTGAAGGCAATGGCTAAATTTAGAGTGTATTGTAAGTTAACCTAGATGTGTAAACTCAATTATATGTGTCTTTCTGGTTAAGTTATATATGTAGTGAGTAACCTAGATGTTCTCACTAAGATTATCTATATTTGCTTAAATGTCAATTATTGAATTATTATTGATGTGAACATGTTAATTCCAAACTTTGATAGTCTGAGGTGCTTGATGCAGGAGAATCTCATTAGAAGTGCTCATTGGATGTGAATCTGACATAAATAAGTGTACTCAACATAATTGTTGAATGTTAGACTTAGGTTCGATGGATATGTGAAAGTAAATGTGTAAAAGAATAAATGTGACATATTGAATATATGAGATTTGATGTATTTCATACATAATATGCATGATCAGATAAAGGTTGCTGTGTCCAAAGTATCCAGTAAAAAAGAGTTTAAAGCTCAGAATGTGGTAAGAGCCTCAGGCTCACTATGTAAAATGAGCCCGATTTTCCCAATCAATACAGGACAGTTAAAAAAGGGCTCAGTCACAACAAAGTAACAATGAAAGTGAGTCACATGTGCATATGTAAATTGATATGTTTTATATGAATGTTTGAAATGAAATAATTGAATTGTTCTGAAAATGTGAAAATGTAAAATGATATACATAATATGATTGACTGAAATGAATTAATTGTGCTACTCTGAACTAGAAATGTGTAATAATGGATACAATGGTATTTGTTCAATATATGATATGACTTATCTATAAATTGAATGTGAATTATAAATTGTTATATAATTGATATGAGTGAGCACATCGATGATGGTTCGCTCACTGAGTTCACAAAATTCGCCAAAATTGTATCGTTGTCTTTCAAGTTCATAAATGACCTAAATAATCTAGTTGAAGTAGCCACTGGATTGGGATACAATATATTGGTTGGGATTAGTTTGCACTTACAATTGTCTTCAATGATTTTAGTATTTGAATTGTACTTCATAGCTACTATACAATGTACTTGTAAATTCTGTAATGTAATGACATTCATGACTAGATATGTTTTCTTGATGAAATGGTTTTAAATTGATTATTGATGTATTTATGATGTGTTTACACTTGAAATGGGCCAAAATGATTACTGGTCTGCTTGAGATGTGTTATTACTTAAGACAACAATTTTATAACGAGTTAATGTGATTGTCCTAACATGCCGCTTTCCTAAGGCATATGCTTGAATGTCCTTGGGACATACAGGTATGTGCTTGGTGGAAGTGGGATGTTATAGTCTAAGTTTCTAATATACCTGTTAAAAGAAGCTTTCCTTTCATATTTAATAACTATATTTTAAACTTGTATGGTTTTGAAATTTTTGTTATAAAGGGTCTTACTAACGATATTCAAGGATATAATCAATTTGTTAGTATGAAAAAGCTTCTTAGTGTAAAGGAGGAGCTCAAGTCCCTCAATTGAAAGAAAGTGGGAAACACTCATTAGTTTATGTTAGATACAATGGAGACGCTCAATAGAGCTCATTCTAATCTCTATGTAAACCTTGGATGCTTAACACTTTAAGATAAAGAGAAAGAGGCTCTTCAAGATTATACACAGGCTATCAATTTTAATCTCTCTCTCTTAATGCAAAGATTAAAAATACTATAGCTTAAATATAAGGATAATAATTAATCTTCCATTCTATAAATCAATTATCTCAATATGACTTTTTAATATAATGATGCCCTTAGAGAGGTTTTGTCATATTGACCTCTTAAAAAGAAATCCAATAGGAAGCTTTCACCTTCTTCTTTAATACTTTAGGGGTTTCAATTGCTATAAACTCATTAGTTCAACTTCTTAAAGTTATAAAATAAGATTAAATTTCTCCTCAGGAATTATAGTTGCTCTCGAGAACTTTTACAAAGAACAAAGAGAAAGAGCTATATTTTATCTCAATGCTCATAAAGCACTAGGACTAGATGACTTGAATTCTTTAACATTTTCCATAAAACTTGACATTACATAAAGAAGATGGTGGCAAGAGTAATTCTAGAATTTTCTAGGGAAAGGAACCTATTAAAGGAGTTTAGTAGAACTTTCATTTGCCTTATTCCTATAGTGTCTAATTTGTTGGGCCCCGACTCGTAATAAGCATGCTTAAATTATTTTGAGACTTGTTTAAATTATTTTGAGGTTTCAGTTTGA
>JANVCQ010000231.1:23206596-23220302 GCA_025531925.1 Erythroxylum plowmanianum
ATGGATATGTGTGATAGTTTTTATGGCAAAAGGAAAAATAAGAATAAGTTTTGTTATAGATGAAATTGAGATATTGCATGATTAAGAAGAATGTTATGATTTGAGATTTGGATTTGAGGATGAATTTCCAAAAGGGGAAAATTTGTATTTGTTTGTATAAGATTGAGTAAAATGAAAAAGAAAGAAAGAAAAAAAATTTACACCGATTCGGATTGATTAGTCTTAAGGTTTCCAACACAATAGTCTTCTAAGATATTTGTTCTCGGATGTCGGAAATTTGTTCAGTTCGATTCCGCTTTCAATTTTGTTCCACATTTTTGTTATTCGCCTTCGATTTGTTTTGGCCTTATGTTTCCACTTCGAATGTCTTTCGCTTTTGGATTTCGTCTGTTCATTCGCTTTTTTTTTGGCCCAATTTGGTTTTGTGATCCGTTCTTTTTTATTTTCGCCACTTTGTTTTTCGATTTGGTTCTTTGATTTTCGTTTCCGTTTTTCGTTCTTTCGGTTGGGATCCGGTTCCGAGATCGGGTCCCAACATGCTCAGTCAAAGTGGGATGTTACATACAACCACTCACATGCATGGCAACCAAATTCTTGTACAAGCAGTCATGACATACATTTCTATTCATTTATAAGGACTTTGCATACTCAATGTTCTATATTTACATATTACAAAATTTCATATTACTTTTATCATCTAAGGGTAATATTACATCTTTGCATTTACATGGTAATCTAAAAGAAATATTGCATATAACTAAAATTCTTAATTACAAATTGTTACAGATACAATCATCTTTAACCCAAAAGATATAATCCAAAAGTACATTTACTACTAACGGTTGGCCTTAGTCCCTGTAGATGATCCATGTACCGCACTCATATTATTTGGACCTACATGGATTAACACCCGTGCTAAGCTTGAAAGCTTAGTGGGAAACACTTAGTTTGGATGACCACTCACATTTATAAATATCACAAAATGTATAAATAGTGATGTAAGCAAGGTACATAATGCAAATATGCTTCAGTGTATTATTTATATACCTTAAATTCACAAGTATAAGCAAACGTTGATATTCAACGCTTAATAATACAAATTATCAATACAACTGCTCATCATTATAAATCACCAATACAATCATTATAAATGCTCATCAATACCAATTATTCATGTTGTCATGCTATATTTCTTATTTATAATTGTTTAATCTACTTTTTATATTAGTCCTATACATTCTCATAAGAAATATAGATATCCGAAGATATCGAACTATAGATACCTAAAAGTATTGAATTATAGATACCTAAACGCATCAAATGGTATAGACATTATAGTCTAGAAATGAAGACGCCATTGGTGTCAAACTATATCAGTTGCACAGTGACCTTATAGGCATGCCTATCTATCCACCATTAAGGCAATAAAGCAGGCATTATAACATTTTCCTTTAACTATTTTCTAATTTCATAATTCATATATTGAAAAATCATATGATATTCATTTGAAATCATGAAATCTGTAATTGAGTTCAATATACAAGTCATAACTTACCACCATTAGAAGGGTATCGAAATCACACTTGTATAATCATATTATACACATACAAGTAACAAATATATATATAAATCATCTATATATATGTAAATTTCCTTCCCATCGTGTCCCCTGCCCAGAATTCATACCTCCAATTGTTTTAAAAGTTTCACATAGCAAAAGTGCAAATTAGGTTAAGGAAGACACTTGTTCCCCTATGTCTCTAGTTTCCACAGCATTAAAAATTAGGCCTTTGGGACTTCTAAAGTATGATATATGTGGCAAACATTACAAGATGCTCCAAAATAGGGGCAGCATCAGGTCACCATTTCCAATCTCAAATTCTAATATCATTCAGCCAAAATTAGGTTAGGGTCTCATCTAGATATTTTTAGTTCTATGTGTTAGTTTAATATCCAATTAAAATCATTCAATTTAGAGGATTTTAGGTTGAGTTATGACCAAAACAATGGGATTAGTTCAAACAAACCTAAAAAAATTCCACTACATGTTACTCTCTTGTCATATTCAACTAATTCCATGAAAAACAACACCATCACACCAGTCCAAAAACCATTCTATGTCCAAATCAATCTTTGTATCCATTCAACCATACACAAATAGAAATTAAACTAAATGTAGTTATAAACCTTGAAATCGGGCAACTATCTTTTCTAGTACTTTTCATTCTCTTCTCCTTTAGCTTTACTTGATTCACCAACTAGAAGCACCATAAATACATATCTCAATCTCAATTTGAACATTATAATTCCAACTCTTCATGAGAAAACTAAGAAAACATAAAGATGACTAGAAAAATCACTAACTTTTACCTTGATTTCCACCTAGGATTAACTTGACTCCTCACATGCAAAATGGTGTGATGAAGAAGATGACATGGAGAGAAAATGAGAAAAGGAAAATTTGGTATTCAAAACCTTAAATACATGTCCCTCTCTCCTCTCTTACATGACCATTTCATGACACACATGCTTTAATCCTATTGGTCAATGTGTTGACATATTACATATTTGGCCCTCCTTCATCCTTTAATTCCCGCATTGGCATATATTCTCATCAATTAATTTCATTCTCATCCATATTTCATGTCTAAGTATGTATGTCCATGTCGAAATGAACAAATTACCAATTTACCCATATCTTTTAGATTAAGTACTAATATGTCCCTTATTATGCTTACATGCACTTAATTCTTTATGTTCACTTCTTAATACACCCTAGACATGTTATAATACTTCTAGGGTATATGTTGGAGCCTTACATTTTCTCCCCCTTAAAAAGAATTTCATCCTCAAAATTAATACCTATATTGAATAGCTGAGCGTACTGAGTTCTCATCATTGATTCAGATTCCCAAACTACCTTTTCAATGCCATTATGTTGTCAGGGAACCTTTACAAAAGGAATTTGTTTATTCCTTAATTGTCTCACTTCTTTTGCCAAGATTTCCTTCGGCTCTTCATCATATGAGAAATTTTGTTGGACCTTTATCTCTTGCACTCGTAAGACAAGTGAATCATCTGATCAATATCTCCGTAGCATTGAGACATGGAATACATCTTGCAACTTGGATAATTCCATAAGAAGAGCCAACCTACATGTCACTAGTCTAGTCTTTTCAAGGATTTCATATGGACCTATAAATCTCAGACTAAACCTTCCCCCTTTTCTGAATCTCAACACCTTTCTGTAGGGCAAAACTTTCAAGAAGACTTTGTCACCTACCAGGTGTTCGATATCTTTCCTTTTCAAATCAGTATATAATATTTGTCTATCGCTTGCAACCTTCAATCTTTACTAAATAACCCTCACTTTCTCTTCTATGTCTTTGATTATGTCAAGTCTAGTCATCTTGTTCTTAGCCAATTCTATCCAATAATCCAGGTTCTACATTTTGTCATATAATGCTTCAGATGGTGTTATGCCTATACTGGACTAATAACTATTATTATAGGAAAATTCCATTAAAGGAATGCACCTATCCCAACTGCCTAGAAATTCCATAACACATGCTCTAAGCATGTCTTCCAACACCTGTATAACTCTCTCAGATTATGCATCCGTTTGTGGGTGAAAAGTTATGTTGGAGCTCAACTGAGTACCTAAAGTTGCTTGCATATTTTTTTCAAAATCTTGATGTTAACTGTGGGTCTCAGCCAAAAACAATTGACAATGGCACTCCATGTAGCCAAACAATCTCATTCACGTGTAACTTAACTAAATGATTCATAGCATAGTCAGATCAGACTGATATAAAGTGAGCTAATTTGGTGAGTTGTCCACTATAACCCATACCACATCATGCTTTCTCTGTTTGAGAGACAGGCCTATAAAAAAAATCCAGGGTAATATTATCCCATTTCTACTATGGAATTAGGATGGGATTCAATAGGCCAGACGAGACTTGATGTTCAACTTTCACTTGTTGACAAGTCAAGCACTTGGACACATAGTCCACCACATCATGCTTCATTCCTAGCCACTAGTAATGTTGTTTCAAGTCTTAGTACATCTTGTTATCCCTAGGATGCATGGTGAACACAATATTATAGGCTTCATGTAATAACTTCTTATTTAATTCTTTTACTATCGGTACATATAGTCTACATTCGAAGTACAAACTTTCATCATCTTTCATTACAAATTTAGTTTGTTTCCTTTATTGTACTGCTTATACAATTTGTTGCAACTTGGCATCATCTTTTAGTGCATATACTATCATTTGTCTCAAGTCAAGACTCGTTTTTAACTGGGCTATCTTCTAGTGCAAATCTCCTTCTACTATGCTCTAATGACATATTTGAAATGGACTTCCTACTCAAAGTGTCTGCTACCATATTAGATTTCCCCATATCGTATCCAACTATGCAATCATAGTCTTTAAACAATTCTAACAACGTCATTGCCTTAAATTAAGCTCCTTCTATATGAGCAAGTATTTGAGACTCTTATAGTCCATATCTATCCTACATCTTTCCTATATAAGTAGGGCTGCTAGGTTTTCAAGGCAAACATCATCACTGCCAATTCTGAATCATGTATAGGGTAGTTATGTTAAGGCATAAGCCACCACTTTCCCATCTTGCATCAATACACAACCCAAACCATTTATAAACTTATCACTTTATATGGCATACTCTTTGCCTACAGTTGGACATGTATAGGGTAGTTATGTTAAGGCATAAGCCACCACTTTCCCATCTTGCATCAATACATAACCCAAACCATTTATAGACTTATCACTTTATATGCCATACTCTTTGCCTACAGTTGGACATGTCAACATTGGAGCTTCAGTGAGCATCTTCTTTAACTGCTCAAGACTAGCTTGGCATCTATTATTCCATTCAAACTTTGAGCCTTTCCAAAGTAACTTTTGTCAAAGTATCGATAATAACTAGCTAAGCTAAGAAAACTTCTTACTTTTGTTACATTCTGAGGCAACTTTCAATTAACAACCATCTCAATTTTACCGAGATCCACCCTGATACCTTCTAAAGAGATGATATGCCTGAGAAAAGAAACTTCTTTTAACCAAAAATCACATTTGTTCAATTTAGCAAATAACTGCTTCTCTCTTAAAGCCTATAGCACAATTCTCAAATGTTGAGCATATTCCTCTTCATTCCTTAAATAGACTAATATATTATTTATAAACATCACAAAAAATTGTTCTAAGTAAGGATGAAACACCCTATTTATCAAATCCATGAACTGATGCGTTAGTTAGCCAAAAGACATCATCAAGAACCTATAGTGGCCATATCGGGTCTTGAATGCAGTCGTTATAACATCTACATCTTTTACTCGAAGTTGGTAATAACCCGATCGTAAATAAATCCTGGAGAACACTCTTGCACCTTTCAGATGATCAAATAAATCTTCTATTTTGGCTAATGGATAATTATTCTTTATAGTTACCTTGTCCAACTTTCAATAGTCTATATACATTCGTGGGGTGCCATCCTTCTATTTGATAAAAAAAGACTGGCACTTCTCATGGTGACACAGTGAGCTGGATAAAACCATTGCCCAAAAGCTCATGTAACTGAATCTTTATCTCTTTTATCTCTATAGGATTCATTCTATAAGGTGCTCTTAAAATAGAAGTAGTAACAGGTACAATTTTAATAGACAATTCTACTCCCTTTCTGGTGGCAAACCTGGTAACTATTCTGGAAACACATAAGGAAACTCATTTACTACCGATATGTCTTATAATTCACCTTCTCCCTTTTTAAATCAAATACTAAAGCCAAATATGCCTCACAAAATTTTCTAAATAATTGTCTTGCTTGTATGACTGATATTACATTAGTCAAAGCACTAGACCAAATACCATGCACTACTATTTATGAACCATCAAAATCTTTGAGCATAACTGTTTTTAACCTACAATCAACTATAGCTTCATATTTGGACAACCAATCCATGCCCAAGATCAAGTCAAATTCATAGAAGGGTACCTATATCAGATCAATAGCAAACTATTTTCTATGTATCCTAATAGGGCAATCTCTATATACTCTATTCACATATACCTTATGGTCTAATGGACTAGCCACATATATATCATAGGCTAATTGAACTACTAATAGCATTCTATCACACACTCCCCTAGTGCAAATGTATGAATGAGTGGAATCAGGATGATATACATGCATATCAAGATCAAAGAGAGAGAGAAAACATCAACTATAACTTCTAGGGCATCATTTTCGGCACGAGCTATAGACTGACTATACTAGGGATGCATCCTATGAGTCTCAGATCCTTTTTCCCAAAGATGACCCACCTTTAGGAAAAATCCTCCTTGATGCCCTTTCTCTCTTGTTGTCTCTTGTTTCTCTACTTTGATAGATATTAGCTAATAGTAGCTCATGTATTGTAAAGAAGTTATTGCCACTAAGTACTCTTTGATGGAATCATTCAATCCATCCTCAAATTGTTGGCATCGAGATGTCTTTGTCAGAATAGGCTTTGGAGCATACCTACTGAACCAGCTAAATTCGTGTTCATATTCAACCACAAATAGGCTTCTTTATCTCAAATTCAGAAACTGCTTCCACTGAGTTGCTTTATAAGCTTCTATGATATACTTTTTCTTGAGCTCTTAGGTAAATAATTCCTAAGTCAGAGGATTAGGCATATGAGAGTGCAGTAGGACTAGTTTCCACCAATGCTAGGTTGCCTTTTGCAGGAGAGAGATAGCACACATAACCATTTCTTTGGGTGGACACTTGATCTCCTCTTGAAACCCTCTTTGTCCACTCTAACTAATATTCTGCTTTATCATATTTTTCTAGAGTCATGCCCACAAATTCTTCCACCTCATGCTTTTTTAAAGCTTCTATAACAGCTTTAGGAGTGGCCATTATATCCATCAATCATATAATATCATAGGAGAGCTTTAGAAACATCTCCTCAGGTATTGACAATACCGATATTTCACCACTTGGAGGCTCAGGAGGATCCGAATTTGATTGATCTCTCCCCACCATACTATTAGCTAACTCCTCCTCAGCTTCATGAGGTCCTTCCATCTCTACTATCTATAAGAAAATAGGGGCATCTGCATTAAGGCAACACAAAAACCAAATCATATCACATATCACTAGACTCTTATTAGACAGAATTGCCTAATCTTGGCTCCGATACCACAAAATATGACAACCCCTGTACTGAACCTACAACCACATACATACATGGCAACAAAATTCTTGTATCAGTCATGACATACATTTCTATTCATTTATAGGGACCGTCATCACACATATGCCTATTCAATGTTGTACATACACAAATTACAAAATTTCATATCACTTTTATCATTTAAGAGTAGTATTGCATGTTTGCATTTACATGATAATCTAAAAGAAATATTACATATAACTTAAATTCTTAATTACAAACTGTTACATAGACAATCATCTTTATCCTAAAAGAAATCATCCAAAAGTACATTTACTACTAATAATTGGCCTTGATGCCTACAGATAATCCTTGTACCTCACTCCTATTACTTGGACATATGTGGATTAACACCCATGCTAAGCTGGAAAGCTTAGTGGTAAAAAACTTAGTTTAGATGATCACTCACAACAGTCATCCGCCAACCACACATATTCATAAATATCACAAAATGTATAAATAGTGATGGCAAAAATAAGCAAGGTATATAGTGAAAATATGTTTTAATGTATTATTCATATACCGTAAATTTCACATATATAAGCCAAACATTGATATTCAATGCTCATTAATACAAATTATCAATACAACTACTCTTCATTATAAATTATCAATACAATCAGTAAAAATGCTCATCAATACCAATTATTCATGTTGTGATGTTGTATTTCTTACCAATTATTCATGTTCTCATGTTCCCATGGGTATGGATAACAAGAACGTAGATATCTGAAGATATCAAATTGTAGATATTCAAAAGTATCGAACTATAGATACATAAAGGCATCAAACTAGAGAAACTATAGTCTCGAAATGAATACACCATTGGTGTCAAACTATAGCAGCTGTACTATAAACCTATAGGCATGCCTATCTATCCAACACCAAGACAATAAATCAAGCACTGTAACATTTTTTTGAACCAATTTCTAATTTCATAATTCATATATTGACAAATCATATGATATTCATTTGAAATCATAAAATATGTATTTGAGTTCATACATGCAAGTCATAACTTATCACAATTAAAAGGGTATCAAAATCATACTTGTATAATCATACTATACACATATAAGCAATAAATATGCATATAAATCATTTATATACATGTAAATTTCCTTCTCGTCGTGTCCCCTGCCCAGAATTCATACCTCTAATTTTTCCAAAAGTTTCACATAGCAAATGTTCAAATTAGCTTTGGAATCTTGAAAAAATTTGTTCTCCTATGTCTTTAGTTTCCATATCATCAAAAATTAGGCCATTTAGACTTTTAAAGCATGAGATATGTAGCAAACATCACAAGATGCTCCAAAATCACTAACTTTTGCCTTTATTTCCACCTAGGATTAGCTTGATTCCTTATGTGCAAAATGGTGTGATAAAGAAGACAAAATGGAGAGAAAATGAGAAAAGGAAAATTTGGCATTCAAAATCCTAAATACACATCCCTCTTTCCTCTCTTACGCCCATTTCATGATACATATGCTTCAATCCTATTAGACACACATGCTTTAATCTTATTGGTCATACATGTTTTAATTATATTGGTTCGTGCGTTAACTTTAGGAAAATTGCACATTTGGTGCTTCTTTTTTTTTCCTTTAATTCCCTCTTTGGCATATAGTCTCATCAATTAATTTCATTATTATCCATATTTCACGTCTAAGTATGTATGTCCATGACAAAATGAACAAATTACCAATTTACCTATGTCTTTTACATTAAGTACTATTATGTCTCTTACTATGCTTAGATGCACTTAATTCTTTATGTTCACTTCTTAATACACACCCTAGACATGCAAGGTATATGTTAGGGCCTTACATCTCTCTCCCCCTTAAAAAAATTTGTCATCAAAATTCATACCTGTGTTAAATAGTTGCTAGTACTAAGTTCTCATCATCGATTTGGGTTCTCAAGTTGCCTCTTCAACACTATGATGTTGCCAAAGCACCTTGAAGTTGTTACAATGGTATTCTTATCATCTTAATCATTCTAATGATCTTTCTTTTTCTGATCCCTCTTCCACTTATAGGAGAACCTCTTAATATGTCATGACTTATTGCAATAGTGGCATGTCTTTACATCTTTATCATCTTTGAACCTTGATCAATTCTTAAACTTGTCAAGCCCATTGGGATCTATGCTCTTATTCTTTCCCCTACTTTCTGCCATGAAAACCTGCACGTTGTCAACTCCCATCTCTTTTCTTTTGATTTCTTCATTGAACATACTCTCTTTGATTACATCCAACGAGAGCACTTCCTCAAGAGCTAAATGGTTAATCGTTACTATTAGTGTTTCCCAGCTATCTAATAGTAAGCTCAACAGGATCAAAGCTTAAAGCTCGTCATCAAGAATGATCTTTATGGAAGTAAACTTGTTGATTATGTCCTAGAAGTCACTCAGATGCTCCGTCACAGATTTCCTAGCTTTCAGCTTCAAGTTCACAAGCCTTTTAATCATAGAGGCCTTGTTTTAGGTAGTATTCCTTTCATAAAGTCCTTTTAGCTTTTTTCACGGCTCAAAAAGGGATTTGTTTCTTAATACATATGGTTAAATATTGTTACTATCAATCCATTGTCTAATCATGCCCAAAGTTTTCTACTTTATCTTTTCCCATTCTCTATCTTACATCTTTTCAAGTTTTGAAGGAATATCATCCTTCATACCTCTGTCCACATCAGTAGGATCAAAGAGATCCTTGTAATATAAAAGGTCCTCCATTATGGGCCTCCAAATAAAGTAGTTTTTTAATGTTAACTTAACCATATAGTTGTTTTCACCGTCGATCATAATGGCTCTAATACCACTTGTTAGGATATAAAAACATAACTCTCTAAAAGATCAACCAAATATCAACAACAAAAATACACTTCAACTTTAACCAACAAATCAGTATAAGAATAAGAAACTTAATAATGAAACAAACACTAAAATTTATATGGAAAACCCTTGAGTGTAGATGGAAAAATCATAAGCCAAATTGACAAACTAATCCACTAAACTCAAATAAGGATTTACAATGTCTGATCTCCTATCCCACAATAACAAGTTGTCTTATAAAGTTTCAGGATTGAAACCAAAGTTGATGTAATAATAAACAAACTGTAAACCAATCTAAAAAACAATCAAAAAAGGATGAGAATAGCCTTATCTCTATTTTTCCTTACTTTTGGATGTGATAGCTACACTCTTATGCAAAACCTAAGTATTTTTTTTTAAATCATGAAATAGGTTGTTTACACCTTACAAGATCATATACACGACTGTTTAAGTGACCATATCTCTTCATCCATCTTGTCTTCACTTGTTCGTCATCCCTACAGACTATAACATCGTCTACTATCACCAAAAGTCTCAAAATAGGGCTAGAAACTCAACACGAGGCTTTGCATAGTCTTTTGATCCACATCACCAAGAAGTTGATTGTGAACATTCATGGTCATTGTCGTCCCCTCCTCGTTAATGCCACATCGGTTCATTTCAGACATATAAGGTAACGTCATGAAAATAAATATGAATAATAATTAAGTGCATGCCTTACTTACTGTGTTTTCCACAAATAGGCAATTATCATTCCAAATGAATCATTTTCCTCTCAGACATGATAAGAACTAAATTGAAAAAAGTTGTGTTAGTCAAGAGCATAGGGGATATGACCTTGGAAAGAGTAAAAAAAAATATTAGACCCCTCACCACTCAAACGCTAGTGTTCCAATAATAGAAGTAGAAAGATCATGAGCATGAGAAAACATTGATGTACTTTATCCATAAGCTAAGATAAAGACTTAGTTTAGTAGAATTTAGCTAATCTATGTTAAATGATGATCAGATAACAAAAAATTATTGTGACAACTTCTAACCAACTTCAAATTAATATTAGAGGCAAAACAAAACATATTATTTAGTGCCTAATGCTCTGATGGGAACCAAATATATGAATCAAACTTACAACCAATCTAGCATTGTATAAAGCCACTTCTCAAGAAGATGCTCCAATTTTGTGGCAAATGGCAACAACTGCCATTTTTGACAAATGTCATAACATACCTAGTTGTTTTGATTTATAAGATGCAATAAAGGAGGCACTAGTAAACCAATGGCACCTTCTATAATACAAGGACCTAAAGGTATACCATCGTAGATAAATGTGCCAGAAAATGATTTATCATGCACTTTTATGCATCAAGATTCTCCCTTCATCTTAACCAAAGATAAGTTCTACTTTAACCCTCAATGATTACATCTCAAGTCCTTTGGCAACTCATCAAAAGGCCCCTTAACTGAACCACTTAGATAAGTAGGTTAACCAAAAGCACCTCTGTTGTTCTCTATTATCTTGATTATATGCTTATGTAACTTCAGCTTGTACATTTTCTCTTTACTTACAGCAACATCATTAGTACCACTAGTTGTTTCTCTAGACATTGCATCCACACCAATTACCAATCCCTTTATTAAAACAACATTTTCTTTTTTTGCTACTTTCTATTGTTAATGAATTCTTGCCCTCTTGCGACAGCCTTGCTTTCTCAAAATGCTTGCTAGTTATATACTCTATATTAAACTTGAGTTTTCACCAAACTTCAATATTAGAGCAATCAATTCAGCTTTATCACTCTCTTTGCATTTGCTTATATGAGCATAAGCTTTAGGAGTAGAAAATTTTTTTGCTCTTGATTTTACCACCATCCCTTACTATTATGGGTTTCAAGACCTTTTTATAATGATTAAAAAACTCAGTCGAATCAACCAATTCTATTGTAAAAACTTTGAACCGTTTAAATTTTTTGTTCAATTTTTAACTTTCTGATTGAATTTACTTTAATAATTGTTATTATTAAAAACTAATCAGTTTATTAATTAATCGATCAATTTTTGTAAATTATTAAATTTTTATGAACTAAATAAATCAATTAACTTTTATTTAGTAATCTCTTTCTTTAATTAAACTTCAAATTTTTTTATGAATAAGGACAATATCTTTCAGTTTAGATTCTTTAATTTTATTCAATCTTTAGTCAATTTTATGACGGTCTAATACCGATTGAACCTTCTCAACTTTAAATCTTTTATCTTATTGGTTTAATTTTCGGTCCAATTTTTAAAACATTGCCTTTTCACATAAACCACTTTAAGCATTTATTTCACTCTTACCACTGATAAGTCTAAATGTTGACTCAAGTGAGTCCTCCTTCACTAGTTTACAGGAGATATATCTTTTCTCACCCCATCTTCATATGTAACTCCATTGCTCCCATTAGTTTCTTTTATAAGGCCATTAACACATTTTGGATTTTATAATGAAAAGCCTTTCAAGTTACTAGATAAACCACCCTTGTTTTTTGAGGTTGGATTTTCATTTTTTATGCCATTCTAGCCATTAACTTTATACTTCAACTCTGTTGTCATTTCATCGCTTCCAAGCAATTTCACTTCCCTCTTCTTTGACTATATTTTCTTATTATCAACATTATGAGTGTTCACTAACAAGGTAGATTGTTTTCTATAAATCCTGATGATGGGCACAAAATTATCATTCTTGCATTTTTTTATTAGCAATTAAGCATAACAAACTTTCATGCAAAGGTAAGAAAAAGACATTTCCAGGGGCAGGGATAGATGCCACAACCTAACCAACAAGATTGGATTCAATAAAAGAAAAAGAAAAGGCACCAAAAGAGGGCCAATTACCTCCAATAATCCACTTCGATTCAACAAAAACAATAAAAAAGAGAGAGAAACTCTACTTGGAGAATGTTAAAGGGAGATTCATTTGCAGTGCAGTGTGATAGAGAAAATAATTGATCCCTTTCCTTGTTATTGTTTCCAGATGATGATGATGAAGAATTATCAAGTGTAAGGTCAATGTAAATCGCAACATTTTGTTGCATCATTTTGTGAGAATCAACTTTTAACCTGAATTTAAGTGTTCTTTTTTCTGGCAGATTTTTTGTTATGTGTGCATGGTTATCTTTCATATTAGAGTTTTGGGTAGGAATAGTGGATGAGAATGCTTGGTTGAAACATCTCTAGATGCCAGCCTTGAGTTAATACAGTGGCACCATAAGAGGAGGTTATAAGCTTCACAGATGGGGACATTGTTTGTAATTTCTAAACTTTAGATGATGCCTTGTATGGTACTATAACTATAGCACTTAGAGAGATAAATCAACTTAAATTGACAAGATATCAACCAGAAAACTCTGCGTGTCAAATTATTTCAAAAGTAAAATAACTGATGAAACCATTTTTCACATACATAAGGAGGCAAAGTTGGTTGGCTAAAGCATTCCTTTTGAGCCTCTAGACATGGGACACATGATCGCACACGTCATAAGCAAGTAGGAAAGAGCTATATTGACCACTCTTTGTGTAACATCCCGTCCCCATATTAAGGGTTATGACCCAAAATTTCAGTACATGCAAGCTCAAAGAGAAATTAAGATAA
>JANVCQ010000231.1:23226027-23239914 GCA_025531925.1 Erythroxylum plowmanianum
TATGAGATTGAATTATATGAAAAAGAAAAAAATTTGCACCGGATTCGGATTGTATTAGTCTAGAGTTTCCAACGCGAATTTAGTTTTCTTTGGTACATATTTTCGGATGTCGGAAATTTTCGCCACTTTGTTCTTTGATTTCTGTTTCTGAGGTCGGATTAGTTCCGCACGATTGGTTTTCTTTGATTCCGAGTCTTTCGATTTTTTTTGGCTCCTTAAGATTTGTTAAGATTCGTTTTGTATTCGGTTTGCTTTCGATTTTGTTCGCACGTTTTGTGATCCGATTCGCTTTTCGCATTTGTTTCGTTTTGTCCGTCCTTTCGTTTTTGCTTTCGTTTTCTGCTTTTCCGGTTGGGGTTCGATGCCGAAATCAGATCCCAACAGGCAAGCTAGGTCGGCCCTTCTTGACATGATTTTTTAAAATAATTTTCAAAATGCCTTTTTTGACAAAAGAATATCATTTTGGGTTTAACTGCCCAGACTGATCAAACCCAAAAAACTAAGCCCAAGGCTCGGGGTTTAGCTGCCCAAACTGATCGAACCCAAAAAATTGAGCCCGATCAATCTTGACCTCACCAATTGAATTCGTGCTTTTGGATTAGCTTTTGGAAGGTCAATAAGTACTTTTTTCCTTCACAAAAGTCAATTCTTAAAAAAAATTAGTGTTTGGCTGCAAAATAAAAATGCACTTCTTTAATAAATGACTTTTTTAGCAGTCAAAATACAACTTTATAAGAAGTTCAACTTTGGAGCTTCTAAAAAAAATACTTTTTCAGGTAGATTTTTCATATCAATTAATGAGCCTATTTTTTAGCCTCTTTTGTCATTATGTTTTACACATAATTCTTACAATATTCACAAACTCATCTTCACATTTATTTTGGGAGTTATATATTATCATTTGACTTTTTATATATTTTAATATTTATTTTTAATATCAGTTTTAATTATGTTATAATTCATATAAAAGATTTGGTGAAATATATTTTCATTTATATTTCATATGATTTAAAATTATATAATAATTAATATATTATACTTTACATATTGTTTAAAATACTTTAAATTATATTTATAAGCATAAATAATTTTTATTATAAAATTAAATTAAATTAAAGTTAAAATTTATTTTTATTTTTATATTATCAAACAATTTACTATATAATGCTCTTTCAAAAAAACTCTCTTTTTAATTGATAGTCAAACAATCAACTAACTTTTTAAAAAATCTCTTCTCAAAAAATTCTACTGATAAAAATTTTACTAATATAAGCTTATCCAAACAGATACTTCAAGAACCCAACCAAACCAACTTAGCTTAGGCTGGATTCCCATCTCTAGAAGCACCCTATCGTTTTATAACTCTTATGCTTTTTGGTTGACGCTTTGTTGTACTGATAACTTTTACTTTATATTATTTATTATATATTCATATGATTTTTCAAAAACTTACTCTTGCTGTAAAAATATATAAATAAACTTATTAGTCAGAGTCGGGTGCCAATAATGAAAGGTTTGAGTCATAACATGTATTAGTTAACAGCTGATTAATTAAAGTAGTTTATAATCAATGGAAATGGAAGAAAAGGAAAAAGTGGTCACATAAGTGTAGCTAGCTCATTGTTACATACAGACGAGATTCTACAGAAGCTTTCTTCCGTTCCCATCCCATGTAATTCAATTCCAACGTATACATCATTGGTTAACTAACTACAGGTGAGAATAATCCCCATCTCCACCTCCACCTCCACCTCCACCATGGTATGTTATGGCAGCTCAGCACAGAACTGTTACATTACAGGTCCAAATCTTCTACATCAGCGACCTCTAAATAGCTCATGGTAATACAGATTGAGGAGATGAACAAATGTGGGAACTGTGCAAAATTAAACCTCTCGAATTGCACGGCTCCCTTTAAGCCTAAAATTTCTAAAAAGAGGCCAGGAAGGAAGTCAGAGGCATTACCTTTGGTCACAACACTACGCTGCTCAAGTGACCATGGAAAGCAATGAAGATCAGTATGGAACATCAGGACAGGGCAGGGCAGAATAGGAGTTGCTGCAATAGAATATAATATGCACCGAGTCTGACACTACTGCATAATCCATTTCTAGTTCACAGTTTTTTTTTCCCCCTATTATGCTTGCTTTTGACTAACCAAGCATGAATTTGAAAATGTCGCGGAGTGTAATAATGCCTTCAACTCGTCTGCTGCCAGCCTCCACAACAATAAGCCGTCTAACACCTGAAACGAATAGAGTTGCATAGAAATCGCTTTTCACAACATTACACAAACTCAGGGAAGACAAGCCAGCTACAGCAGAATGGTCCACGCACGACTTTTAAATTGCAGGGAAAAACTTTCGACTCCTTGTACTTCCATTTTATGGGATGTTTTGATATAAATAGTCCAACCAAATTGGGAAATTAGCAACTTAGAAACAAAAGAGAAAATATGGCAGGGTAGATTGTGGCTGATTCTAGGACAGTCAAAGAAACTGCAATATGTAAGATTATACGTAGAAGACCAGTGATGTCTCTTCCAATCAACAAAATTTGCTCAATGCAATAATATGTGACTTAAAGAAATGAACACAAAAGAATGACTATAATATGACCTGGCTCAGCCAGTCGCTCCATCACTTTATGTACTGTATCAGAGCGCAAACACATTTGGCACCTTTGACTTTTCAGCTCATGTGATGAAAATGAGTTTTGTCCCAACTGCAATGCCTAATCCAATAAACAATACACATATCATGACACAGGAGTGAATACCAAGATCAATAAAACCAATACCACAGGTTTCCATTGGGATGAAAACAATTCATGGAAAATGAAAACAAAGTGCCATACCATTTAAGCATCATGATAGGTTTCGCATACAGACAAAAAATCAACATACAACACTCATCTTTGCTCTAATAAAAGGGACAAAATGTAAACTCTATGCCAAGCATTCTATCACAACCTTCAACTACCGCACCTACCAACTGCTTATCTCCTTTCGGTATATCTCATCTTTTAAAACCACCTTCATAGCAATAATCACTTAATAAAATGGCCACAACAATATTACTAAAACTCAAACATCATTGATCTACCAACTTAAGAAGCACTCAAACCTTATAGAGATTACAAAGGACTAAGATTAACTGCTTAATACCGACAAACTAAGCAGCTTATATGAAGTATCAATAGGATTGTTTGGTATATGTATACTATAAGTGAGGATGCTGAAATACTCGAAACTTTGTGAAAAATTATTTTTTGAAACTATCAGTCAAAAGATAAAAGGACAGGTATGGCAATTTCTCAGCATATTGCAATACCTCAATAATGTGATACCTAAAAACCCATGGTAATTTAGGTAAGAAAGGCTATTCCAGGGGCACCTTTTTAACTACATAATGGTTTCAATTCATATCCTATTTACAGCTTATCCAATGTACTTAAATCTAAAACGATTCAACCTTAAACATATACCTTATCCTCTAACCAGACATTATTAATGTGAAAAAAAAAATTGTCCAAATCATTCTACTGGTGTTAACTTGTCCAATTTTCGCTGATAGGACTAAGCAGGTCCGCAAGTTGAAAGCCATTTTTAATTCTCTTTTTTCACTTCATTATTCAAATCAGTGAGTTGTTTCCTTTAGCACATACTTATATCTAAAACATTTCCACCCCTAAATATATAGCTTATCTTCCAAGTCAACATGATTAATGTGAAAAAACATTGTCCACATCCTTCTGCTGGTATTAAATTTCTTAAATAGAATCCTCTCCTCAAATCTTGATCTTGCCACCAGAAATACTTATGCTCAAGTCAACAGCCAGTTCACAGAAAATGTTAGGGATGGCCTCTCGCTCATAAGACTAAGCAGGTCTGCAAGTTGAATGGCAAGTTGAAAGCCATTTTTAATTTTCTCTTTGTTTACTTTAATATGCAAATTAATGGGTTGTTTGCTGTTATGCAGGCAATTTAAGAAAACGTAAAAAGAAGGAATAGCTACCTGATAAACAGTCATTTCATTGAGATTTATATGTGTATAAACTTTGTCCTTAGCAAGTGCTGTTATGTCACTGCTCAAGCATAAAACCAGAAGTGCTCAAAATACAAGGAGAGTTGGAAAAACTCATCATTCAATGGTGAAATCATATTAATAATAACAACTTACCTCCGGGAATATATATCTATCAACGAGTCATTATTATCAACAATAGGAATGCAGCTTACTTGAGCTGCAGAGACGGGAATAAAACACATTAAATGATATTTGAGACATCCTATGGTGGATGAAGACCTAATAAACTGATGAAACTAATCTTATCTATCCGTTATATCATCGAGTACCCACCAGTTCTGCTGGTACAGATTCTTAGAATTTAAAGACATTAATCACAAAAAGTCTCTATGAAGAATCAACCTCAACTGTATAGCCAGACAATGAACCCCTGATGCAGGGATAAGCTTTCTGCTAGTAATGCCAACGCTGAGGTTTAAACTAAAGAAATATACTTTGAGCCTATCAGATATAAATCCCAACCCATCTATTGGGGTCCCCTTTACACCATTTTTACCCTACATTACTATAACATTCCAATTTTTTCTGAAATTCAGTCAATGAAAAAGGAAAAAGTTAAGGGAACAAGGACCTCCAACTAAAAAAAGACCAACATCATATGAAACATTCATACAATTAATGCACATTCATTACAGTCAACAACAATTTCATGATCAATTTCCTTAGCACAATCTTCCATCATGCTTCTCCATGACCAATTGATCTCTTTCCTGAAGTAATAAACATCATATTCATGGACTAAATTCCTCCCTAATGCTGATGATACCTCAATCAAAAGAGAAATAGATAAAAAGAACCAGCATCACAGCTTATAACTAGCCAATCTGTTGAGGAAATAACTGAACCAACAAATTACAGCCTATCAACGCAATATTGCACAAATTCAAGAGCAAAAGGATCCGTGTGCTTTTGTCATCATTTTCAGAATGGCACCACATATGCCATGGCAAATGAAGCATGTTAATCAAATAAATATTGCTTGCATCAACTCTTACTAAATTTTTGTGCCAATCCCAAGAGTTACTTGTATTAATTAAAAGAGATCCAGGTACATGGCAAAATCTTGGCAGCTCAAATCACTGATTCTATTAATATCAAAGTGAACCTTTCCCTTCACAACTCATGCACTGTTCTTCCTGGCAACCATCAGAAAGTATACCTTGAATTAATAGACTCAAAGCCGAACTAAGAGAAGCATTTGGTCTCAACATTGCTAAAGGGCATCTGCTGGACTCTCCAATCTTTGGAACCCACATGCCCACTGGGATTGCACAAATTGGCAATTGAAGTATAGGGAGGGTGTCAGTACAATGTTTAAAGAACCTGCAAATGCCTGGAAATTAAGACCCATTCATTAGTAATATACCAGGTGCAACTACTTAGAAAGCTAGCCACGAATCTTACATTTCAGTATTCCACAAAGTGAAGCAAGGTGGAGTAGCTGAGGAAATGAACCATCATCATAAGATGAATAGATTATGGGAACTGTAGCCACCCCATTTTGCAGTATTCTCAAAGCTACCTCTTTCAAGTTATCAAATGGCCCAGCCTGCACATCAGCAAATACCTACTCAGTATATAGTTGCAAACCCACACAGAAAATTTTATCATGGCAAATCTATATTGGATAAATCATCAAAATACTGAACTATAAAATACATGTAGTTCTGAAGTGTTGAGGAATTTACAATGGTTCCTTGCACTCGAACAATTTAATCACTCACATGGATGAGAGGTTTAGAAGATGCCCTCCTATTCCCATCAATTTGTTTATTCAGATATGCTTTTCCCTCCTTCCAAGCAGATATAGTGTGGGTATCAAGCTCTTCTTCTGTCAAATTTGACCCATGATTTCCAAGCTGGAAGTACGTTCACAATAAAAAATAAATCAGCACAAGCACACGAGTAGGAATGCCTCCAACAATCACTAACCTAAAAACTGCTCTTGAATTTGAATTATTTTGCAAATTCAACTTCGAGGGTGAAAGAAATTGCAGAGAAGAACAAATAATATGTGGGACAGAAATTCATTTTATAAATATTTTGCAACTGGCTCATTGGTCAAACCGATATCTGACTCCTACCTCTCTCAAAATTAATATGAAATCCAATGCACTTAGCACTCCCACAAACCGGCCCTTGGTGACATCCCACAGTGGAGCCATAGGGATTCCCTGAAAATAACGCAGAAGAGATGAATACCCAACTCTATCAGTAAAAATGCATAATATCACCGACAAAGGAAAGGTAAGAGGTGCATAAAGCTAAGTCAACATCTAAGTAACTGAGTTCGAGTTATAGTCACAATTATAAGGAGAATTCAAAGGCAAAACTGGGTGGGATCATGCAATCTAATAAGACCATACAAACTGATGTAAACTGTTAGACATTTTACAACCAAGCTGCATTCATCAACAAAAATTTTCTGCATCTACATATATATATATATACACACACACACATTTGGGTGTATGTGTGACTGCGCAAATGTGATTTTTGTTTTTTTCTCCAAAAGCCAATTCACAATTGAAAGGTATCAACTAGATAAATTCAGCAAGAAAAACTTCAACTCCGTTTGAGCATGCTTAACTCCATCAAAAGATTAAGTTACCAACGGCCAGCAAAAAACTGCAAATTACTCATTATTCCAATTTTTGGACAGGAGTTCTAACTATGAAAAAGAAAATTTTCATACAATGATAAATTTCAAACAAGCATATTCCAGTTACACAATCAGATCCAAATAAGAAGAAAAGTTTAATGAAATACGGACCTGTTCGTACAAAATGTGAAATGCTTGCTTTACCGGTGTATCAACATCCAATGCTACTACCTGTAAACTACAAGTACTATATTAGCAGAATAAACAAGTAAATCAACAGATAGTTTAGAACTAACCAATAAAAGGAAGTCATGATTAAGGCAAGTAATAAAAGATCCAAACCTTGCCTGACTTTGGAAGTAACTCATAGGCAGTGTGTGTGGACAGAAATACAGAAATACGTTGACGTGAGACCTGTAAATCAGACTCTGGTAGGCTTGGCATTATCCCGGTAAATATACCATCTGATACAGAGACCTGCTGTGCAAATCACAACCAAGTCCAGTACGGAAGACAAAATAAAGGGAGCAGACATGAATGAAACATGAGATGCGGTTTGAAACCAAGGTAAAACAATGTCAAAGTATTAATAAAATACAACCAATAACCTAGTTAACCTTGAAAATTTCGCATCTAAATAGGACATGCCTGAAGTTTCTAGACATAGGGTAATGAACAGCTTAAACTTATGGTCTGAGTTCTATCACTGAGAAAATAAAAATGTTCTTGAGTAGAAGACTGATGTTGAAATCCAGATGTAGAGAGGCAAATTCAGTTCTAGCGATGGTCAAGACAACTACCAAGGTGAAACTGGTTCTCACCAAACGTCTAAAGGCCTCATTGTCCAACTCCATAGGCATATCAGGATTTCCTGCTGGATTGCAATTGGCTTCCATAGTAAAGTAGACTGTGTTAACTACACCATATTCACTGGGTGCACAAGGTTGGTGTTCGTCGTACCGCCATTCCCCATCTACCAGAAATTTATACTGCTTGGCAAATTCACCACCAAGGCCAAACATTAGGGAAATGTTATAGAGGACAGAAATTTATCTAGCTAAATGTCACATCATTCCACAGAAAATTCAAACATTAATCATACATTTGGGAAGTCAAAGTACGAATGTTCCAAGAAAATCCTACCTATTAATTTCCTTTTTTGCCTTTAGCCCCATTGGCGAGATATTACTTATCTGGGGACAAGGAACTAATTCTAGTAAACAAATACAATTTGGCATTTCATAAAATCCTCAACAACAGCCAAGCTTCCTACAGCTGTCAACAACATTTCTCATCAAGTTATATAGGTGATCACTCCAAACAGAAAAATCGGAGTAAATCCAGCCTACCTGGTGGTAACCAGGCGTTATCCAGCGAATTGCCTGAAATACTCTGGGACAACCTTCAACTGGAGACATGGGGACAATCTCAGACCATCTTCAAAACAAAGAAAAGAAACACCAAAATAAAAATAATCCATCAATTGTCAATTAATCAAATAATGAAATTTGCATTCAGTGACACCAAAAAATTAAGAAACAAAAAACCTGTTGAAAGAACCACTTAGAAACACACTTCGGCCACCATGAGGCCAAACAAACCGCATTAACACCCTCCCAGCAACTCCACCATTATCATCTCTCGCCGAATCCATGCCCTAACCAAACTACGACACTCCACTTTCCCCACCACTCCAAACCCTCAACAAAAAACCTTCCAAGAAACCAACTTTGTTACAATTTTTGACCTCTAAATTATTCAATCAGTTAGCAATCCCAAAATTCTCACACCCAATCACGCATTACAGCTGCACGCTTGAACACTAACAAAGACTAAAAGGCTGAATAAAAATTGAAGCTTGAAATTTGGGATTTTTCCCAAATCAATCAGAAATTGAGGGAATCAAAAACCCTAGAAGAAAAGAAATCGAAGCTATACTATTGATCAAGCTTGACAAATAGTTAGGGGTTGAACTTGAAGATGGAACCACAAACAAATAGCGAGGGGTTAAGATCGAGAGAGACAGAAAAAGCCGATACCGAATCGTTTTTAAAAAAAAAAAAATTTCAAAGAAAGTTCATATCTTTATTTTCTTTTTTCTTTTATTTTTTCCTTAGTCCACTTCTCTCTCTTGTCTTCCGAGAAAGTACAGAAACGAAAAATCTTTGATAGGATTATTTTTCTTTGTATTTATTTTCTGACATTTAAATCCTATTGTTTTGCTAAGGGTATTCAATTTTTTTAATAGCGTCATCCACATATTAGTGTTAGCGCATTTTGTAACATATTTGGTTTGAAATAAATTATGTATCGTCTATTCTTTTACAAAATTCAGCTGCCGCTCATTTAGCTTTAGTTTATATTTTCTAGTATACTTTTAAAGTCTTCTAACATCTATTAAAATATGATCTTTTATAATAATAAAAAGTTACTAAGATATTCATCAGAAACAATGTTATGGATATCATACCTTACCAAATACTAGATTTGGTCTAATATAGTACAATACTGTTATTGATTAATATAAAGAATCATTTTCAATTATTTTTTAAAATTACAAAATAGTACCTGAATTTTATAAAATTATATAACAACTGTCTCTTTATTTCTATCAATGTTATTGTTTACATATTTCTCACATAAATAATAACCACAATTACTATAAAAAAGATCTTTTAATTCTAAAGAATAATACAAAATACTTAAAATGTCATAATTTACATCATATAGTAAAGAATAGTTACATCAAAATACTATATAGTAAAAATAATATAAGTATATAAGTATTACAGTTAAAAGTTTTATACATCACACATACAAATTTTAACATATACATCAAATACAAATAAAATTTAAAAAATTTGAAAAACGTAGAACTTCATTCAATAACACATCCACTCAAATTGCACTCGCTATAATTTTTATTTGGTATAAAAATTTTATCATTGAGAGCAATTTCATCATTACCATCATTTAAACTCATTGCTTAAAATGACTACTTATCACCAAGATTATATTTCAAGTCACTCTTATCTATAAAACTTAGCTCCTCGTAGACTCAGTATGGTCAAGGCAAACGAATCTATAGAACTACTTCTTCTACTAAGAGTCCTAATAAACACATAAAATTAAATTATTTTAAGAAATTATATTTAATATATTAATGATAATAACACATTTTTCTTGAAGTTTTAAGTTATATCAAACAAGGAACAAATCATTCAATCTTTTATGTTCCAATATATTTATTGTTTGGAATGGATGAATTTAAATGTAGTTCAATTTCTTTCATACTCAATCACAATCACATATTGACTCAAAATTTTGTAAAGCTTTGCAATTCTAAAACATCACTTTCGAATCAATCCCACCAAGCAACTATAAGACTAAGAAAAATTAATCTTTTAAAGAAAACAATGTGATCCAGGCAACCTTTAGTCAGAGGGTATACGGGGATAACAAAAACTCAAGGTACGTGGTATTGCTAAACCACATGAATCGAGAAAGGCCCTTCTTATTATGGCTCCTAGGCTTATGGAATATTTCACCGATAAGCATCAAAGGAGCTACATCATAGGTTTCCAACTTTTATACCAATCAAGTTGTTTAAAGATAAACAAAGATAGACTGTAGCTTAAATTTCAAATATGCTAGTCGAGACACAAAGCTTTTCTTTTCTTTTTCAGGCGACAATCCTCAAGGCCTGTCTTTAGAAATCTAAACTGTCGAATCTTTTCCTGCATAACTTAAATCTCAAATAGGATCTATAGTCCAAGACTTTATGATACACATGATCTTCATAAAGAGGCAACTATAGAGCATACGTGCCTTTCTTTATGATTATTGCTACATTATCTAGAATCAAGCTTTCAGAAGAGAGAAAAGCTTAAAAAGAAACCATGAGATAAAAGGCACACTTCATTTTATTGAATTCTCGATAATCTACAACAGAAGAGAAACCTTACTTTTATAGACTGAGTAAGGGGAAATAAGACAAACAATTTAAAAAATCCCACGTAGTACAATAATTCAAACTAAAATACAAAAGTGAATAATGAAAAAAAATTATAAGAAACACTGGGTCTCAATAATATTCTTAGAAAATAAGAGGGAATATATCAACAAAGAAGTGTAGATAAATAATAAGGTCCATTGTCATCATCAAATAATGACATATCATCATCCTTTTTTTTCCATTTCCTTAATGAAATGGATTGTCCCGAAATTAGTGCAAACTGGGAGTTAGGGATCTTGGGCATCTTGAAAGTAGTCTAGTAGTTTGGCTCTTTTTTGGGTTTTTGTGCAGTAGAGCTTTCTTTCAAAATTTTGCATGGGCCCAAAGCCATATGGGCTTTGACAAATTTCAATGAGCATCCTAAAGTTATCATATGCATCCTTGTATCTCCATTTATGAGCTAAGAAGATCTTATATCATCTCATCATCATCATCACACTCAATCCGAATTCCCGCAGTGAAGCAAGATCTAGGGAGATCTGATAGTACGCAGCCTTACCCCTACATAGTAGAAAGGTTATTTCCTGTAGATCCACATGCAGATGCGATAGAAAAATCATGATGCAGAGAGATAAATTTAAGTAAATAGAATTACAATACAAGACAATATGACAATAAGGACATACCTGAGGGTTGACCAAATCTACTATCATCTAACACCTTGTAAAGACCAGCTCTTTTGTAGCCATCAAATTCAGGAGTTTTCACTGCGCAATCCTGGGGATGTGACATTCGTATAGCTTTAGGCATCCATCACAGGAATCTTCCCTAAACTACAACTCAACTACAGCCTAACCCAAAAAATGTACTACTCGCAATACTTCTTATGCAGTAAGTATGAGATGCGAGGACTCTAAGTGGTCTCGTTAACCCTTATCCTGTCCCGCCAGATTTTGCTAACTCTAGCAACTGCCTTTGTGAAGGCCAACTCTAACATATCTGCCTTGATTACTTCCCTCCAAGTCTTGTAAGGTTGTCTTTTTCTCCTGTTGTATCCACTAAGGTTTATTAAATCACAAGTGCGTACAGGAGCATCAGAAGGCCTTCTGCACACATGCCCAACCCACCTTAACCTTTTCTCCCTCAACTTGTCTTTAATACTAGCCACTTTGTTGGACCCTGTTTCTGGAGCCCAATAACTAGAGTCATAAACCTTGTACTTATTACCCCGGAGGGATATTGCAATCATTCCACAAGAATGGAGTGCCCACACTAGTCAATCACCTCAAATACAGCTTGACTTCTTCAAAGAAATTGTAGCTCTAAGTCTCTAGGTTGCTTTGAAGCAAGAATCATCTCAATCAGAGTTTTACAGCTCAAGATATACTTAAAAAGCTAAAGCGTGTTCATACCCCAATCATGCTCTCCCAACCGACCTCTCACTTACTCTAATACAAACCTTCCCAAAACAACTCCAAAAGATACAAGTTTTCATGTAAAGGCAGTAAAATATGTTAGGAATCCATTTTTTCAAGAATCACTTCATTCGGAGGTCGGATGAGGAAGTTACGTACAAAAGAATCCAACATGTTCATGTCCTTAATCATTTTATACCTGTCTTGGCGCAATTGCCATAACTTTTGTTACAAATGAAGGACCGATGTCATTTTTAGACCACTTGAAAGTAGACTTTAAGATATACAACTTTCATGAAGACCACAAAGTGAGATTCTACTTCTTAAAGGACCAAAAATAGAACAAAAGATGACGATACTAACTAAGACGATGCAGAAGGTTAAACTAAGACGATACAGAGGTCAAACTAAGACGATACAAAGGTCAAATTAAGACGATACAGAGGTCAAACTAAGACGATACAAAAGTCAAACTAAGATGATAAAGAAGGTCAAACTAAGACGATAAAGAAGGTCAAATTAAGACGATACAGAGGTCAAACTAAGACGATACAGAGGTCAAACTAAGACGATACAGAAGTCAAACTAAGACGATACAGAAGTCAAACTAAGACAATATAAAGTTCAAACTAAGATGATACAAAAGTCAAACTAAGATCAATCTCCATAGCTGTCACATACACACATCCTATGCAACATCACAACTTGTAATGCTCATATCTCTCAACTCCAATATCCAAAATTTACAAACTTTATATCATTGAAAAGCTAAAAAGATCATCTACAACTTCCAAGCAGACAATTTTGCCTAAATCAGCTCAAATCAACCCAGAAATATCCCTGAAGTCAGTACACGAATTTTTCCCCTATGTAAACTTAAGAATCATGGGCGAAACCAAAAGCATAAACCATTAGTATCAAAAGATCGTAGTTTTACAAAGCTTTAGTGGGCATTTCAAGCCCCCAATACATGAATGTTTCAAAAATATCCCAAAATAAAAAAGATACATGAACAATAAATTGCTCAAAATGCAACTAAAGTCTTGGTTTACTAGATTTGCTAAAATTACAACAACATTTCAAAAATGGAGTGATGCCTTGGCCCTTGACTACTCAATCTCTTGCTCATCACCTGATTATAGGGAGGAAAGTAAGGGTGAGCTTAAAGCCCGTGGGTAACAATTTTATAGTTTGTAACAAGCAAAGACATTTTAAAACATTTTCCATGCAAAAATTCATAGGTATGTAAATCATGAGTGCATCAACTTGTCATGAACACATAAACACATCAAATAGTTTGGGTAAGTCAGAAACATGACACACTACACTTTTCCAATGAAATGGTTCTGTGTAGTCGTAAATTCTTGAGGGAGTCCTTGAAGGAGCTCCATACCACTAGTGGGAAGGGGGGAGAAGTCTATACTTGGGTCAACGTGCACGTGACGGTTCTTGAGGGACTACCACAAACCCACATAACATAGAGATTTCAAAATCTTGTAAGTTTGGTGCCCAAAAAGGCACATTCTCTTGAAAACTTGCTTTTTCATATGCTTGTTATATCTTAAAATCCATTTCCAAAAGTATGGTTTCATAATCATGCATCATTTCAAAGAATCGTTTTAAAAACAACTTTCCATAAATTTTCACACAAATCATGTATATACACGTAGGTCAATCTTGCAGCATTTAACAACATTAAATGCACATGAATGAGGTGGTTGCAAAATTAATTACTGTCATTTATTGACAAAAAACTTTTATTAGCTTATCACCTAACTATAAAAGTGAAACCCACCTTGAAGTCCTTGACTATGGCTTGTTCAAATA
>JANVCQ010000231.1:23244674-23264841 GCA_025531925.1 Erythroxylum plowmanianum
AATAATAATATTTAACAGTTATTATAATAATGGAAATAAATTTAATAAATAATAATAATAATAATAATCATATATATATATATATATAATAAGGAAATTAATAATGTTATGAAACAAAATAAACATTTTTAATAAAAATCCAGTAGTGCAAAAGTCGAGAAGTACAAAAACAATAAGCATTTGAATACTAGAAGTTGAAACACAAAATCAGAAGTGCAAAAGTCACTTCCTGTTAAAATACAAATTAAATGATAATAACATGTTTCTTTGTCAAAGCCAAGCTCGCAGGCAGCTTGGCTTTAAAAGAAGAGTAGCACAGAAAAAGATGGTTTAAAATTTTTAAGCAAGATAGGTGTCATTTTGGTCTTGGATAAAATAAGACAGGATAAACTTAATCTGGACTCTGACATTTCATGTAGATAAAAGTGGGCTCTCCCTATCCTAACAGCAAAGACATAGAGGGACTAAACGAAGAAGAAAGAAGAGCACTTAAGAGAGAGGAAATTCGCTCCTCTGCCTCCTTCCTATTCTTCACACTCCCAAGAATGAAGTTTTCGTTTTTTTTTTTCCTGTGTCTCTGTTTTATAAACTTTTTATTTCTATTTTTCTTTTTTTTTTCTCTTATAGATATGTATCTCTTTGGGTCACCATCAATGGGCTTCATCCGTATACGTTCCACTTGTCATTGTAAGTGCGTAAAATGTCATGTGAAGGTTGGCTTAGCCTGGTGGACTATTAAAGACCAACAAAGCAGCAGCTTTGGCTAAACTTTTTTAGAGAGAGCTTCAAGACCCCAGTGGTTTAGCTTGCATTGAACACCCCCACACCCCACCCCCAACTTCTTGAATTGACCGTCCATAGCGCTAACGACATTGTTTCTTCATCTACTAATATCAATTCCCAGTTTCCCTTTTCGTTGTTGGATTCATGTCTTGAATATTTGTTCAAGTAGGAGCAAAAAGACGTGGAGTCTTCGGATTTGGAGTGCTGGGACAAATACGATAATCAATTCAAGTTTTTCAAATGTGGTTTTTCGTTATTTGATTCAATATTGTTGGAAGCTTGGTGATTGATTAGTTGAAGATATAGGACTCGGATTGCCAATGGACTGTTTAGGATTTGAAGTGATTTGTGGTTGAATGATCAATCTCCCCGATTCATGCTGAATACTCTATGCCATATTCATGTCGTTTCTGAAAATTTGTTTATAATATTCATTATGCTGCAGGTGTCAGACATATTAATTCGAGGAATTCTCATAAAGATTGCTCCATTGCAACCATCAAAGAAAACATATGCAATACCTTTGTAACTCCTGTTTACATTTCATCCACATTTTCTTTTAGCAAGCCTGTTATGATCTAAACATGTTAAATTTGTGTTGGAGCATTGCATTTTGGCAAGTTCTGCAGCGCTGTCTTTTCACAAGATGGTCTAAATTCTCACCGCGTTTAAAAGTAATTCCATCCCATCGTCTGTGATGGACTGTAATTTGGTGGTTGTGTGATGTGATTCAATATCTCTCTAGGAAATTCCTCTGGTTCTATAGAATCATATCCTGAATCCAGACTTCTCAGCGTAACAGTAAATTCATGACTTTTTCCTTGTCAGTGACCTCAAATCCTCAATGCCTTGCATTTTAGTGAAAAATACTGATTTGGTTGGTCAGCATACGGGAATAAGCTACATTGTTAGGTCTGCATGCTTTTATGACGTGCTTTTGAGATGCAAGAAGGTGGTTACATTGGTTGTGATAAGAAGCCATTATGTGAAACTTGGGACTGATTTTCCCGATTTTGACAT
Source organism: Erythroxylum plowmanianum (assembly GCA_025531925.1). Lineage (NCBI taxonomy): Eukaryota > Viridiplantae > Streptophyta > Magnoliopsida > Malpighiales > Erythroxylaceae > Erythroxylum > Erythroxylum plowmanianum. Next base: position 23,246,478 of record JANVCQ010000231.1, read on the forward strand.
TTCAAATTCTGGAAGAGTTGTTCATCACCTAGATGCCTTTAACGAAAATGGATGGGTTCAACGTAACTTTAGTCGTTGAAACGCTTTCATTGAGCACTTTCTGTTTGGTCATAAGCATAATCTGCAGGGCTCTTCTGAAGAAGACAAGGTGGAGATTTCTACGCGGAGGAAACAGAAGAAACAAAAGCTTTGCCTATGTACTCTTCTCCAATATGTTTGATGGGGTTGTACGTTTTGACCGATATGATACAGGCTGCTGACAAAGTAAAAAGCAGATTGTAAATTTGGTGACGGGGGAATATCCAAGTGTACTTTATTTTTTACGGTTAACGATGTGGGACTGGATTAGGTCCTTGACTCCTGTTAAGTAAGATAGTGGTACGTGGCGGATTTATTATATGTATTCGAAAAGTTACATTTGTGATTATATGATGAAGCGTGTAGTGTACACTTAATTTCCCAATGGTAGAAAAAGGAAAAGATCTTAAGATAAAAAATAATAAAAAAAGCTAAGTAGGTATGAGTGCTAATATCTGATTCCTGATTATTCCCATGCATTTCTGAATCTCGGCATAAATTGGAAGGTTTTGTGAAGAACAAGGCTTCAAACTTGTAACAGCGGAATCTAGTACCCTGGCTACATCACTTGGTGGAAACTGCCGTTCCGTACATTTCTGCAATCAACAAAGTCATCATTTTTTCTCTACAGATACAGATCAATTGGTATCCCACGAAACAACTACTTACCTGAATCACAAGTAAAGTAGCTACACAATGGGCAATCAGATCTGAAGGGATCTTTGCTTTATTTTGGTCATGAGCATTGTGATTGATTGTGGAAGAACTCAACTGATCTTCAGATGCCCAAGTACTGCGAACTGACCTTGCAGGAGTTGAAGATGTCATGGCTGGCATGCTCAAGTCACGTGCTGAAAGCTGATTATTCACGTAGTCTATAACCTCTTCCACATTCTCCAACCCACTTTCTTCCTTTTTGAAAACTGATACTGCCTGAATAATTAAGACAGATTAGAACTGATGAAGTAATATGCCAGCTGCTTGTTTATACACTATCCAAATCAACCATCTGGAATCAATCTTTCTAGATATTCTGCACATAACTCATAGATTCTCCCAAGAACTAAAGCTTTAGATATTTTCTTACAACTCAATTTCCACCCCTCTTCCCTCCTCTCCTCCCCTGGATTCTCTCCCTAGCCAACAGATCATAATTGACCGCTTTTGCAGTGCTGGAATTTTCACCAAGATGCAACATTCCCCAACTATGAAGAATTATCTAATGAAAAGACAAACATCCCACTAACGAGACAATAATTTAGTTAAACTGAGGCAGATCCAACTGTTCTATCGTTGCTTGTTAAAATAATTACTTTCGAAAATATACTTCCTACAAGATAAACGTGCTTATATTTGAAGGTGAACACATTAAACCCCAAACTAGTTAGGTATGGAAGACTAGTTCCTAAATTGCATCGTATAGACCAAATTTCTGCATGGGGGACACCAAGATAAGAAGAGAACAGCTTGTCTTACCTGCATAGCCACATCAACCATTGTTTGGGCATTTACTCTCGAAGTCTCAACAATGTCAACCACATGACATCCTGATTCTTTGATGTCACCTCCATAATGATCACAGGAGCTGTAGTGGCCAACTTGCGAGACTACACTTTCCATAGGCTTCAATGACATAAGTGGGATCCCTTGATATGTGTTGCGCTGCCTCAAGCAAAAGAGGGCAGAAGAAACCTGCACAAGTTATCAAGTCATAAGTTGCTGTAATAACACGAGGAGAAAAAATCAAAAGTATCTCAATTTTGTACTATTAGTCGTGCCTGCTCATTGATTTCATTCAACTGCAAAAGTACCGCAGCATACTGCTTCTTAAAAAGCTCTGAATCCTTGAGAGAGTTTTCTCCATCATTATGGTTTTCCAAAACCTCCTCATTCAAACGCCTTAATTCAGACACAACAGCCTCCTGCCAATGCAAATCCTCATCAATGGCTATGATGAAAGCAATTAGCATATGACACATAGGTATTACAGCACATGAAAATAGAAGCTATTCCAGTGGCAACTGAGAGTTCATAAACACATAACAAAGCTAATGACATAGACAGCAAAGTTCAGATTCAACATTGCACATATCAGTTTTCAAATTTTGCATTATTTTTCATAAACTTTCTCAAGGGAAAAAATCGGGTAAAAATAAAAAGAGATATACACCTCAATCGCAATCAGGAAACTATTAGGACACTAGGAAACATCAAAGTCCTGGGATATACTAATTAACAAGTAATAAGACCTTTTTGTCAAGAGCACGAGTTAATTCTGAAAGTGCATGGATATCTGCTTCCTTTGCTTGGACTTGTGCAAGAATAGAAGGCTGAAATTTGACTGCCTGTTGGATGTCAACAACTTTTCCCAAGCCATGGCCGATTTGTGCATTAGAAATTACAGAATCCCCCTGGCCAAAACAAAAAACTCACTCAGATAAAAAGTAGGCAACCTGCTTGAAATGCCAAACTACAGTCGTGGCAAACAAGGCTATGGAATTTTTGAGATAAAGGTTAGCAATCTCGAGTAGCATTAATCTGATTCATAGATAAAGAATGTTTAATTCAGTACTACTCAATTTCAAGACTCAACAGTATACTTTAGGCAGAGAACACACCCTCTCGAAAGCTGAAGATGTTAATCAATAACATCTAATATCTTCCCACAAGACAAGCAATATTAACATCTAAAGACTGTAAAAATTACTGAAGAAAATACTATCCAACAGCTTCTCTCACAAACACCTAAGTAACCCAACAGCTTAAGCAACTAGGCAACAATAAAGAATGATTTTTGAATGATTCATAACTAAAACTTCTGATATGTTTAAGGTTGGCCAAGTGACAAGAAAAATATAATTAAATTCCAACAACTGCTGACCTTATGTAAAGTTGAAGGGAAGGTATGCTGGGGACCATTGGCATTCTCCATATGCTCACATGGGGCCAGGTTTGTGTAACTGTCCATCTTCCCGTCTACTGATTTTCCAGTCATTTTGAGCTCTTTGAAGTTATCAATGAATTTATTGAGAACAATATTTTGTTGAGTCAGTGTTGCAGGCATATTTTCCAATGGATTTAAAGGCATGCAATCAACATCCTGCAGTAAAATAGTGGTAAAAAAATTGTTGACAATTGAACACAGAAATCGGTAACTGGACAACAGGAATGGAATTTTAAATTTTGAACAAAGAAAAATGAAATACCATGACAAATTCAACCCCTATCTCAGGTTGGTCAAACTGTACCAGGCACCTATTATGATCAACAGTTAATATAATTCCATCATGAATCTCTCTTGTCTTCGGATGAATGGCAATTATTTGCTGTCCCACTGATAAAGGTCGAGCTAAATCAGCTGGAAGTCCATCCTTGGTACCAGCACGAAGTTCCGCATAATGGTTTCGAACAGATTCTCGGTACTGATTAAGTTTCTCTTTCTCTTCCTTCAGAAATTGTTCAGAAAATCTTCGAGGTCTGCCAAGGGAACTGCAAATGTAGATAATTGCAGAGAAGTGTTATGTGGACAAAATGCTAAGAATCAATCATGAGGGCAATATAAGTTGGCCACATGAGAAATGATCAAAAGCCACAAACCTCCTTATTACACCCCATTCAATACGAGTTAATCGTGGAATATGACCCAATCTAACGTGGTCCAGGTATTCCACAAACTCCCTTTTTGCAAACCATGGGTAATCAATTGCACTGTAAAACCATTCGAACACACACCATCTCCGTACTTGATACCACGAGAGGCAATTAGAAAGCTTTTCCTGTAACTTGAAATATAAACATCAAAACTTACCAGATTTGGTAAAAACTGAACTCCATATATACCTAGCATATCTAACCTTAAGACTCAGTGCTCTATTATGGAATGGAGGCAAAACATCAGCAGACTGGCCTTCAGTAATATTCTTCATGGACTTCACATCTTTCTCAACAAATGATTTAGGTGTATTTAGTTTGCGCCTACTCCTCACTTTGGTAGGTAAATTGAATTGGCTTGAAGATAAAACCTTGGTAGCAGATGGGACCGAATCATTTGACTCTCTTCCATGATCAGAACTAGAAGAACTACATTCAGAAGGTTTCACTACTTTCCCCTGTTATAGGTATGCACAAACATGAGAATGTTAGCATTTACTGTCAAATTTATTCAAAACATAGATTATACCAACAGAAATAATATAAAACTTTTATCTAGAAAATAGTAGTACCCACAAAATCAGGCAACTGGAGGAAATGTAAGATAACAGGGATCGATATTAGGTGAAATAAGACACTGAGTTTCTCTAGCTTACTGAACCAATGTAAAAGAATTTGAGGACACCAATCCAATCAAGAAACAAAGGAAAAGAAACAATATAATGAAGCAAATATTCTTCTGTAATATATTGATAAGCATATCCTAAGAGAGGTATAATCAAAGTAGAACTAAAAATAAAGTAGTCACCCAATAACTAACTACTGCCGAACAAGGTCAAAATCTTCCTTTTTAGACTCAATAAAGTTTAAAAAAAAAAACTAAGGTGATTGTTACTGCTGGGCAGCAGGATCAAGTACCAAATTCGGTGAAGGTAATGCATTTTCACTGTGTTTACAAACATTCTACTCATCAGAAGAGTAGGAAAGAAGTTTGAATGTATTTGCAGTTGGTATTTAGATAGATTATTTTCTTAATTCTATAGTAAAGAGTCTATTAGTTTATTGGCAGATTGTCTTTGGCACCTAGAAAGGATTATTTTTTCATTTCTATAACAAAGAGTCTGTTAGTTTGTTAGTAGATTTTGATTGAAGATAGCATTTTGTATTCTTCATAAGAGAAGGCAATAAAGTAATAAGACAGACTTTATTTTAGTCAAAACAGTCTACTTATTGAGATTTGGAGTTCTCTCTCAACAAGCTCTATTCCTTTCTACTTAACAAGGTAGGTAGACAAGGGATGAAGTCTTCCAAGCTCGTGCAAGTAGAGCTACTAATGGAGTTTGAACTACTGATACCTTTAACCAAATTCAGAACCAGGGACCATAACAATTTGGCATCAAAGCAGTTGGTGATGGAGGACTCTCAAATCACTCAACAACAGATTGAGGCTTTCATGACAATGTATCAGGAGGACCGAGCAAGGATAAAGTTGAAAGGTAAAAAGAAAAGAGGAGATGACAGTTAGACTAACTGAAATCACCAAGAAAGAAATAGGCAGCAAACAAAGGAAATCATAGAGAAGCTAATAATGAAAGAGGAAGGAAAAAGCATAGGGTAAACAATAGCAAAGGAGGGAATTTCATATCCAAGTACAAAAAGTTGGATTTCCCTCAATATAACAGCACTTCTAAACCCCTTGGCTAAGTTGATATGAGCACTTCTTCAGCAATCAGCAAACTCCAGATGAGGGCAAGGTGGGATTGGCTTATTTCCAAGTGAAAAGGGATGCACAAGTATGGTTCATCAAGTCAGAGAAGGACAGGCAGCAACTGACATGGGAAGAATACAAAACCAAGTGTAACTTATGTTTTGGACAGACAATTCATAGAAACACGCTAGGAGAATTATCAAAATAATGAAAAGTGGGAATATGGAGGAGTACTAGAAGCATTTGGAGTAGTTAGTTGCTCGTACTAGCTCCCTTACCCAACTAACCAAGAGTAGGAGGTGGAGATCTTCATTAGTAGAATATCCAAAGAAGAGGATGAAGGATGGGGATGAAAGAAGGCCAGGATATATGGAGTTACCCCGAGTTTGAGCTTGAGGACAAGCTTTGTCCAGTGGAGTAATGATATGCAAAATGCTTCTCAAGAAAGAAAATATACAAGAAGATCAACTTGATTAGGGAGTAATTGCAATGTTGTCTCATTTAGGCAGTATCTTATTTAAAAAGTCTATTATTTTCATAGGCCTATTTTTAAAGGGCATTGTGATGAATAAGAAAGTAGTCCAAATTTTTCGGAAAAATAGTTGACAGAAGCTTGTCAAGTAAAAATTTTCTAACAGTAAAAAATTTTCTAACAGTAACCATAAGGCTTAGAAAGGGACAAAAACTCCATTAAGGGAAAAGAGTTTTTTCAGTGAGTCGCCCTGTGACTAGATACTACACAACAACATATATCACAGAGGTTTGCACATGATGGATGAAGAGAAAGAATCTAATGAATATGTGTGTCAACATGAAGCTAGAGAGAAGTTGGAAGGAGGCTCTAGTAATGAATAAGTTAGTCTTACAAATCTTAATCTAGTAAGACGCATACTTACAACCACTAAGATGGAAGAACAAGAAGAATGGCTTCATAATGCTATTTTCTTTACTCAAGTTAGATGTCAAGACAAAGTATGTAAGTTTATCAGTGATAGAGGAAGTGGCATGAATGTGGTATCAAAGAACATGGTGAAGTGATTAAATTTACTTTCAGAAAAACATTGACATCCACACAAAGTTGCTTGGGTAGATGATAGCATTATACCAAATGCTCGAAGGTGCTTGGTGTCTTTTAAATTAGAAATATATGAAGATTCTATTTGGTGTGATGACATTCCTATGAAATTACCCCATATTTTACTAGGTCTAACATAGTTTTATGATTGTGACGTGCAACATTTTGAAAAAGCTAACATCTATCAATTTATGTTTCATGGAAAGATGATAATTTTGAAGCTATGAAGGTGGAAAAGATAGAACAACAAAGAGAAAATAACAAGGAATCTATAAATGCCGAAAAAAAAGGCCTCTTAATATTCTTAAAAAAGAGAGTTTGAAGCTGTCAGCAAGGAGAAGGGAGTTCTATTTGCAATAGTAGAGAGGAAATTAATAGAAACAGCACCAAAAACAACCCTTGCATTATCAAAAAAAAAAAAAAGAAAAAGAAGTGGGTGAACTGCTAGATCATTTTTCAAACCTTAAACTAGATGACTTATCAAATGAATTACCTCCTTTATGAGATATTCGACTTGCTACTGACTTAATAAATGGATCTACTCAACTAAATTTCCAGCTTATCACTTAAATCATATTAAGAATGAAGAATTGAAGAGATAAGTGGAGGAATTGCTGAAAAAAGGAGTTATTCAAGAAAGTCTTAGTCCGTGTACAATTCCAACATTATTGATTCCTAGAAAGGACTAAAGTTGGTAAATGTGCATTGATTGTTGGATATCACAGTAAGGTATAAATTTGCAATCTCTCACCTTGATAAAATGCTGAACATGTTCATTGGACGTACTATCTTCACCAAAATAAACTTACAAGGTGGGTAACATCAAATCAAAACCTAACCCAGGATGAAGGCAAAATGGCTTTCAAGACTAAAGAGAAGATTTATGAACGATTGGTGATGCCATTTGGACACCCAAATGCACCTAACACTTTTATATGAATTAAGTATCTCAAACACTTATGGGAAGACTTATATTTTGATGATATATTCACATGCAACAAGACTACAGAAGACCACCTACTATATCTTTAACAAGTCTTGAGAGATTAAAGGCAAGATAAACTTTATATCAATTTAAAGAAGTGTTCTTTCATGCAGCCAAGTATTGGATTTTTTGGTTTTTATTGTATCCAACTAAGAAGAAAAATTAAGGTAATCCTTGATTGGCCTATTCCAAAGGATATGCACAAGATATGGAATTTTCATGGCCTATATCTACAGACGATTTATTCATAATTTCATCACCATGATGGCACCCAAAACTGATTGTATGAAGAAAGGATATTTTACTTGGTTACAGATAGTAACTCAAGCCTTTGAAGAAATCAAGAAAAAGATTAATGAATCTCCAGATTTGCAGCTTCCAGATTTTTCTAGGTCACCAACCTACTAATTTGCAACTGCCAATTGTCCCACAAAGTTGTAGTCCAACCCCCTTCTACTCACTTGCGCCTGCCAATTGTCCACAAAGGTGAAGTCCAACCACTTTTTAAGGAAAATTTGGATTGTCCTACCAATGCAGGCACATCAAGTCCTTCTCCATTGGAATGGTCTCTCTCCCACAAATGTTTTACAGGAGCTAGCCTTTATTATGCTTCAACACAATCTCTAATTTGTGCCCAAGGGCAAGCCCCTTCTTGATGAGGTGGGAAATGTTACAACTAAACAACAAGATCAAGTCCATATTTCTGAACCTAATTCAATGAAGCAATGCCTTTTGAACATGTTTACAGATGATTTACCTATAGGAAGAGTAGGAAGGAAGTTCGGATGAATTTGCAATGGGTGTCTAAATACTATTGTTTTAAGTTCCTTTTAAAAAGTCTATTAGTTGTTAGTAGATTTTGTTTGGCATCTAGATAGGATTAGATTCCATTAGTTTGTTAGTACATTTTACTTCAAGATTATTTCTTGGATTCTGGATATGGGAAAGTAGGAAAGTAATAAGACTTACTTTATTCACTCAAAACAAACTACGTATTGATATCCAGAGTTCTCTGTCAACAAGCTCTATTCGTTTCTATTTAACAATATAAGTAGATAAGCGAGGAAGTCTTTCAAAAGTGGAAGCCAGGCTATTAGGGGCCGTCCAAGTACAGAGTCATGTAATGCGATATAAAACCAAGGAATATAATAACAAAGGGTAGTTATAAATAGTTAAAAGCCTAATAAGATCAATGATAGCTCCTAAGGTCAATGATAGCTCCCAACATTTCATGGTCCAAGGTCCTAGACATAATGTGAGAATCAAATATATTGTCAAAGGCAAAGGGAAAAGCTTTTACCAATGGAACAAAACTTTAAGATGTCTTCAACAATCAACTCCTCCAACATTGTTGAAACTATAATATTCATGAGTGATTGATTGGTCGTCAAAGCAAATTGCTCTAGCACGTTAGGACTCCAAAAGTGTGTATATGTAATTGGGAAATTACTTAAAAATTAACTACTTAGGCAATACATACGTTGCATTTAAGTTCACATATTTGCTTAAACATTGTGCTCAAGTCATGCATGTCAAATATTAAGTTGCTCAATATCACATAGAACAATTCAAAAGAAGCAAAAGTATCAACATACCTCAACTTTCTCAATTTCATCCAGATGATTACTTGTGGAGTTGGCATTTTCTGGGATCTGCAACTTGCAAGCAACTCATGTATGGTCACAACATGCATAGAGTAAGATGAAAAGTAAGAAAAAGAAGAAAGAATTAATTGGCATAGTTTAAGTATCCAACACTTACTTTAGATGGCAAAGACTTCTTTCCTTTATGGATGACAGCATTAACCTTATGCATTCCATCCTTTTTTTCTGGAGCAGTAACAACACCACTAGGTAAAGCCTTTCCCTGTTTGCATTTCTTCACTGGGGTTACCTTAGCTCCAGAAGATGAGTGATGTCCTTTATACTTAGATTTGGCAACAATTCCAACATTTTCTTCCTCAACATGCACAGAGGACTCTAATAGATACGCAATACAAAATTTTGGAGGCATATTAGTCTAGTACCACTAGTGCTATTGAAAGAACGAAATGATTATCACACTATATTGGTATGCGATATAATTGATCTAAATGGTAAAAATAATGAGACGAAGAGATAAAATAAGGCAAGCATCATCTTTTATTCAAAATACAAAAGCGAAAAGAAATTAACATTGTCATTAGGATGCAAACTCTTACTCACACTACAATAAGAAAGAAACATCAAAAGTAATTTAGAAAATCTTATATAAATTTTGTATGAAGGCCAAAAATTTAGCTTTCTCCTAATACAAAGGAAAATTTCAGCGGGCTCAAGAATCTACACATCAAATTGCTAGCAAGCTTTTGGCTCCCGCACTTTAAACAATGAATGCATATAATTAAAGTAACGTAATTCCACTACTACCAATGGGTATATTGTCAGGAAGGAAAAACAAAGATACCTAAAATATGGGAAACATAAAAAGATAAATAATATGTAAATAAAAAGGAGAAGATCACAAAAGATACTAAAAATGACAAAACATCCTAAAGTATAAAAGATCATCATTCAGATGCAGTGGCGTTTAATATCTACTGCAACGTAAGAGATGATCATCATTTTCTTCAATTATGACCTATATTTAGTAGACCATATAGATTCACCAAGTAGAGAACTAATTGAAAAAACTATTGGACTCTGTGTATCTTTCTAACTAAAATGGTAACTTTACATTTAATGAATAGGTTTATTAAACTAAAATGGTGACTTTACATTTAATGAATAGGTTTATTATCCTTGGTATCATTGTTTACAATACACCATCAATACAAGTAAGCAATGTCAAATCTACTATTTTTTTCTGTCAAGGTTATAGATATAACTCTAATAAGCACCTTAAAAGAATAAACATAGAATAGTCAGTACCGTATTGAAACCTTCTGTATCACCCCCTAAAAGATAAAATTAAGATGGCTAGTTGGTCAAAACAGAAATTTCGTACCAGTATCAATGGGTGTTTCTGGTAACCTCAAGGATAAATCTGCTAGAGTTTGCAAGGCATCAAATGCAGCATCTTCACCTACAAAAGAAATAAACATGCTTCAATTAAATCATGATATCAAAACCTGAACCTCTATTATAAAAGTCTAGCTCTAGCTAGAATTATCAATTTTCTATCATTATAAGCCTTATAAGTTATTCTATTAACACATTTCTAATATGAGACATTTAACAGACATGGGATGTCATGAAGATCAATATGAAAAGTTTTGAGGTGAGGCTACAAAGAAGTATAGGGACCAAGCCAACTGCCCCACCGGACTCACTTTAACTAATTGTTAGTCATAGAGCTAACCACTATCACTTAATATAGCTGGTCTACTATTCAACTCCATGTTAAATCATCTAATCTTACACAAAAGGGCAAGATATTAGTACAAGTATTCTTAGTTTACTTAGTAATGGTGCCTTGCTAGCGTATTAGCTTCCTATTAATATACTAGTCAATTAATTAACTTTTGAAATATTGATTGGGAAAACACTAGGGGTGCACTAATTCAAAGTTACATACCCAATTACAAATAAGAATTTGCATCACAAAATAAAAAATAAAGGGAAGCAAATCCCACTCTTGGACTTATATGCTATTATTCAAGTATTACTTAATACGCAGGCCATGGCCAAAAAAAATTTGCTAGCATACCTTCTCCAAATAGAACCTTTTTACTTCTCTTCCTTGGTCCCTTGTTAGAGGTTCTAGCAATTTTTTTACGCTCAACTTCTATGTCAAATTTTCCTTTGACCACACCCAACTTCTGACCTTCCTCTGTCCCACTACATGCTTCTTTTATTTCATCCAGATCATTTGTTATACTTTCTTCTATTTCTGGCTTCTTTCCATTGTATTTCCTCCCCTTCAACAAACTCCTGTCTCTCGAGTAATCTCCAATATCAGCTTCCGTACTTCCCAAACTTAATTCACAACCACCATCATCCATTAAACCACCACGAAGTTTAGCACTAGTCATCACTGATTCAGCATGCTGAAAAATAGAATAATTAGTTCATAATTCTAAAATAACAAAAAAGCAATAGATACTACCAAATCTTACCATTCGTTCACCATTTTGAATAGGAGATGGTGTCTCCATTTTCCACTTATGTATTAGAGAAGCTTGAGGAGAAACACCTCCTTTCGAAGCCTCTGTCAATGCTAAAGCTAACTTATGAGTAACATCATCATCAAGTGCATCCTTCCCTTTCATACTGTGTCGTATTGGTGAAAGATATTTCCCCCCATTATCTTTATCACAGGCAAATGAAATAGGAACACGAGGTGTCCTTTTCCCAACAGCCCAAGGCCTGCTAACTGAAAGAAATTCCATGACAATGAACTTAGTTAACTCTCAAAAAATTTAAAAAAGGGGATAGGATTGTAAGCTCCTTAACTATAGGTGCCTTCTTTCTTCTATTTCTTTCGTGTACATTCTTTTATTTTGTGGAAAAGGATTTTTGGGCGAAAAGATTAAGATAAGAGGAGAAAAGAAAGGGAAATAACTTCTATGTTGATTATGAGAAAAAAGTCAATCCAACAAAACCTAAAACAAAAATTAGCAAGACAAGCATAGATATCAAATAAGCATACAATTTGAAATATGATGCAAGCACATATATTACTCAAGCAAATTGTAAATACACGTGCCTCCAAGAAGCACGCAATTACATATACTTGAAACAAATAGGAAAGGGCAAGAAAGAGAAATTATATTCTACCTGAGCGCCTTTTCTTCAGCAATGACAAGCAACCATAACTTGATTCAGTAGAATGGGATTGCAAAAGATCTGGAACTGGTGGGCTATCTAATCCTTTAATTCCTCTAGCACGCTTTTGAGGCCTTTCGGATACACCTACGTTCTTATCAGTTTCTTGTTCACTTTCACTATCATCCTCCTAAGAAAATCTGATCTGTTAGTTTTAGTATTAAAAAAAGGAACCCAAAACCTAGTTGCCATGTCCATTTTCCCTAAATTCCTTTCATGGGAAGATAGAAGCTAATTTAACGCAATGAGCATTTATTGGTAACATATTTTCCAATAATACAATCAATTAATAAGGCACCAGCCAACTCATACAGCATTATTGATATAAGCGTCTAACTTGATGGCCCAAAGTTGTATTTCACAGGCTTTTTTCTGTCAATGAACCACTCATATGCCCCATCCCTTCCACAGCCCACCCCACAACCAAAAGAAAAGGACTGATACAAAAACCTCTATAGATTAAAATCAAAAAATAAGGTGAGGAAGATTGGTGTAGCCTGTCGAACTCTTTATTTAGTATACAATTCTACTGACAATTGTGCAAGTGTAAGCTAAAAGGCCTTCTATTGAAAATGATATCCTCCACCACAATAACAGTTATGATGGCTTCCATTCCTTGCACCACCCTTGTGGAAGGAGTTGCAATAAATTTTAAATTTCTTAGAGTGAAAAATGACCAATACTAGGTACTACCAAGGATAATTTCAGATATAAATATCTAAGGAAGATTTCTCTTAAACTCACCATATTAGCATAATGATCTGTCATCATTGCTATCAGTCCAGCTGCAGAAGCATAGCCTTTGGGAAGAGATAAGTACGCCTGAAAAAACACCAAGGCTCTGTCATCAACTTCTACACATGAAGCCAAGTATGACCATAACCAACTCATTTGTGACACCATGGGCCACAATTAATGAACTTATGGGTGTTGAGAGTGGAAGTCACAAGGTGAACTTCTATACAGAAATATCTTAAAAGCTTTATGGTTCAGAGTTAGTAATCAATTAATAACAGCCATAGAAATCATCTTACCCTATTCATAGTATAAAGTGCCTCCACCATTTCCTCAGATCGGTTACGCACGACAATAGCCACCTATGAACACAAAGTAGGATCAAAAATTAGCTTGTCTCAGGAACTTTACCAAGTTTAAGTTTATAAGCACCAAGTAATAGAGAACTTAATTTAGGGTGCATTAGTAGACCCACAATAAATACAAAACATTATCAGAAATTTGAAAACTACCTTTTCCCAATCAGTTCCATGTTTTCGATATGCCTTGTAAAAGCGTTCAAGCTCCTCCTTGTTCCATTGTGGTCCTAACATATCAGACAACTTCCTCTTCTGCAAATTGCAACAATGATCATAAACTGATAAAGCTACCAAAATTGGAATTACCATTTGCCAATTAAATGTAACACATTGTTACACTATTAATACCTCATTGAAGGTATGGAACTAGAGTATACCATTAAAAACAGAGGGTACATTCAAGAGACCAGAATTTGAAACAATAAAACAACTGAAAAGGCCAACAGAATAAGCCAGAACTCACCCGTAGCCTACTTTTACTAGCATTGTCTCCACTTTTATTAGGAGAAACGTCATTAATATATGAGTACCGTCTATTGACACTTCTAGATTTTCTTGATGGAGGCATGACCAGCTTCCTCAATTATCTGAAACATAGAAATCAAAAATGTAAAAATAAAATAAAATTAGAGAGACAAAAACCGGTGTATATCCATAAACCAACAAATATGAAGTGCTCGGTCGCTTTCTTTTCATCATCAAAGCATATAATACAGCACATGCTCACCACACGCAAAACACAAAGCAAGAAACAGAATTGCCCATAATTGGGAATAGAAGCGTTCATGATTCAAATTCTCCCTTATTTTCATTTCCCAGAAAAAAAAAAAGAACGTAGTAATACTTGACAGAGAAAGGAAATAAACTCAGAAGCTGAGCCAGAGCTCATTCAATCGAACCGAATTCCAGTTGAAAATAAAAAATAAAAAGTCTCACACGATTCCTCTTTCCTCAAATTCAAAGCTAAATAGGAGTAACTAACAAAAATATCAGAAGAGGCCTAGATGAAAGAACCATTCACCGATCAAAACGTATTCATAATAGAAACAGCCCAGGAACCAGGAACCTTAAACCCAAGCTATATGGCTGAGTCTCCACGAAGAAGTCTTCCTATCTCCTGGACAAGCTGAAGACAACAGCAGGTGTAGACATGCAAATTCCCAAATCTAACGACCGGTGAACCAATTACCCTACTGATTGACTTCTCGAAATCCAACAATTGGCTTAAGCTTTCCCTTTACTGGGGAACAAAGGAAGGGGCGACGTAGACGAAAAAAACAGCTGGAGATTAGAAGAAAGAAAAGCCCTAAGATTGAAGAGAAGAGGTGGAGAGAGAGAAGGGAAGAAGAACAGAAATGCGAAAGGCGAAACTCACCGATCAAACTCCCGGATTGGGTTGGGTTTAGGTCATGATCGGAAGAAGCATGGGATGGAAGTGAAGCAAAATCGATCGGCGGAAAAGCTTTCCTCCGGTGAAGAAGAAGAAATATATATACATACGTATACAGTATCTCCGGTTTGATGATAACGAAGAAGAAGAGCGTGAGGAGGAATTGGGGGTTATAACCGCGAAACTTTAAAAAATAAAAATTGCAAAATTTAAGGGCTTTAGTTTTTGCTTTGCTTTTGTATTAGAACTTAGGACTTAGGAGGTGGCTTGTAGTAGACTGACTGTGTCTGTACATGACATGAGTTTGTTTCTCTCTTCTCCTTCCTTTTGAATTTTTAAATGGAAAGTACTTTGATTAAGGTCCCTAGATGTTGGCCGTTGGAATAAAGAGCGTTGAATCTGGACCGTTCACTTTGAAACCAAGGGAGTTAGTTTATTCCAATTCAATGAAGCCAAGTTTACCGCCCCGGCTAACATTTTAGAGATCAGATAATATTTTTTCCTTAATTTTTTTACTTTTATCATATTATTTGTAAATCAAACTTTAACGGGAGCTGCCAGGTTTATTAAAGGGGTTAAATAAACTTAGCTCTTATAGTATTTTACTTTTTTAACCTCCACATTTTAAAATTATGTTTGATATTTAGTTAAATTATCATTTTCTCCCTCTTGTTGGTTATAATTATTCTAAAATTTAAAAATTATTTTGAAAATAAAATATTTTTAAAATTTATAATTATTTAATAAATGTATTCATGTTTTCAAATATTTTAAATCCAAAATTTTCAAAATAAATTATTTACTAATAAACATATTAAAATAAAATTATTTACTTAATTAATTGATAAATTTTATGTAATATTTAATTATTATCAATAATAAAATTGTAACATATTGACATTAATAATTAAATATAATTTAAATAAAATAAAATATAAATTAATGGTCCTTAAAAACTACAAGAAAAAAAAGAAAAAACACAAAATGCATTTTCAATTAACCTTAAATTAAAAATTAGGCTCAAGAAATAGGTTAATTACGTGAACAAAGAATAAACATATAGAAAGATAAGTGTACATCTTATTATTGTTGTTATTATTAGGCTAGCTCACTTGTAATAGCTATCATCCAATGCAAATACTTTTTCTAATTGCCCTTTTGTTAATTTGTTATATGAAAATAATGAATTATTGCATTTTTAAAATATATTCAATGTACTAGTAACAATTAAGTATAAAAATTAATGAACTTGTTCCAAAGGACATGTCATTATAAAAGAAAAATGGGAAAAGTTACACGGTTCTTGTGATTAAAGTAGTTAAAACTTTAAGTGCAGCTCCTCTTAACCAACCCTTTGAAATAATTGATAATTGAAGCCAAAACGGCTGGCCGACAGTTGGTTGATCATCAGAGTGACTTACTACACTTCAAAAACCTTATAACATGTAGCTAAACCTTGTCCAAGTCACCTGGTTACTAACAATCCTCCACAAGAATAAGACCTTTGTTGAACTAAGGAAAGTTCTAATTAATGTTTTGATGATAACAAAACATAATTACCACTAATATGTTTATTATTTTGATTAAAAGCAATATTAGAACAAAATGAACTCTTAACTCAAGAAGATAGTGTATAAAGTCGATAAAGAGAAATTGAAATTTGTAATCGATGAAATAAAGTTTTAAACAAGAACAAAAGGAGATCAAGACTTAGCAAGGTCATTTTACATATTGTATTGTTATTTGTAAGCTCAGTTTGTTAATTTGATGATCCAAAAGGTTCACTATATATAATCATTTCAACTTACTTTATTGCGTGAGTCTTTACATTTATTAAGAGGCATTGAAGCTTTTGATTGTAATACAAAAGCTTCTTATTCTTTCAAATAATCTTTAGGGAACATTTTGGGAATTGTTTTAATCATATTTGGATTTTAAAATTTGGTTTTGAGCATATGCAGTTGTTAAAAATATATTTTTGGGGTAACTAGTTGACTTGTATAAATTAGCGGTCGATCAATATAGGTTAAAGTTATTAAATTTGATATATCGAGAGTTTGTAGCGACATTGTTTGATATATCGGTCAACTAATATATGTACTAGTCGACCAGTGTTCCAACGATTAGTGAATTTGGTATTGTAAATGCATGTTGGTTGATCAATATGCTATACTAGTCGACCAATACACTATATATAGTCATTATAATGGCTAATTCTTAGCTCCAATAGTTATTCTCAAAACACTATAAATAGGTGTTTTCTCTTTAGTTTTAGCATTAAAAGGTTTTGGGCATTGTATACATACATTTTAAAGAGTTTTCCAGTTATTTGAGCATCTTTATATCACATTTTTGTAAGTGAGCCATGTTAGAGTTATTAAGTGAATAAGTGAGATATTTTTTAGTTGTAATACTTTGTTGGGAGGTATTGAATATTGTACTTAGTGGTGATCTAAGTGGCATTAAGGTTCCTCTTTACCTTAAAAGAATATTATAAGTAGGGTTCCTTTTTAGAGAAGAAGATCGTAAAAAGATTATTTTTCACCTTGAAAAAAGAATTATAGTTGAATTCTAAAAAGAGTCCTAGGAGTTGATGAAGGCAATGGTTGTTTTTCGAACCATTATAAATTAGTTTGCACTCTCTCTTCCTTACCCTCTTTAATTAATTGCTTAATTATTTGATTAATTTATATTAAGTAATTTTCTCATCCTGGTTTATATTGAATGTTATTAATTGAGTATATTGGGTAGAAAATTTGTTGAATTTCGTAAACACCCATTACGAACTAACAAGTGGTATTATAGTAGGTCTATTAGTAAAGATCAATAATGGCATATTTATGAGCTTTATTATCATCATTCAACTAAAAGGGACAAAGCAATAGTAGACTACCTTCCTTTGATGGCAATGATTATCTTTATTAAAAACTAGAATAAGATTCATTTTAATGATCGAAAGTGTAGACTTTGGGGGAAATAGTTTCTAGTAGTTCCCTTATCCCAATGAAAGTTGTGGAAAATTAAACGATACCTAAATTAAAAGAAGAATGGGAACCTCAAGATAAAAGATTAGTTTCCTTGAATAGTAAGATCATACGCATCCTATTTTGTGCTTTAAGAATAGATAAATTTAATAGGGTCTTGATAAATGCATAATTGATCATATTTATACCCCATATTTGACATATTTTTGCTTAATATTTTATACATTTATTGTAACTTTGGTACTTAATTTGCTCCAAATCTGTTTACTGGTTATAGTTGGCTTCATAGACTTAAAAGAGAATAATTTAGATGAAAACAAGGCAAAAAAATAAAGATTTGAAGCATAGAAGAGATACACAACATGCATAAGCCATTGTACTTCTTCTATTAGGTCGTACAGATTTGCAGATTCTGAAGATTTTGGGTTATGCATGGTTTGATGCACGACATAGCATTAACCCTTGCATCTTTCATATTTTACTATAAAAAGATGTGTTTTGACGCAAAATAGAGGGAACAGACTGATCGCGGCTTATCATTCAATCCTAAGATTGATCCTTGGAAACCGGTCAAAATCAATTTATACCAAGAAT
>JANVCQ010000231.1:23272956-23290891 GCA_025531925.1 Erythroxylum plowmanianum
AATAATAATAATAATAATAATAATAATAATAATAATAATAATAATAATGAGTTTAATAATATAATTAAGAATAAAAATTTGCTTATGCGGAAGGAGGGGTATTTCTGAAAGTTGCTTATGTGTTTTATCTCGGAAACGGAGACAAGAAATTTTGTCCTTCAGTTTTGAAAAAAACAAAAAATTTTGTTTTTCTAATCCGAGGATAGAACAAAAATCACTTGGGATAGCAACCAAACACGTAGAGGGACAGGATTTTTTTGTTTTGTCATCTATCCCCACTAAAGGGGACAACAACCATACACTACTTAAAGTCTCAATGTTTAGATGCACTAGTGGTTTTCGATTAATAACTTTGGGGTTATATTGAAGAGTAACACCAAATGGCTCACCCATAACCTATTTCCAACTTTTGTTCCATGGAATAATGGAAGGGGTAGGTTCAGAAAGGGGTTGTTTAGGCTGCAGTGTATTATTAAGGGAGCAAAGTGGAGGGTTTGAGGTGATGGAAGAGATTAGCAAATTCTGCTGAATCTGTTGGGGTTGAATTTGGGTTTAAGAAGAGGGCTATATTTTGGTAGGGATGATAGGGGAGGAAGATTTAGGTGAGGGTAGAGGGGGAAAATCATCGATGGAATTAGGCTGCATTGGATTTAATTGACAGGGAAAAGGGAAAAAAAACAACTTTTCAGAAATAGAAAGGAGAGGTGATTAGGTGGCAATTTGAGAAACAAGTTGACTAAAAAGTAGGAAATTTCCAAAGAACCCTTATGAAGGAACCACAAGGAGCCTAGAAACAGAGCTAGAATCCCTCAGTGTAGAGAAAGAGGGAAGAACATCTCTCTCTTTTCTTGCAATCGCCAGAATAATACCAAATGTTACTTTGTGCTCTAGAGGTGCACTTTCTTACCTTTCCATTTCTTCAAAAATATCTGTAGCAGTTTGTGTGCATCATTTCCAACAGCATGATCTTCTCCATAAATCCCAAACAATTCATTATAGAATGGAAAGCTCTTCCTTCGAAATTGAGCAGCATCTTTGTGACTCTAACAAGATGAAAAAAATCAATAATTTATATAAATGACAAGAAAGTAGTTAAAGAAAACACTTAAAACAAATTAAAAGTTCAATACTTACACTTAAGTAAGAATCTCATACATGATCTTCAACAGTGACGATCTTTCTCTCGGTATCCCATCCAAATCCACTAGTATCTTTCTTTATGATATCATAAACAATGCTCCACTCTTTCTTTAATGTCTTAATCCTAGACTTTATGTAAGGTATGGCTTTTAAGTTTGAATTTGGGAGCTTTGTTGCTATTATTCTTTCTAATTCATTGAGATAGCTAGCTTTAAATCCAAGATCAACATTGTACGTTTCCACATTATGCAAATCAAACATGTAGGAAACTAGCACAATATTCTCATTATAGGTCCACTTTCTTTTTGTTTCTTTTAAACTTTGAGAATCAATAGTTGACGGGGAATTCCTCAACATACTTATCTACCAAATTAAAGCAACATTGATAAATAAAAATAAATCATCATAATAAAGAAAAAATAAAAACATTTATAAAATTCTTCATTTTATTAACATTAAACAACAATAGCTTATGAGAACAATATAGTCTACAATAACAGCGTACAACATAAACAACAAAGAGTACAACAACTTGCATAAACAATAATATAAAACCTCCCATAATAGAACACCTAAAAAATGTCAATTTTCATTTTGCCTAGATGTTTGCCATTCATTGAAAATTTCACATGCCAATTCAATTGTCCAATTTGTTCAAACATTAGTTGGGTCAATAACAGTTATACACTCCTCCTTAACAACTAATTGGTGTGAAAATAATCCTCTTAAATCACTCTCCATGGGATCAAAACTCATCTCTTGCCTAATAAAATTATGAAGCAAACAACAAGCTATAATAATTCAATTGTGTATCTTTATTGGATAAAATGATGGACTCCTAAGAATAGCCCACCTAATTTTTAGTAACTCAAAACACCTCTCAATTACATTGCGTGTAGTCGTCTATTTCATACTAAAAAATTCCTTTGGAGTTCTTGGTTGATAACTTTGATGCTATTCATTCAAATGGTATCTTTGACCCCCTAAAAAGTGCAAGGAAGCTCTCACAATTTATATAACCTGCATCAACTAGGTAATAGCAACCTATATAAAAAACCACTACATAAGTTATTCAATTGACATTATCTCATATATAAAATTTCAAACATCCTTCCTATATCATAAATGAAAGCTTACCATAAGACACTTTTAGTCCATCTCTCATAGTAATTGCATCACGAAGAACTCGATTATCAGCTACTGACCCTTCTCAACCAGGAAGAACATAAACAAATTACATGTCAGGTGTGTACACACCTAACATATTTATTACAATGTTGCCCTTACAAGATTGACTAGGCTTATCTTTAATTGGCATATTAACCCTGATATATGTCCCATTTAGAACACCTAAACAATTCTACAATTTCAAAGGAAATAGAAAATAATGAGGAACTTTAATCATATTCACTATATTTTCTTACAAAAGTAAGAGGGAGATTATCTATCTTAAATCATATCCATCGATGGTTCGAAGAGTTTGTTGGTATAGGCTCAGGTTTTCTAAATAAAATTTTTTGCAAATGCATCACTGCATTTAAAATATTATGAAAACACCAACTAATTATCTCACCTGACCTTCTAAA
This sequence comes from Erythroxylum plowmanianum, assembly GCA_025531925.1. Classification (NCBI taxonomy): domain Eukaryota; kingdom Viridiplantae; phylum Streptophyta; class Magnoliopsida; order Malpighiales; family Erythroxylaceae; genus Erythroxylum; species Erythroxylum plowmanianum. The sequence continues at coordinate 23,275,683 of JANVCQ010000231.1, forward strand.
CTTTTTTATAATAACTCGGTTTTTAACATGATGAGCAATAATATGTAAGAAAATTACTACTTGTTTATCAATAAGCATGTTTTTTGTTGACTTTAATCCTCCTATACTTTATAGCATTTCATATAGTTTTAAAAAAAGCTACCTATTCATCCTAACCATTGAAATACATGACTCATCATTGTCATGCACAACTCACCTCCCATAATCTTGATTTGCAAAAAAACATTAGAAAATAACTTCTAACCCTTGGCCTATAACTATATGAAAAAGTCTTCGATGCCAACAAACTCAATAGCGAACTAACAACATTACACTACTGCAACCATACAGTCAAGACAGCCACAATCCTTGTCGCTCTTTTGACATTTCTACGTAAACTTAAACTGAAATGAGTCATGATTGCAAAAAATAAAAATTTTAATTTATTTACATAAATTTTTTGAAACAATGTACGATGTAAGAGAACAACCATGAAATAATTCAAAATAATTTTAATGTACGATGTAAGGGAACAACCATGAAATAATTCTAATCTTACAAAATCTGTTGGAATGATCTTGCTAAAAAGTTTTTATCATGACAGTAGTCGAGATCAAGACCTGTAACAATCCAAAATTGCAAATAAAATGTCTTATACGTTCTTTTGGTCAAAGAGCATAGCCTAAATACCATAGCCAGATAGCCTTCAACTTTGGTTAATTCTCCAAATTAATAAAATTTTATTTCTAAAGTTGCTCCTTAGAAAAGTAGGGCATAATTGTTAGTGGATATTATCCCATTTTTCCATATGGGTTAGAAAAGGAAAAGAAGTCAACAGGCCTTTGATTTTAGAGGCTTATACTTCTTTACTATCAATAGTGTATTTACAAAATGCATTAAATAAGTTCTTCACATTGACATAGTTCCCAAAATTATCAAAGATCAAATTCAGTAAAAATAGTATGGTAAAATAAAATTAGTCTGCAGCTCTAAATGGGAAGATTCACGGTTCAAATATCTCATGCACAAACAATGTTAAGGATAAACAAATGTTATAGTTCATTGATCTTAAGAAAAGCAACAAGCTAAAATCACATTATTCAGTTAAAAGTTGTTCCAATTTTAAGACAAAATGTTGGACAAACTTAAAACTACAAGAATGGGCATACCTTGTAGCTAATTGGAGGGCTTCAATGCTAGAAACACGTTTTAAAGTAGCTGCAAAAGAGAAAAGAAAGAAATCATCTTTCTTTATAGTAGGTTTTAAGAAGGAGGGTTACTTATAGCATAATTTGAACTTCTAAACACAAAAAGGAGACAAAAGCATTTTTTGTATATAGTCGATTCTTTTATTTGCATCACTTCAAACCTTATGTAATTTCATTGCTCCTTACCATGAAAGTAAAAATCCAGTAATCTCTCCAAATTCAAATGAAATTTGGAAAGAGAAGACTTTGTAATTGAAATTCAGTTTGTCATGCAAATGTTAATGCATTTTCGTGTCAAAAGTCATAGAATACTATTACTTTATTTTCATATTTTAAGTACCTTTCTCTTTTAGCCTGAAGTTAATTTTTCTTGGTTACTCATGATAAGCAAAACCATTTTTAATAATCCGTCAACCAAAGCAAAAAGAGAATACAAATCATAGTGATTTAGGGTTCTTACGGACATTCTAACATAATTATTCCAATTCCATGAAGAACTGTTGTATTAACTTTTTCTGACTAGCAGTTAACTAAAGAGACTCGATTCATATATGCATTTTTACTAAATTTTCACCATGAGAACACTAAATAGGCTTTTTCTTTCTTTTTTTCCTCTTTACTTAAAGATCAAAGTTACAAAATCAGTAAAACCTATCAATAAAACCTAATCCCTTGCCCAATCGAAAAAAAACACAACCATAACTCCATCTACAAAACCCCTCACCCAATCGAAACACAACAACAAAAACCCATTACCCAATCGAAACAATAGGAATAACTTACCCAGAAGAGAAGACAGATGGTAAAAGGCTAGGTTGACTTGAATAAAGAGTGAAGTTTCTAGATAAGAGAATCGTGAGGTTGAGAGAGTGAAAATGAAGAAGTGGTGAATGTGGGAGTGAATGATAAAATGAAGAAGTTTCTAGAGGCTCCATAAAAATGAAGAAGAAACATGGGAATGAGAAGGAAAAATGTCCTGAATAAAATGGCTTATTCTTGAAATACATAAAGATAGGTGGGGATGGTTTTTACTTATTCCTGAAAGTTTAAAAATATCAAATCCTAGGCTTATTTATTCTTTGATTTTTTTCTAACCAAACACAAGCTTAAGTAAGCTTTAAGAATATGCCAGGAATAGAATACTTATTCCATTGAACCAAACATGTTGTTAGAGATAAAATCATACTTTGGTTCCTTCATGAAAATTTTAGACCTATATCTCTAGTTTAATCTAAAACTGAAATTATCCAGTTTGGAGGTCTATAGGACAAGATATGGCCAAATTACAAAATTCTATTAAGTGGAACCTATCCATTTAGCAAGGTACACATCCCAAATCAACAAACTTCGATGTTATCATGCAAGAGCAATACAAAAATACATCCAATTTAATCAAAAACATCTTATTTACTTATGGAATAATTCTTTTATTAATTCCACTCACATCACGCTCATAATATAAGCAAACCTATCAAAAATTCCTATACATATTAATTTCACATTTAAGTATGTATGTCCATTCCGAAATAAACAAATTATCCATTTTACCCATGTCTTTTACATTACGTACCATTATATCTCTTATTATACTTAGATGTACTTAATTCGATATGCTCACTTCTTAATACACCGTAGACATACTATAATACTTTTAGGATATATGTTGGGCGTTACAATCATTTTTCCATGGCCAAGGATTTTCCAAATCAATATTAATCGAGAACAATGAAATATTATCCCTAATTACTTTAAAGAGATGAATCATATCTTTATCACTCAACTGTCTCCATGTAGTTGATGCTACATCTAATGACTACTGACTGAATTACCTTAACTAGTCATAAGTAGTATTAAAACATAACAATATCTATACAAGATAACTTTGGAGATCTCTAGTCAACGGATCACTTATACAACCATCATAATGAGAATTTATATAAACATACAAGTAATATTCCAAATGAATTTCTTATATGAGGTTAGTTCAGTGAACTTAATCCCCAACAAGCACTCACACATTTGTTTAGGTATCTATATACTTTAGCTTATGAGATTGACGCTTTCTTTATAATGAAATATATATCGAGTGCTTTTTTTTTACATTCTATTAATGTCCAATCTTAATATAATAATTACTATAGATAATTTAGAAATAATACATAAATATAATATGAATATCATAATTACAATCTCATTATAGTTTTATTTACAATGTATAATTATCACATAAACTATGTCATATATATCTAAATATGTTTAAGATAAAAATGCCTTTAAATTATTTTTGTCACTAAGTTATAACCAATCGATTAATTCTAGGACATAAACTGAGGGAGGAAGGTTCTAGGATCCATTGAAACTACATAATCAAACGACATTTTCAGCTAACTTATTTACTAGATTATCCTCTTGGCCATCAAACACACAATATATATATATATATATATATATATATATATATATTGTTAGTTTATTTAGAGTACAAGCATGTAAAAAGAAGAAAGAAAAAAGGAACATGTATGTGCACATTAACCTTTTGGCGTTAATGTACAACTTATAATCACTATAGTTTTTCATAAGATAAAACATCTGATATAGTTCCATAATATCAGATGTATGTATACAAATAAAAGGATAGATGCAGCTTTCACTCTTCGCCAAAGATAATATCTCTGTTTCAATCTAAACCCCCGAGCAATAAGCTTGGTTTTGACAACCACTTCTAACATAGCATGTCTGAGTCAGAGCTGAGTGATAAATGATTATCCAATAAGAACCATACGTTATTTAAAGGAAAAACTTTTAAGTTCACTTGACTTGAGGAGGTTGAATTTAGATTTTTAGAAAATGATTTAAATAATCAATCTGCGAACTTAAAAAGGATTTTTCAAAGGTTTCTTTTTGACCGTAACGTTACCGGCGAAGATGGCTTCCATATCCATAACCAGCTCCTTTCCTCCACAGGCTCTTGCTCGCTCCAATAGGCAAAACCCTAACCATAACTCCAAAAATTCTAAATTTAACCGCAATACTAAATTGCAGCCTCAAAGGGCTAAGCACAAGTCTACACCATCTTTGGTCACACTAACAGGCGGCGAAGCCACCACCTACACTCGCTTACCTCCGAGAGAAGACTTCACGGTGCCTCTCCTCGGCTACTCTCCTCAGTCGTCGTCCAAAGAGGTCAAGCTTTCCGATTCCGGCGTCGTGAAGATGGAAGCCGAGACTGAAGTATATCGTTCTAGTATCGAAAAAGGAGAAGAATCGGAGAATAGCTTGGAATTTAATTTACATGAAGATTATGGGCGTTTTCAGGTATTTGGAGTTGGTTCCGATTTTGACGAAGAGGAAGAAGAGGCTGATTATGAAACTGTGAATGGCGGAACTGTAAATGTTTACGAAGGAAATGGCTTTGGTGAAGAAGAAGGAGGAGAGATTGAAGGAGTGAAGGAGAAAGGAGTTCCTGCGGTAATGAGATGCTTCGACAGCGCGAAAATCTACGTGAAAGCCGGCGACGGCGGGAACGGAGTGGTGGCATTCCGACGGGAGAAGTTTGTGCCGATGGGGGGGCCATCGGGAGGCGACGGAGGGAGAGGAGGAAATGTGTATTTGGAAGTGGACGGTTCGATGAATTCGCTTCTGCCGTTTAGAAATGGGGTGCATTTTCGGGCAGGGAGAGGGGCGCATGGGCAGGGGATGATGCAGAATGGGGCGAAGGGTGAGGATGTGGTGGTGAAGGTTGCACCAGGCACGGTGGTCAGGGAGGCGGGGCGGGAGGAGGTGTTGCTGGAGTTGTTGTATCCGGGACAGCGGGCTTTGCTGTTGCCTGGTGGGAGGGGTGGTAGAGGGAATGCGGCGTTTAAGAGTGGGAGCAACAAGGTGCCTAGGATTGCTGAAAATGGCGAAGAGGGTCCTGAAATGTGAGTGCTTAATCGTTTACAATGTGCTCATGTCGGTGGTTAGTGATTGTTCTGGAGCATGATTGTAATGGTAGGAGCTGGTATGATATCCCTTTTTTCATGTTTTTTATTTGGAGTGTTGGAATTGATCTAATTGTTTTCCTTATATCTGAAATATTACTTTGGCGTGGTTTTTTTGGCGTTTATAAATAGAGTTGTTTACTTGGGTTATGATGAGAACTATCACGAGGTAGCACATTTTATTAAAAAAATTTGACTTACTATTCTCTTGTGTTTAAGTTTGTGATGTTTTTTTCTTTCTGAATTAAAGGATTAAGAACATGTACTGTTTCATGGTGAGTGGAGCACAGGTGGAGGTCTGGTATTTGAGGAGCATTTCTTTTGATGTTCGTATATTGGAAATAATGGTTGTCATGGTCAGGTGGTTGGAGCTGGAGCTGAAGCTTGTTGCTGATGTTGGGATAGTCGGTGCTCCTAATGCTGGGAAAAGCACACTTTTGAGCGTGATCAGTGCTGCACAGCCTCAAATAGCCAATTACCCATTTACTACATTACTTCCTAACCTTGGTGTAGTTTCTTTTGACTATGATTCCACAATGGTAGTAGCAGACCTGCCTGGATTACTTGAAGGAGCTCACAGGGGTTTTGGTTTAGGCCATGAATTTCTGCGGCATACAGAAAGGTGTTCTGCCCTGGTATTGATTTTGATCATTTTAATGAAACTAGTCACAAACTGTTCTTGTTGTGGTATTTAAGTATCTTACTTTATGGCCAGAATCAAAAGCCCTTTCTTCTTAGTTATCTTTTCTTTTCTAGCATATTTTCTAGCTGCCACGTTATTTTTACTTTTCTTGCTCTTATAAAAAATATTGAAACTAAATGATAAGATCACAGTTGCAATAAATTCTTAGGTTCACTGAAATTTTGACTTGCAGACTCTGCATGATTAAATTGTCCTATCATGCAACTTCTAATGACATTGTTCAAGCGATTATAGAATTTTCAGAGTTAATAGGGGATTTTGGCAATGATGCTAACAGCATGATTTACAAGGACTTGCTCTTTGTCTCTTACTCTCTTTTTGTTGTTTTTCATGGCTTTACCTTATTCTTATGCTTTCAAAATGGATGCTACGTTAGAGTTCATCCTTTGCATTTCACATGGTTCTTTGAAATCAGAATCTCCATCCTTTTGAATTCCTAGGTACATGTTGTTGATGGCTCTTCGCCGCAACCGGAACTTGAGTTTGATGCTGTTCGCCTTGAGCTGGAATTGTTCAGTCCTGAACTTACTGAGAAGCCATATATAGTTGCCTACAATAAAATAGACCTTCCTGATGCATATGAAAGTTGGTTGTCATTTAAGGAAAAGCTACAAGCTCGAGGGGTTGAGCCCTTCTGTATGAGTGCTATAAAGAGAGAAGGAATTAATAAGGTGATAAGAGCTGCATATGAGCTTTTAAGAAAAAGTAAAGAAGCCAACAAGGAATTTGAAGGTCATACGTTTACTTCAGTTGGTTCTTTAGCTTCCGTGTGGCAATTTTTCTAGAGACTTGAATGCCTTTTTGCACTCTTTAATTGACAATCCTTATCAGATAATTACATTAATTAGGTTGCACAAATTCAGCAAACTTGAATCATGTAGCTGATATGGTACAGAAGCAGCGAAGAGCACGGATCGATGATTTTGAGATCTCTCATGATAGTAGCTCCAGAACTTGGCATGTAACTGGATTGGGATTGCAACGCTTTGTTCAAATGACAAATTGGCGGTATGTTACAAATTTCTGGTCATCACCTTTCTTATTGTTAAATCAGTAATGTGGCAAAACAACTTCTTTTGAAAGTCCATTTTCATGCATATCTTCTCTATTGATCAGAGTGCTTCTTGCCTAGTAAACTAGTGCGAGTTAAAGCTATAGTGCTTGTCCAGGTGAAATGGATTTCAATATGTACACCCAAGGTTGAAGATATCCATTGTACTGGATTTTCAAACAAGTAATTGTTTTTGATTCTTTTCTTCATGAACTATGGTTGGGAAATCTGGAAGTAGGATCATTTACAGGATATTTGTTGACCAATTTAATTGATCTGAGGGTTGACGGGCTACAAATTCTCTGTCACTAGGCTCTCTGGGCCCTATGGAATATATGAAAGCACAGGAGATTGAATCCATGGTTACAGTTTAATTTCCTCATTAATTCTACACATTGTAAGGATATTTTCACACCATCTTTCCCCTTTAGCTGTCCAAGACTGCTGAGAAACTGAAGCTCAAACACTAATTTTTCTTGTGTCTATTCCAACAGAAAAGGATAAAAGAATAGTTTTCCTGTTATCTGTTAACATGCATCTAATTGATTTTCTTGAGGTGCTCTCTGCTGCAGGAAAAAATCTGCATTAATTTTATTTGTACCTGCACTAGCTGCTTGAACTAATACTAAACATGATGGGTCCCAAGCAGCTTTAAAGGGGCTGCCTCTCTTACTCCAAATAGAGAAAATTCCTCACATTGACCCCCCAGCAGACACACATGCTGCTTATATATTCTAGCAAGCTACACACCTAAAACTTACTTCCAGCTCATCCGCTCAAAACACACACGCACACAATAGACAAAATAACAGAATAAAAGGTGAAAAATCATAACAACCATATTGTAAAACCCCTCCTGCAACTGTCTCTAATTCCCTTTCAGATGGGTTAAGTCCTCTTGGGCCCTCTTACCCCTTTTACTATATATGAACCTGGTCATGGGCCTATGATAACTCTTTGAACATGAAATCTTTAACCAATTGAACATATTGGCCCATATTTTAGCACAATCTTACAAGGTATTTAATTAGTCACCGCCATAAAACTCAAAGCAACTCCTGTGATTAATCTACACATCAGATGTTACTCATATTTCATACGTCATTATTTGAGTTGGTTTATTAAATGTTCTGTTTGATGGATTATCAGATAATGGTGTTATATGGCAATCTTTTTCTCTTGACTGTCTTTAGTGCTTAATGCTGAAGTACTGGATGCATTGGTTTTAACAGATACATAGATTCTGAGAGAAGATTCCAACATGTACTGGAAGCTTGTGGCGTGAACAAGTCTCTCATGAAACTAGGTGTGAAGGAAGGTGACACAGTGATTGTTGGAGAGGTACGTATGTGGCATACGTGGTAAATTCAATTTTGTCCAATCTTTAGATGATAAACTCTAGATAGTAGGACACTATACGATGCAAGTGTTAAAACATGAAGTGCCAGAATGCATTGATGATGCCTGCATGGAGTAATGTTCTGGCCATGTGGAAAACAAAAGCTTTATGGGCCATTTATGTGGTCATATTGACTGTTGTGTCTGCAAGCTATTTCCAGTCACGAGGTGTTAGTTTGAAAGCCACGTAGTTTTTGCCATCAATTTACACTTTGAGGTTCAATGTTGGAGCTATTTTGTTGGTTCTTCGTTGTTGGTATAATCCACTGGTAAGCTGCTGTTTCTTCTTTTTTTTTTTAATTAAATGCCAGATGGAAATGGTGTGGAACGACTCTCCTCAGGGTTCTGGTTCATCAAATACTAAGAAGGGGCCGTTTGGTTCAATGAAATGGCCTCAGCGGGAATAATATAAATTCCAGCAGGTATAATTTAGAGCAACTACCTTGATTTTAGGGAAATATTATAGACTAGACGTGTTAGGAAACTATGATGATGAAATGATACCCTTACCCTCTTGATTACTTGAAGAATCTAAGAAAACTGTGAGTAATTAGTGCACTCCGTATGTTTGATATCATTATGCTTTGATGACGATGATTGCAACAAATCAGTTCTTGGTTGAACTTTTGTTCTTTAGTTTCCTGGAATTCTAGGTCAAGGAGATTGGTGGTACAAAATAGCTCGAGATTGATGAGCTTTGCCTTGTTGTTGGGAAGCTTGCGTGGTTGCTACTACTAAGAGTACGTACATCCTCGAGATTGAGATCAGTTAGCCTCAACAACGGCAGTTGAGTTACTGAAGCAATGATGAAATGATGTAGCTGTTGGTTTGGCTGATGTTTATGTGATTGAGATAGCAGCAGGTGAGTCATGAAGAGCAGGGATATGGTTGTCTGTTTGTTTGGCTGATGTGTATATCAGATTCAAATAGCAGAGAGCTAAAAAGGCCTTCTACTCTATTATACCCCTACCATCTTGCTTGCGACATTAAGAAATTCCTTGTACTAATTAGACCATCTCTTAAATTTCATAACGCAACATATTTTAGAAGGTGCATTCCCAAGGACGTGGAAAGAAACGGAATTAAGGGCTGAAACTAGTTTTCATGTTTTATTTCCTGAATGTATTTAAATTATTAATAATTACAATCCCTATTCCTGAGAGGAGGAGGAGGAGGAGGAGGAGGAGATTTTCTATGATTGATTGGTGCCATCCAAGTTGAGGAATGGAGTGTGCGCCCTCTGTTGAGGACAAAGGACAAACCTCGACCGTCCAATCTATGTAATTGAGGACAAGGGGCAGACCTCGGCTAATCTAATCTATTGAATCTTTGACCTCAAAAAGTCTCGTACATAAGATTCGATTTCACTGTTACCCCATATCCACGCCTTACAATTACATCTACCACACACCAACCTCGTATCCATCTCACGTCCAGATCTTCGACACGCCATCTTTGACCTGTGGGGCCCACATTTCATCATGATCACCCTCTCATCAGACGATGATTACGTTTCCAACTGTAGCACTACTGCTAGCAACAGCGAATAGTAACCTAACCCTAAGTGAAGTAACATCGTTGTCTATGCATGTAATACAATTGTAATGCAGGTGAAGTGTCCAGTGTCCAGTGTCCAGTGTCCAGTGTCCAGTGTCCTCCTCCTTTTAAAACAAAAAAGAATTCATTAGAAATAGCTTTAAAAAATCTTGAAAAGCAAAGTCTCTGTTCAAAGACACACCCTAAATCCCGGGAGAAAAAGGGTGAGTTGTGTTGTGTGCTGTGTGTTGGGAAGTGTGCAAAATTCTCATTCTGAGCTCTGACTAACTCAGGCCAGGCAAGTAGGCAACTACTGAAATAAAAATGTCTTTCATTTTTGACCTACACACTCCATAAAATTCCTGTCAACACCGGTAATCCACTTTCCTTGCATTTCAAGAAGCTCTTCTCTTCGAGTCTAAATCTCCTGTCTAATATTATAGTGTCTTATTTTATCCGATGAATCTCAGTCATTTATTTATATAAGTCCCGCGTAAATTGAGCATAAGTCCCGCGTGAGTCATGCAAAATAAATGGTTGAGATTTTATGAGACAGAATAAGACAGAGTAATACTGAACAGAAGATCTTGTCTCCTCCTCTCCTCCCTCCATAGTCGGAATACTTGTCCACCTGACCAACACTATATTTTTACTGCCATTGATCAAGAACCACTTAAGTTCTCAATTCTATATTTGAGGGTCTTCATGAGCGCGTCACGAAGATACCATCTGTGCATGGACTTGGTTCAATAAAGATAACACAACTGATCTTTGGAGCTTCTTCATATCTTTAGTGGAAGAGTCAAGGGACATATATCCTATAGCCATATGTTTTCGCAACCTTAAAAGAAAGGAACTATGATGACTATTTTATATAACATTACACGATGCTTTATCCCATTATCTTTTTCCAAATGTTTTAACTCCATCGTTCCTTTGATTCTTAATTTTATTGGGTCCATTAGACGGCTTGTACTGGCCATGGTTTAGCATTGTTTAGAATTGAGAAATGCTTACAGCAAGAGAAAAGGGCATTGACCCTTTTTTTTTTTTCCGTATGAATATATGATTAGTTTATGCCATTCCCAATGCCATTTAGACTCTGTGGGTTCATCATGGCATTTTCCCTGTTGAAAGTGGTAATTGGATGTGTCTATAGTGCCCCCACACTTAATTATAGCTTTTGTTTGGGCAGTTTAATTGGCACTGCTTTACAATGTTCTTTAAGCTTGTGATTGCCCTTTTGACTACAAGCCTTTTTTACTTACTTTTTGGAGATCGGAGATTCAAACCCCATAATCCCTAGTACTTTTGCCGAATTCTTTTGGAAAGAGCTTGCAAAAAGTGCAGTTTTCCAGGAACTTGGACTTTGCATATGCAGTGCCCAGCCCTCTGTATGATACTTACGACCTGCGTCTCATCAAATTTTTCTTGAGCAATCATTTTTCAAAAGAACAAAGATTTTTAGGTATTGAGAAGATAATTCTCATCGTACGCAACTTAATTTCTACCATATAACCAAAAAAAGCTTGGAGCGTACAGTATCATCAGTTTGAGGTATTCAAATATGAGAATATTTCAAATCTACTTATTTTAACTGTACAGATACTGGACGTGGACAACTGTGATCCATTTAGTGTAAGTGTAGGTATGGCATTACAATTTAGCGGACAGGTTACAGTGTTTCCCTGAATAGATTACAATTAAGTGGAATTGGTCTGTTCTGCTCTCAAAAACTTTAAAGAATGTATATTCTGTTAAGCAAAGACTAATAAAGGCCTTAAAAGCACTGCTCCTAATGTCTTTGACATTTCTAACCAATCTCTATCAATACAACTACATGCATACCATATATAGCATATAGAAAGAAAGAAAAATTGTGCCAATGGCTAAACTCATTCACAAGCAATTTTAACATTCAAGCGATGAACATGTGAAAGTTGTATTATGGGATCGGACAACAGAAAATAAAGCCTCAACTTTGACTTCCGTATTTGATGCAGTTGTTCCAATGAAAGTAGACATGAGAGCCTAACTAGATTAATATCCTAATTCTTTAGTGCTTAAGGACAACTTTGTTTTGTTTAATTACAGACAATATAATCTTAACTACTCCCTTTGAAAAATCATGAAGCAGACAAGAGTTTACAAGTAACTTCACTGATTAATTTTGCAGAAAATGCGGATTCACATGTGCACAATGGAGTTACTACAAGACATGCCAAAAGTTAGAACTTTCAAATTCAAATGTTTTGAGACTTTCTAGGATAGACTCTACAGGCCAGGAAAACCACACGGTTTCCTCTTCTGGTTTTTGCTCTAATGGAAATCTATCTGGGAACAAATAATTAATCTCAATCTGACATTCCTATGTAGGCTCCCTTTAGCTATGAGGAGTATTGAGGATATAATAACTTCCTTAAGCAATAGGGTGACACTTTTTCAAGTAGAAGGCTAGCCACTTCAACTTCAACTTGGCCCTGCACGTGAAGTGTTAATTGGAAAACCGGTATTTGCTTGCATTTATCTGATGTAATGTTAACCTCATTCTTGTGTAAGTAAGATGAATACCTACAATTTAATTAACCATTTTTCCAAGAGCCTAGCATCTTCTAATTACTGAAGTTCGAATCTGTTCTTAACTCACTCGTGTTTCCTCACACAGGATAATTAAGGTCGTGGAGTTGGACTGAACCATTGACTGTTTGTTAGTAGCATAGGGCATGAAAAGATAAGAAAAAAGTAGGATCTAAAAAGTGGATGAATAGTCTTCACATCTCCACAATGTCCTTTTCCTTCTCTGATATCCATGTCAGTGGTCTCTTTATAAAGACTTGGCCTACTACTCCCCCCATACCATACCATACCACATCACGCAAAATCTAGACTCACTTACCTTCTTCCTGGTCAATCGCTTTCTTTTCTGTTATAACACTTAGCTTCCACTGCTGGCTAAACCTCATTCCCTATACTTCTACTAATAACAATGTCCACCTCTAAAACCTTAGACAAGCCCTTCAATAGATATGAAACCGTTGAGACTAACACTGGTTTTGCTCTCATCCAGCGAAACACCTCACCTCCACAACCTGGCGAGAGAAGAGGTCGTCGAAAGCAAGCAGAACCTGGGAGGTTTCTTGGAGTTAGACGGCGACCTTGGGGTCGATATGCTGCTGAAATTAGAGACCCAACAACCAAAGAAAGACACTGGCTTGGCACTTTTGACACAGCTCAAGAAGCTGCTCTTGCTTATGACAGAGCTGCCCTTTCTATGAAAGGCACACAAGCTAGAACCAACTTTGTGTACTCTGAAAACAGTAGTCCTTTTAATCCTCTTCTTACTCCTTTCGATGTTCAGGCTTTCTTGCCACCAATACAGTTTCTTGTTAACGCTACTCAAACAGAGAAACAACCCATTAATCAGAACAGTCCAGCCATGCTTGAGGTTTATCAGAATGAGACTTCGAATCAGTCAAGTCGTGAAATCTGCACAGAAACATCTGATGGGTCCGCAAATGATAATAGTTTTTTCTTCTCACAGGAGGATTCGAACTCTGGTTACCTAGGCTGCATTGTCCCTGACAACTGCTTGAGACCACCTTCTAGTCCCTCAAAAACAAGCTCCAAAACCAGTAAGTTGAGTGCTTCAAGTTACATCAATGAACATGAGTCACCAGAAAATAATTATTCAGTTACATCAGATACTACAAGCATGTCAACGACTAAGGGTTGTGCCCACGAAAACTTGCCGTCCTATCAAGAACTCAACGAGGGGAGCTATGGAAATCATCAGGGATTTCAGTTTAACTCCGGTGATCTCTCGTCAATGATCACTAGCCAACTAATGGTGGACGATGCATGCATGGCAGCTCTGTATCCAATCGCTGATGGTACTGGACTATCTACTAGTTCAGTTTCATGCTCTCCACCCAATTTCCCTTACGACGACTTTGGTTATTCACTCTTTTGAGTATTTCTAAGTATTACGCAACTCAACATTGTTGTTTTCGTGTATTTTGCGCTCTTTCTTCAGGTTTTCTCGTTTCCCTTGCAAACCTTTGCTGTAATTACACTGGGAACATTCCAAATTTGAGCATGAAAGTTGGTTTTCGAATGTAACTTTTAATTATATAATGTGGTGATCAAAGTCTTCATTAGAGTCTTTTATGAAGCTAGTTTGTGTCGAAACTAAACACTTGAAATATATAAATATAATATAGAAGATGGGAAAGGAATGCTATGCATGTGTCATGTGTTGGCTTGGCTACTTCATTACTGTCTTTTCGGCCCCTTGCCTTATCTTTTTTAGACAAAGGTCAACAACTCTGATATGCAGCTTAAGCACAAAGAAAAGAATTCAGTCGTGATTTAAAATATACTTCAACAAGTTAGTACTAAAATATATAATGCACCATGGCCTTTGAGATGCCTAAGAGCATGTCATGTTTTTGTTCATGCACTTGATCTTCAATCCCAGTGATATATATCGTTAATTACAGGGTAAAAGACAAAAACTGAACCAAAAAATTCATGCAGTTTAAAGCTCCCTAAAGTTGGCTTCTGTAAAACTAATTAACAGAATTTTTAATGTGTCAAATTTAGCAACCAATTAAAATAAAGTGATATGGACCAAGTTTTTTAATCTAGTCCAATTTTTTGACTCGACTCAATTTGAAAATATCATTACAACAAATTAGACTATAAAAAACTAATAAAAGAGTAGTCAATTTGTTATAAAAATATCGCACATAATTATTTGTCAGGTTTCTATTTTATTGCATAAAACATGGTCAATTCTTCTTAACAAAAAAAATAGATGCAACATTACCACAAATCATAGACAAATATTATTAACTACGAATTTTTTATACCTAAAAATACTATAAATACGTAATCAAATATCAAATATTAGTATTTTGGCTACTTTTTATGCATTCACATTGATATATGATTTGTCATGGGTCACTACAATAAAATAACACAATCTGCGACGTTTTATTAATAAAACGTCACAGAATGTTAAGATTTTTCGAGACGTTTAAAAAACGTCACGAAAAGTTCTAATTTTTTGTGACGTTTTATAAAATCGTCGCAAATTTATAAGATCTTTTACGACGTTTTATTGATAAAACGTCACAAAATAAAAACCGCGACGTTTTGTTAAATAAAACGTCACGGTTGCAGTTAAAACATTCTACCTTTTGAGCATAAACAATTGGTTTTCTTAAAACCGTCTACTTGAGATTCTTCCTTAGAAGACCAAAGGGCTGTCTCTCTCTCCCCCTCTCCCCCCCCCCCAGGGCCTCCCCGGTCATCGCTCTGTGCTTCCTTCGTTTTCTTCCTCCTCCAGATCT
>JANVCQ010000231.1:23308450-23328703 GCA_025531925.1 Erythroxylum plowmanianum
CAAAGTCATCAAAATCCATCAATTCTTTTTCTCATCAATTTTCTTAAAACATAATCACATCTTTTACATAATTTATTTCAATCATACTTATTTCTTAATTTTTATATTTCTAAAATTTCACTCAAAAATTGGGGTCCAACACTTATGGTGATGGAGGCAGGGATGGTCTCGACAGTGGCATTTGTACACTTTAAGCCTCAAAGTATCGATGAATCTAGTGTATATCCCAGCTCTGACGTTGTTATGTGCGGGCCATCTCCTTTATCATTCTAAAGTTTTCCATAAGTGTGTTAGGAATTGATTTGATGTTAGCAGAGATTGTATCAAGCACTTTCTTCCAGCTAGGTTCTTTTATGTCTTCTTCCTTTTTAGACTCCTTACTCATCAAGTCCTCTTTTTCCTGTTGAGGTGCGTTGTGTTAGAACTTGCGTGACTAGCCCTGATCTTCAAATGAGTTTTTTAACTAATATCCTGGAGTTCCATGTTATGGGACTTTAGAATTTCAACACGCCACAGTGATGGTGATTTAGAAAATTAGGGAGGTTGACAGTTAGACCACTACAATCCACACCATAGTACATAGTAATGATAGAAACCAAGTAACGTATACCCAAATTTTTTCTCCTCCTATGTAGAGTCGAAACAATAGCATTCATAACATGTGTTGAGGTACACACTAAGACGCTGTGATCCATACACCACAATAGAAAAAGTTCTTTCGTTGAACACTTGTTTGTTTTTAATTTGTCAAAAACCATTTGACATATGAATTTATGAACCGTAATCAAATTATGGAATTTGCAATGTCTCAATTCACAAATTATCCAAAACCTAATTAGATATGAAGCACTCTAATAAAACTATTGGAACATCACACGGGATCTCTTTCTGTACAATTACCATATCACAGTTTCTATTAAATTGCCTAACTCTCATTAATCTGATTTAATCGTATTTCATTTAGTTCACCCTCTCAGTTTATTACTAAATTATGAAAGAATGTAAATAAATCACAACTTTCATCCAATAAACACAATTGGCTAGATTATCATTAAATCAAAATAAAATCTCAAAGGAGAGTTTAAAGCATTGTCAATATTCCAAATCCTATCATCATACTATCCATCTCAATTCTATACATAAATACAATTGAAATGAAAAGGAAATACAACTTCGAATAGACGATAGAAGGCAACAATGTTGGAAAACCTCTTGATCCGGAAGGCACGTCGAGTCAGCTTCGTCTTCCTTTTCTTCATCTTCCTTCTTCTTCTTTCTCTCTCTCAAAATTATCACTTTAGGGTTTCAACAGTGGATGCTTGGAAGCTATCCTTTTTCTTTTCTCTTTATGTTATTTTTATACTCTTTTATATTTTGGGTAACCCAAGATTTTTTGAGGCCCCAAACATCTAAAAAATCCCTCAAAATATGAAGATTGTGAGCATCTACATGTTTTCCCAACGTAGGCCACTATTATGGGCCATTCCCTGAGCTTCTGTCATGATCGTAGGCCAAACCAGCTTCTGTCATGATCGTAACCTACCTGCCATGATTATAGGCTTGTGTTGAGGCTTAGATTCCCTCCGAAACTCCTCCACTCTTCAATATTTACCCTGAAGCAGTAACAAACACATCAAGGTACCCCAAAAATATAATATTTAAGCTTAAAGACTTATATTGACCCATAAAACACTTAAAACACAAATAACTCAAAAACTAACACAATTTAAACCTAAACACATTCCAAGTGATCAAATTAACGGCTAAACACATATCAAACTATGCCTTAAAACACAATGCAATTTACACTTATCGCAGTTCGACACACCTTGCCTACATTTGTAGGGTTCTCACCTAGCTTAATACTTTTCACCTAGCTTAATACTTTCACCAATGACAATAGTTTTATATAAGGCTTTACTGAGCTGACACTATTCAACCCTTATACTATCCCTCATCCTCACAACCTGTAAAAGTATTTCACACCCAATAGTACAACCTCCTCTACTAACCTAAACAGAAGATTTCTCAAACAAGGTTTAATGATAACGAAACAAAATAAATAACTCAAGTGATTAAACAAAAGTCAACATAAACGAAAACATTAGAGATAAAAAGCCACTCCCCTAAATATGCTGCTTCATCAACGAAAGAATAGAAAGTTGTCAACTAAGAAATCTACTATGAATCTTCGATATAGTCACTAAAACATCTCATACATAGTAACCATAAGATGTCTCAAATTCACAAATGTTTCATCACTGAAACGTTAACCCAGTAGAGTTGCAACAACCACGAAAACTGTTGAAAATTTGTGCACCAAACCAATAACAAAGACAACAACTACAACGTCACGAAAATTTCTAAATTTTCACACACCAACACCAAAAACGACAGCCACAAAATTACCCAAGACAACCTTCAATTGTCATTTAAGGATGGAAGAATACCCAGTTGCAGAAAATCATGCAATCAACCAAAAACACAATACCCACTCACAATCAACTTCGTCCCTTACTACCAATCACTGCAGCCAACATAAGACAATCCCATCAAAGAATAAAGATGTGGGTTACTTAAAGAAATCAATTGGAAGATTGCCACTCACCCACTTATACAACAATAATCTTTTTTTTTGGCAATAATCAATTTACGACAATAATCAAAAAGAGAACCTTAACAATACACCATCGTGAGCACATCCAAAAGCAAGCTTATCTCATCATGCAAGAAGTCTTCACATCATAGAATTCTACATTTATATAATCGTAAACCCATCCATATCTTTTACAAGATTTTGTTTTTATCCAAGTCAAACCTAATGTATCTTCTACCTTATCTTGATTTGAATTTAAAGACTTTCATTATCTTAGAGATCTAATTATAAAAAATGCCAAAATTAAATAATTAGATATATAAAATATATTTTAACATATATCATAATTAGTTATTATATATGTTAATTCAATATCGTCAATAAGATTCTAAGTTTATGAATAAAATGAGTAATATTGAAGATAATATTAAAAATGATAATATTTTATCCACATTATTTATAATTATTTAGCTATTTAAAATTTTGAGAGCTATATATATATACATGTAGAGCTAATTACACTGGACCCTTTTATGATTTAAACCTTTTTCATTTCAATCCCTAATTTTCTAGAACTATTATTTACACCATATACTTTTGTTTATACATTAACTGTAATCATTGATGTCATTCTTCGTTGAAATGCCAAACAGAGAAAAGTGAAACAATGACATCTTAGTTATTTTGGTGTTACGTGGCATAACACTTATCTTGATTTTAACACATAAAGGATATCGTCATGTCATAGCATAAAAACACTCAATGTTGAATAGATGGCCATTTCTTTTATATATACACAACTCTACATATATAGATGTCATGTATTTTACGCTTACACACGACACTTGGTTATGGGAAATAGTCTAGTTGTGAGATTGCCTCTTTATGCATGCACAAGACGAGCTCTTAACTTTGGCAGATCGTCTGATTATGGAGGACTTAACCAAATCCTCGTTAATTATAACATCAAAAGTATATATTGTGAATTTATTACCTATTTAACATCAATTATTCCCTATATTCCCATAAACTATAGTCTTAATTTGTTGGAGTGTTAAGGTTTCAATTTAAGGATTTTTGTTTACTAGGGTGTTAACGTTTCAATTATGTTTCCTAGATTTAAGAATTTACTTGTGTTTTTTTATTTAATTTGGATACTTTAACTTCCTTAATGCACTTGAACTTGTCTTATAATGGTTTGTAAAGAAATTCTTGCAGGTCTTACAGTGGTTATGAGGTCACAAAACCTTGTAGACAAATGTTGGTGGGACTGTAAAATACTTCATAATAAAAAAAATCTTTGGAATAAAAATAAGTGTTTTTACTAAAGAAGAGATTGAAGTCTCTTTAACCATATTCAACCATAATGATGATAATTCAATGTTAAAAGAAAATATTATACTTTCCATGTTGTAGGCGATGTGTGGATATCATCTTAAAAGATATTTTGATAACAAAAAGTAATGTATGAATTATGCGCATTCAAGTTTTATGAATATTGTTAATATTAGATAAAAAATAAATTAATATATGTTAAAGTATGTGTCTCTCTTGTGGCAAAATATTACGATATTGATTATGTTTACGTATACTATAGATATTGAATGTTGGGTTATTGAGTATTGTTTTATATAAGCATTTATAGTACAATAGTAGGTGTGCAGCAATGTGTCCATACATATTGCAAGTGTCGACTAAAGGTTCCTTTGTGGATTTCTTAGATAACAAAAAACCCTGAAAAGATGTTCTTTAGATGTTTGAAATATGAAATAAACTCTAAGCATAGTCAATTATTTTTAAGAAAAGAGCATTATTACTAACTTGATAACTATTCTCATTGTTTATGGTAAAGAAAAGAATATTGCAATTTCTTCTTTGGCATGTCGAAGCATTTACTACAAGTTTAGATCTTATAAATGGCTTAATGACAAAGAAAAAGTTAATGGCTTGCAATAAATATAAGGGAGATAATAGTAAACTTAGTTAGGTGTGGTTTTTGATGATATTGTCTTAATTATGTCTGGTATTGGAGTCTGTACATACAGGAAATAGGAATGAAGATGTATAGATGATTTATATGATTGGTTATAGTAGATAGTAAATGTATGCATCTTAGTTATAATAGATAGTAAATGTATGAATCTTATATCCTAAATAGTAAAAGGTACATTTTATCCCTTAAGATTTTTTACCAAAATTTAAATTAGATCATTATGTTTTATGTTATTAAAAAAAAGACCTTAATGTTTGAAAAATTATATCACTTATACCTTAAATTGATGAAACCTTAAATCTTTATCAAAGTTTTGTCACTTATATTAATATGAAAATTTTTAATATGGGTTCACATAAGCTATATTGATAGCTTATGTGGCCCTTTAAACCCTAAATTTTAGTTATATAAAGGATAAAATTAGCTATAAGAAATATAATAAATCATTGAGAATCTTAGCTAAGGAAGATTGAGGATTTAAACTATTAGATATGGAAAGTATTGATAATATCAATAACAATGAAATAGCAAAATTTGATGAAAATATAGAAGTAGAGGGATATAAGCCAAAAACCTAGGAATATGATTTAGGAGGTACCCCTAGTAAATGAAAATGGAATCAAGGATTTGAAAGAAAAAGATATCAAAGATGAAGTTTTAGAGCAACATATAAACACTTAGCAATGGCTCAGAGGATATGGCTAATAAAATCAATAGCAACAATGACATAGACTTAGAAGTTTAAGATGAATATAGTGATTGGTATATACTAATTGATAGTCCTTTAATAGTGCCCCTTGTACTAGTTGCTCTAAACTTTTTATTTAGCAACTTCATTTGCAATTAGACTTAATTGTGGGGCAAAATAGTGATATCTATGACATTTTAGTCAAGCCATTAACTAGAAAGAGGAGGCATATACTTAAATTTCAAGATTTTTTATGAAGGAATTTGTTATTGAATTGTTAAGTCAAAAGCCTAGGGTGAAGTTTTGCCCCTTTCTTTTAATAAAAAGTCAAAAAAATCTTAAGTCTCCAATCTAAACATGTATTTGACTAAGTAAACGCTATCAAATCAATTTGATTGCTTTAATATCATAAGTGATAGAAAAAGAAGTAACAAAAAAATACAAAGGGAGAGAAAGAAGTTAATAATGTTGTAATTTAGGAAGTTGGGACTTAAAATCCTAAATTCCCACATAAGTTGTCAACGTGGCTTACTTGGGCCTCTAAAATTAGGAAAATGTCATATCAATGTAAGTGATAAATTTTTGATATGCTATCAATGTTAGGTCTAAATAATTTAGTTTGCCAAATGTTAAAGTCTTATTTTAACATTGTAAAATGTTAGGGTCTAACTTAAATATGGTGTACAACTTAAGAGGTAAAACATGCCTTCTGCTTTAGTAAATTAATCAAAATGAATTGATGCTTTATTTATTATGTATGTTATACTTCAATGTTCATATGTGCCATATGTAATTAGTTGTTCAAATTTATTAAAGTCATAAGATTGTAAATTTTTAAATATAAATTCGTAAAAAGTTGTTCCATACTAAAGTGACATTACACACTAAATATTGTATAAATAAAAGAAACATTATACTAAAATGTTAATAATGCCCAAACAAAAGACATTGTGTATATATCTTATAATATGATCATAAATACAACATATATAAGACTTTTCATAAGATCCTAAACTTAAAAGACATTTGTGGCTATCATAAGGTTATAAATACAAAAGACATTGCAAATAAGGATGTTCAAGATGATTGCTAAAATTGCATGGTTATAAGGGATCCTAGTCAAGTCCTATTTCCCATAAGTGTAATCTTTTATTTTAATGTTAACTATATGATGGTCATTTGTATAGTCTTCAATCATTAAATTTCATATCCCCTACAAAATGTGCCAAATAATTAGTAAACCCCTTTTTGTTCTTTTCTATATTTAACAAAATTTCATGACATACATCATCATTGTATGCTACCATTCATTATTTCTTCTAATGGAATATTTTTATAATTACTCTTGTTTTGACATTCAAGCAAGCTAAAATTAATTGGTCCCTTACATTTCTCATGTACGCATTGAAATATTTGGTAATGTTGTTTAATAGTAATTCACTCTTGCATCTTTTTCAAAAGCATATTTACACCATCTCTTTTTCTTTTTTTTTGTATCTAGTCCTGTGCCCCTTTATTAATGCTCTCCAGCTTAAACAATTACTTTTCATATCCTTTTTAGTAAAATCGAAAGCCATATTATACATATGATATTTGGTGACAATAGAGAGTTTATATTTCCTTTATAAGTTTGCCCATAAATGCTTGAAACAATAATGATGATCAAAGTGGGTATACTCATGTTCAAACAATTTTTGTTGGCCCTGCATCATATGAATAAGAGAAGTTCAACATCAAGTTGAAAGATACCTTAGAACATGTATAAGTAACTACGACCAATGTCATCAAGTAAATAACCTAAAAGGCATTTCTGACTCTTATTATTCTCAACTCTAACAGCAGTCGAAGCTAAAGGATATATGATATCATTTCGATCCCTTCCAACAGTTGTCAATAGTTAGTCACTATATTTTATTTTCAGATGACAACAATCAATATATAAAATAGATTTAAAAGCATCGATGTACCTATATTTCACTTGTTCTAGACAATTCATGAATCATATATACCTTAAGGAGTATTGATATTGAATTTATTGATGAAGAATATGCCTTAACTGAAGAATACTTGAACTTTACCTATAAATATTAAAAAGAGTTTAAGCCATAGGAACCTTAAAGAACTTTTTACATTATAAAAATGTCTATTGATTTTTTAGTCTAAGGCTTCATTCCTACATTACCCAATGTTGAAGTCCATGAATCGAACCTTGACTTACAGTTTCTCAAAGAGGAAAAATATCTCTAATAACTTAAGCAAAGTTGAAATCTATTTCCCATGGTGTATGTTAAGTGTGGTGAAAGTTAATCTTGGTACTTAGTTTGCTACATAATTCTTTAAATTGTTAATAAGAGCTTCTTATTCTTTGTTCTTATATCATTTAGCCAGTGATAAATCTTAGTTTGCTTGATATGGAAATAATAACTTGCACAAAACTTGTGACATAAAACTCTTCAATTTTGAATATTAAAAAGAGTGAAGGTCAAGTAGAAGAATGGAATTTTATTTTCTTCATCGCTCTAGGACTGATAGCACAACGGTCCTTATACAATTAGGTGGCTTGATCATTAATTTTTCATATTTTAAATTAAAACCCCTTATCCTGCAAGTACATAAATCGAAAATTGCAGTATAGATAGGTATCGTCCTATAGGGATTGGTTAGTCACCGAAATAATCCAAATTTTGTTTTGTTCAAGAAACTTAAACAATTAGATTTGAAAGATCCAAAATATAAAAATTAAGAGTCATACATACACACTTTAGAGTTATCACAAAAGTAAGAATACAAATTTAGAAAATGGTGAATCAAAGTATCAATTTAACAACTTAGGATTGTTATTACCTAACTATGTATTCTCTCACTTCAGCAATGTTCATTATGTTTATTCCAAAATTTCCTAATGTCTTGGTTCTTTCGCTCTCATTACTTGAACCAAATAAGCACTGTTTAATGAAGTAAATGAATTATGTAAGCTCTCATTTCCCATTTTTCACTTAACCATTAAAAGGATATGAACAGATTTTGGACAGCCACTTTTTCATTCAAGATCTCTCTCCAAATGACAAGGTAACTTATATATGGAGTATTCTTGGTGTAAGCCCACTCTCATGATACTTGTTATCATTTTTCTTAACTCCACATCTCAATGTGAGCTAAGTATGGACAGCCATATCATCCAATAAGAATTGTATCTTGCAAAAGCTTAACATTAATGATGGTTCGACCTAGGAAAATTCCAACTTTCCTTTGGGTCATATGACTCGCTTTCTCTTTAATTCTTCTATCCTTCCATCGCTCAAAACCACCTTCAAACCTATTGATTAACAACAAAACTAATCACTTAATCATGCTTGCAATTAATATCAACATAATGTAAGAAAAAGATGCACAATAATGCCATGTAAAATTCATGCAAAACCTAATCTTAAAGACCTAATTCACACACATTCATGTATATTCACGTACATTCATACTTATTCATGCAATTATATGAAACTAAGACAAAACATAAGCTAAACAAGTTAACAACAATCAATTTATCACAATTAACTAACAAATTATCCTAAGAAAAGTATGTACAAATGCCACTTATCAACTCCTTCATACTTAAACTTTTGCTTGTCCCCAAGCAAAATCAAATATAAAAAATACAAAGAACGCAAATACACAAAAACATACATGCATATAATGTCAAAATGGATGGCTGCTGACTCGAAACGTTATGCAATCAACTTAATCGTAAACAATAGTTATATCACAAGTTCAATGTGTTGACTTATTTCGTTATACCTAAGTACTTTAATATAAATATACACATTGATCAAGATATAAACACCTCAATTTTAAACCTATGTCACTCATAGATGTGCATTTACAATTATCAATCATTTAAATGGTTAACTATCCAAGTTATCCTTTCATGAAATTTTTAGCTTGACGCGATGAAAAGCATTAGTGATGACTACCCCCAGTTACTCAACTAGGCCACGTTTGTTTAATTTATTAAGTTGGCTTAGTTGGAGCATCATTCTAGCCTTTTGACGCGAATACAAACATTTGTGATGAATGCCCCACTCAACTAGATCACAACTCATAACTAGATACTAGCTCTATTTTTAACCCTTTTTGGGTCAGCAAAATTGTTATTAACACACACTCTTTTCTTTTTCTTTTTTTGATCTACTTTATTTCTTTTAGCTTATTATTTTCATGAAAGGGAAACTAAGATTGTCTAACGACTGTTGCAGAATTTTTTGAAAATTCTATTACATAATTATTGTCAACCAACTGGCCAACTGAAACAAGGTTAGTGGTAAGATTTGGAGAGACAAAAACGTCTGTTAAAGGAAAAATATCACCAGTGGCTGTAATGGGTAATAAATTTTCATCTGCAGTATGAATTGTAAGATTTCCATAATATTTCGTTTAGGATTTGAGCATTATTTGTCATATGATTGGATGCCCTGACATCACAAAACCAAGCGGATGAAGTAGATTAGGGTTTACTGGAGAGTCCTAGGCTAGACATTGCAGAGAGAATCATCTGTACCATCTCAGGTGTTATAGTTTGAGCAGGAGCATGAACATTTTGTGTTCATGAGGCTGTATCCACTGAACCACCAGCATTAAAAGATCTAACCGAGGCAATAAATGCTATTTCAGATTTCCTGGGAGGTCAGATTGGATATTCCTTGATAATATGACCATCTCTTTTGCAATAGTTGCATAATTTTCTGGGACAATTCGAGGCATAATGATCAAATACTTTGCAGTAGAAACATTGAACAGCCCTTGGATCCTTACCTCTTGGCTTCCCTTGGGCTGCATAAACTATTAAAATTGATGTGGACCTTTGTTGTTCCATGGCTGCTTGAGTGACAATTCGTTGCTCCTCTCGTAGTAGATCATTAAGGCATATATCCAAGGAGGGAACCGGATCTCGGTTCATAAGATTGGACCTGATACCCTCAAATTCAGATTTCAATTTCATGAGAAATTGATCCCTTTTAGCAATTTCATGAACAGATAGGACAACAATGAGACCTTCAGCAGGTAAGGTAAGGTAGCATAGATTATATTAGTATATTCAACCCAAAGATTCATAAAGCTAGAGTAAAAATCAGAAATAGAGATATTATCCTGATGAATCATGGATAATTCATGTTCAAGTTGGAGTCTACGAGTCGCGTTTTGCTAGTTGTACATTTTCTTGATGTAATTCCTCATTTCAGCTGCAGTTTTGGAGGGTTGAAGATGCAAAACAATGTCGGGTTCTACAGATCCCAGAATCCATGCCATAATTTGTGCATCCCTGACGTCCCACATAGCATATTCATCCGTACCTTGCTTGGGAGTAGGTTTGTTGCTATCAACATGACCCCATAGATCTCTTCCTTTGACATATATCTTGAAGTGGAATGCCCAAGTTGAGTAGTTTTTACCATTAAAATGAATCGCTAAAGAACTAGGAACTAGGAATTGAAAAAAAAACTAGATTAAGAACGAGAAACCAAAAGGTGGAAAAAAAATGGACGATGACTATGTAGAGATCAAGGACTCTGATACCATGTTAATGCAAAGGATTTTCTGTGATAACACTCGTATGTCTTACTAGAGAAGAGTTTGTCTACATATATACACAAGGAGCCCCACCTAAATAAGGAATATACAAAGGAGGAGATTTGTCAGCTCTTTTAATTTAGGTTTGACTATCTAAATAGAAAAGCATATAAAATACATTAATTATTTTAACAAATAAGGTAACTAAATCGGCAAGTTGGCAAATGATTAATTAATTGAATCTTTTGACATTAACATAGATTAACCTGGCATTGAAATGCTTAAGAATGATGCATGAAGACAAAGAGATATGCTTGAGAAATAAATAACATAATAGTTCTTTTCTTTTTCCTTTGCATTTCCGTCTTTTATGCATGTTGTGAGTTGACATGTAATTTGTAAAACCAGTTACTTAAAATATCAGTCTGCAACTTTCTGTTGTTAATGAGAAATTGCTACCTTTACCTCGCTATTATTCGTCTTTGGTGGATGATCTTAATGATGAAAGACTATAATTAGATGGTTTGGTATCTAATATCATTATCCTTCCAGGGTACTTTTGTTGTCAGAAGTACTTCAGCTTTGGTTATACTTGCAGGAAAGCTTGCATTAAGAAGATGCTTCTCAGTAACTGTCTCCAGGAACTAATGGAATTACACCAGGTATCTGCAGTTTGGTACTTTGTATGAACCTCTCAACATGTAAACCATCCATGAAAATTAGATTTTCCCCCTGTTATGGGTTTTCTCAGTTCTGTTTTTTAAGCTGATTACAATGTTAAACATGTTAATA
This sequence comes from Erythroxylum plowmanianum, assembly GCA_025531925.1. NCBI lineage: Eukaryota > Viridiplantae > Streptophyta > Magnoliopsida > Malpighiales > Erythroxylaceae > Erythroxylum > Erythroxylum plowmanianum. The sequence continues at coordinate 23,320,082 of JANVCQ010000231.1, forward strand.
TCTCAATAGCTAGTACTTTGCTTGCAGCTAATTTGTTTGTTTTAACCATTATTGGTACTAAGAAAATGAGGAAGAAGTCACGGATACCGAACAAGCTAAAAATTAGTTTACTTTGACATCTGCGTAGCGTATATGTGGTGGGTGTTTGATTACTAATATGTTTTTAAATTGTTGTTTTGAAATCTGTGTTTCACTTATGTGCCAAGACTTCGTGATATGTTGTATCCTCTTTGTGTATGTCATTTTTTCTCCTTGACATGCAGAGTGTCCTTTCCAATGAGCACTCCTGACCTTGTAATTCACCATATCGCAAAGCTCTACATGTTCTATTTGAAAGGATCGGAGTTAGTATGGTTTTGAGCAATGCCATCTTAGGTGGTTGCTGGATAAACAGTCATAATGCCATTAACACGTCTTTATGTGGTATCCATGGTTTGAGGAGTTGTTGGCAGAGTGAAACAAGGTCCATTTTACTGTCTCCACTTCATTTCGCAAATGGATGTTAAGTGCTTCATGCAATAAATCTGAACTTAGATTCACATGCATAAAGAACTTGTTGGGATAATGGCAATAGTGAAATTGCAGATAATTTCATTTAATTGGTAACGTTACGTGGCATATCTAACTGAATTCTGATTCTTCTGCAGATATGTTTCTTAAGCGAGCAAGAGCTTCCAGAATACGCTGATGGCACGCTGACGGACATTTTTATCAAAAGAGGTTGAAGTTTTACTTTCCATGGCTTTATAAAAAGTTCATGTCTTATTGTATTAAATTCTTCGCTATTTTTTATTTCCTTGTAGTGTAATATTGCTACAATGTCAATGGGAATTTCAGCCTAATTGATGCTCACATCTCTGTTTAGTTGGTGTAACCAGTAACTGATCCAGCTTTGATGAAAATTAGGTCATCGCAGTAGCCTCTGAGATTCAAACTAGATCATATCACTAGGGTGTTTCACACTTACGTGAATTTGACAGGCTTCTTTGAATGCTTTGTTCAGATTGCCACATATGAACTTTTTCCAACATGTTAATACTATTTGTCCACCCACGGTAGGAGATTTATCCTTAGAAATTACAAAATAAGTGCATCCTCATTTGCCATGTGTGGTTATGGGGTCTTAATGGTGCAGTGCTTCAATTGGCCATCTGTTCCTGTTATGGTGCCAACTGCCTTTTTGCTGTTATTGCCCGGTTAAACATGGTTGATTGAATTTTTCTTATTCTGAAAATAGGTTCATGACCATCATTAAGGGTGGACATTGGCACTATGCTGTTATGCTTTTTTCGAATGCTTGTTTTGGCTTTCTTACAGTATATGGAGACACCTTACCTTCAATTCTATGTTGTTTCAGTAAGTCTCCTTTCATTTTTATGTTTTCAAATTAGTATTCGATGAGCATGCCCACCGTGGAAAGATTGGGGTAAGAAATGCTCGGGAGATGGACTTTGAGAGTTTCCTGGACTTTGTTCTTGCCCTAGAAAACAAGTACACTCCAGAAGGGTTGACATTTATTTAAATGTCTTAATCTTTAAAGAGGATTTCTTACCACAGCTGATATCCACTCTCTTTTAAGGCACGTGCCATAGTTTTGCTTTCTTCTTTGTCTACTTCTTAAAACTTCACATGGAAGTTAAGAAGGGGAGCATCAAAAAGCTGAGATACTTCCTGATTTAGTCTTCCTAAATAAAGCTCTGTAGTCTCATGCTTGTAGTAGTCAAGCAAGTTCTACAAGTCTTGAATCTTCAGAGACATGAACCCACTCTAATTGAAATGGAGATGAAGACTAGAATTTTATAGCAGGCATATGAATCCTGGGAGTGACCCTCTAACTGCCTCTGCTCAAATAAGCTGAATGTTTGTTCTAGGTAATAACAAACATATGGAATTTTGCAAGCATTGGATATCTGACACAATTTTCTCTTTTCTTTTTGAAACAGAGATGTGCACCAAAAAATGGATTAAGGGTGGAAATTACGAATTGTTCATTGAGGACGTTAAGAGATGAAATTTGGGATATGGTGAAGCCAGCTGATCCCCTAATGATTACAGTTACTGATCTGCTTAGTTGTAAGCAAGGTGGAACAGTTGCCAGCATGGTTGTAGACGCGCGTGGATTCTGGGCTCATGACAATAGAGAAAATCTTCTTCGGGAATATGAAGAATCCGAAAAAGCAAGAATAGTCTCGTACCAACCAAACTGGTTTCTTTGGTTTTTGAAGGGGAAGAATCAGAAGAGTAGTCTTGTACTAACCACACTGGTTTCTTTAATGCATTGGCTTTAAAGCGTTTGATATCTTTCCCTTCATTAAATTTCTTAGATATCTTGCCTGTTACTTACATAACAGCTTCTTATTCGTGGGACAAATATCCAAGAAAATGATTGACAGAACAACAGAGGTGCTGGAGATTTGACGAAATTTCCCGATGGCTCATCAATCAGAAGAACTTTTGCCCATGCACTGAAAAGGATATCTTATTCTTAAACCTTCAAACAGTGACGGATGCATCAGCATTGATGCTACCTGAATAAGAATTTCTCTCCTATTTCGTGATCCTCTCCAGCTCCTTAAAAAACATCTCCGTTTAGCTATTCAGAGTTCTCCCTTCTTCAATATTGTGGATGAAGGTACCTTTAGCCTGAAGCCCTCAAAATTACTTGTGCAATTGAGCTATACTCGTAACATTTTCAAGGATATCACTCCATCCATTTTAATAACTCCAACATCCACTTGCGGCCCTGATTCCTGGAGCTCCCACCCCGACGTTTATGCCAAGAAAAGATACATTCATACGTCTCATAATTTGCACTCTATCTCGACTGGACATATTCAACCACCTCATCATACGCCTCCATTACCAGTGAACTCTCTGCAAAACACCTAAAAACCATTTCTTTTAATTAGGTCTCCAAAAGTGTAAATGCGTTAGAAGGATTACGACTAAGACAAGTTCATACAACTCATTTATCAATTTAGAGCAAATAAAGGACTCAAAATTGTTTTATCCCTCTAAAATTGTAAATGCATTAGTAGACTCATTTACCAAGCTAGAGCAAATAAAGGACTCAACTGTTTGATGCCTCCAAAAGTGTAAATGCATTAGTAGGATTACGACTAAGACACGTTCATGCGACTTGTTTACCAATTTAGAGCAAACCATTACATCATGCAATATAATTACTGCTCTCTGTTTGATACAATGAATGCATAGAGGATAGCTGATTGGCTGCTAGAAGAGCATATCTCTGAATGCACAACAACCCCAAACCAAAAATTAACAGCTCTCATCTATGTAGCTGTCTTTCCAAAGGCTGCCAAGATTCAAAATTTTACAATTGAGAGGAATTTGAGTGCAACCTACCTCCCACAAAAATAGTAGAAAGAACAGTAAGCAGAGTTACTGACTAAAACTGACGGGAAGCCAAAATACTGTACAGGTGAAGCAAATATTTACTGTACATGTGTATTTGTATGTGATTCCTATTTTCGGTTTCATCTATCTTTTAAAGCTCATGAAGACCACATATCATCATTTAAATTATTGTAATTAATTAGTAGACATACTCTCAACGACAAGCTATTATCTTCTTAGTTTTACACCTCGGGTCAAATTTGAAAAAGAGATGCTAAAAGGAGCGCACTTCGATGATGTATACCTCAACTCGTGCCAAAAAGTGTTAGTCCACTTATGCAGGAAGGGTTGCAAAGGTGCCAGAAAATTTCCCCCAACATTGGATGGTCCTTCAATGTTAGCAATATAAAGTGAGGAAGCCACATGAACAATAACAGAAGGATCAGGGTCCCCAAGGATGGCATGGAGCTCCCTTTGAATCCATGGCTCTATTCTTTGCAGCACTTTTTCTTTCATGCAGCTGCCTTTTGATGTACTCTGAACGTTTGAAAACAAAAAATAACAGTCAATAACAAGGAAACACAACATCAACCTACATGTGTTGGTCAATGATCATACCAGCTTGGGACATTTTGTAGAAGATAAAGGAACAGCTTGCATTCCCTGATTGTATAAACTGCAAAACCTAACACGATTTGAGCCATAAAATACCAAAACTAATAGAATCAGGAAGCAGTTCTAGTTTCATAGCACCACCAAGGACATCTCTTTACCTAGGGATATGAAATTATTACCTGGCACGCCAATGAAGCTTTCTCTGTGCCAAAACATGTGAAGGCGCACAATCTGGCCCCCCAAAACTTCGCTTCCGTGGTAATGCTCTACTTCTTCTGATATCAGCATTCAATTCACTTCTTGATCTTTGTATCGTTCTGATGATAGCAACAGATGAATCAACAGCTAAGCTCAATAATTCTAATTTTGACTTAGAAGCATAGTTTTCAATTGTGAACTACAACCCTCTGCATCTGCAATATCCTCGACAGCAATCACCTTAATTATCCAAAAGGTTAAATTTTTCTTCTCATACCGTTGCCAATCTCTGGAGGAGAAATCGGAACCGGAAACGACCTTTTTGTGACCGTCTAGAGAGCGCAGCTTCTCTTTGAAGAAGCTTCGAGAAGAGAGATTTATCTTACAGAACCATGAATCGAACGACGCGTTGCAGAGGGGACACCGCCTCATCAGTTCACTCCACTTGCGAATACATTCCACACAGTAAGCGTGCAAGCAGCCGGTGACGACTGCCGCAGCTCTGCGGTGGTGGCGGGGATCGTCATCTAGAAATCTTAAACATATCGGACAAGATTGCCCCTGGATCGCCGGCAAAATTACTCTCATTAGAAAGTTTTCGCGACTCAGATATTGCTTCCGAGGCTCCATGCTCCAACAGAGGTGGCCGATGTTGTATCCAGTACGCAAGTAAATGGAGAAAGAGAGAGAAGATAATAGTAGGCCCAATGAGAAAAAGCCCAAAAAGAGGTTTAAACCAAGAGCCGAGCGGATTGAAATCTGTAAGCTTTTTGAACAGCTGAATTGTCTTGTAGTTGAGTTAATTTCACACTCGAAAATGGAGGTCTCGAAGGATCAAATGCTCGCTCTCCTCAGTCACGATCTCCCTAACTCCGCTCAGATGCTCGTAAATTTCGATTCTCAACTCACATTTATTTGTATTGCGGAAGATCGACTTACTTCACCGCTTCTTTATTGTTTGCAGGGTTGCTTCTTAGTTTCTTCCTCTTCCGTTAACACTGATGCCAACTCCCACCTCAAAGCGGAGAATCTGGTTTTTCCCATTTTTCCTATTAATAATCTTCTCTTTGTTTAAAGTTGATCTCTTTCAAGTTGGAAAAGAAAAATGCGACTGTGTTTGGCTGCAGATTCTTCTTGGAGACGCATTGCTTCGGGAGAGAGAGTATCGCCGCGCGATTGTGAGTGAGCTTCTGATATAAGAAGGGTTTACTGTTTTTAAGTGATTACTCCATAGTGGTTTTTTTTATAAAAACTTTTTGTGTGTTGTTGTTGGTAGAATACATACAAGCAAGCTTTACAGTACTACAAGTTGGTTCCTAAACAAAATCCAACGGCTACGAGGAGTTCCTTGTCAAACCGGTCTTCTTCTCCGAGTTCTTTTAATGTCTCGGCAATCAATGAAAATGAGGTTTATTTGGGTTTCAGTTTTATCTTTGTTGAATTTATTTATTGGATGATGTGACACAAATGAGAATTGGTGTTGTTTGCTTTATGTCTGAGATTTATTCCGTTCAATGTGTATCCTGGCAGGTGAAGTTCAAGATTGCTTCGTGTCATTCCTCATTGAATGAAACTAAAGCGGCGCTTGTTGAGGTTTTTTCTTTTGTTGCCATGTGTTTCTCTTGCTTTTTTTTTTTCTTGTTCTTATGCAAATGCAGCATTTTAAAGTAGTAACTACAATTGAAAATCTAATAAAGTTTTTAAGTGCAGCTAAATTGTGGTAGCCAAATGTCTACATGATTTACTGGTTATCTGAATAGTTTTGTCTATGTTACGAGTCATCTAGGAATTGTTATAGGAATTCTAAAGGCTTGCATGTGAAATGCACTCTTGTTGTCTGGTTACTACTAAGGTGCTTGATTTTAGTTTACTTTTTGGTTTCTAAAATTTGTGTATGTTTTGCGTTGCAGATAGAGGGAATTCCTAGCAAAGCAAGAACTTTGCAGATGAGTCTGCTCATGGCAAAACTTTACCGAAATTCTAGACACAGTCGCTTTGCTATAGCTTGTTACAAAGAATGTCTAAGGTTGGTCATGTTATGTTGGCGTGTTAGTCCTTCCCACTTCATTTGTTTTTAACCTGTCTAGTGTTTTATTTGTTTTTAAACTATCTAGTGTCTGAGTCCTATGACCTTCCTTTAACTCCATCAATACTCCCTACCCAATTTTGGTTCAAGTCCCAATATTATAGATATGAATTCACTCTTTATTAGTTGAATGTATGTATGCCGATCTTCACCTCATAAGTGCTATGTTGTGTTTTTTTTATTTAAGTGGTTGGACATAATATTGTGCTTCAACTTTTCAACACCTTATAATATTTACACACATAGACAAGTGTGTCTTGGACAAAAGCTACATGTTCCAATTGAAGCTTCTACTGCCTTTAGAATTGGAAATAGGATGCCTTTCTTTATATTTTGCCTTGTCTTGGTTTACCTTGTCAATAAAGTGAATTTGTAATCTTCTATTGCAATCTTTTGGTTGGCGAAATTTCCTAGGCTTTCATGACTGCAATTATCTGGGCAACCTGTTAATTAATTATGTACCAGTAGAATGATGTGAGATTGTGTGATTGCTGGCAATATTTTTGCATAATAGTTTCTGATAGACCCTTAATTAAGAAAGGTTATAAAAGGAAGAAGGGGCACGTGGGGTTGAAGGTATATTCTAGAAGACAGAGAGAGGGGCTGCAGGGGGAAAAAAGGGGACAATCCTAACTAACTTGGCAGCAGTAGGGCCCACTGGGCAGGAGAGAGGAGGGGGTATTTCTGCAGAACATGAGGTGAGAAAGGACAAGGAAAAAATAGAGAGAAGTTTGGGAGAGTGGTTAGCCTCTCGAAAGCTAACCAAAAAGGGGGAAGAAGGTGCTGTCTGTTATGGGAGTTCTTTGGAGGAGAAGGTTCAGGAGGAGTCTTGTGAGCCTACATTACTGCTATACTTCTTTTCTTTCTATTTCTTTGATCTAGAGCCTAAGGGATACATTGTTATTTACTTACTAAGCACTGGGTGTTTGGATACTATAATAGAATACATATCAGTAAAGATTGCTAGTGTTCTATCAACTTGGTATCAGAACAGTAACGTTGGGGCATGGTGAATACCAGAATGGAGGCCAGAGTGGATCAGGTAGAAAAGGAGCTAGGTTCAATGAAGGGGGACATGACCGAAATTAAAGGGTGGTTGATTGAACTAAGAGACTCTATAGCCAGAATGGAAGAGATGGGTAGGAGGCTAGGGAAGGAACCCATGGTGGAATTGTTGGAATCTAGAGCTGAAGGAGGAAGAAGAGAGATGGCTGAGGAGACGCGCAACCTTGAGAGATTCTGGAAAATAAAACTACCCATTTTTGAGGGAGATGATCCGATTGGGTGGTTGTTCAGGGTGGAGAGATATTTTGACATAAATGGGGTGACAGAAGTAGAAAAGATGGAGGCGGCAGCGGTGTGTCTAGAAGGGAAAGCTCTCAATTGGCTCCAATAGATGGAGGTGAGGAGTCCACTACGTACCTGGAGAGAGTTCAAGAAGGAACTATTGGAGAGGTTTCAACACTCTCGACAAGGGGATCCGTATGAAATGCTCATGGTGTTGAGGTAGGAGGGGATCGTGATTGAGTATAGGGAAAGGTTTGAAGCCCTTTCAGCCACAGTGAGGGAAGCTTCTAATGAGTGCTTGATGGGAGTTTTCAAAAATGGGTTGAAGGTGGGAATAAGGGCTGAGCTACGGCTAATGAAGGTTGACACCTTAAAGGGGCTTATGGACTTGGCCCAAAGAGTTTAGGAAAGGAACTAGATCATGGAACAAGCACAAGAGGAACACTTGGGTAAGCATTTGAGGGGCTGGGCAAATCAGAGGGGAGCTGGACCTAAAGAAAATTGGAGCTGGGTCACAGGTCCAAATGACCCAAGTAGGACCACCAGCTACTTTCCCAACCGGGCAGCAGAGACAAGGAGGGACATCACACTGGTGCCTTCAGGGACGGGTTCAAACAACATGGCGACCCGAACCAGCAATGCTACTCCAACTACTGGGGCTTATTGGCGACTCATAGAGGCTAAGGTTGCCAGGAAGAGAGCGTTGGGAGTCTGTTTTAAGTGTGATGAGAAGTATAGCCCAACCCATGTTTGTAAAAATAAGCAACTTAGTGTGATTGTGCTGCAACCCATCGATGAGAAGGGAGAAAGGATCTAGAGGAGGATAATTCTGAAACAGAGGAAGTGCTCAGGGAGGAAGAAAATGAACCAGCTACCCTAGAGCTGTCAATGAATTCGGTGGTAGGACTTACCGCCAATAACACTATGAAGTTATTAGGGAGTTAAAAAAAAATCATTTATTATTTTCGGACAGTAGTAAAGAAGGACAGTATTCAAGATCTTATCTAAAACTTACAGCAGCTTGCCAAACAAAGGCTAATAGAAAAAAGAGCACAGGGATTACTGGCATAACATCCACT
>JANVCQ010000231.1:23340615-23355999 GCA_025531925.1 Erythroxylum plowmanianum
GGAGGAAGAAGACAAGTTTTGTCTTATTCTCCAACTTAGCTTCTTATATAAGCCTCATGTCCACTTATTTACAAAAAATGCCATTATTGCACTGATTCTTCAACATCTGCTCGTACAATTTCCTATGATCACCGAAAAATGTCATACATCATTAATTTGATGTCACTAAAAATTATTATTCACTGTTCTGCGATTTTAATGACATCAGTCTCAAATACCGATTTATTTCGGTGTACCGGGTAAACTAAATACCAGGTGTTACAATAAATGTCAACTGTCATTTCTCACTTCCCACCTGAGTTTTCTGTTGACAATCTTATAATTTTTTGTACATTTAATTTATGTAAATAATATACAAACTGTCATTTCTCACTTCCCACCTGAGTTTTCTGTTGACAATCTTATAACTTTTTGTACATTTAATTTATGTAAATAATATACAACATTGATTGATAAGTGTAAAGTAAACATTATCCTGAGTGGTAAAATAAAAAATAAGTATCTTGAAATTACTACAAATTAAGAGCTTAGACAAAATCTTAAGATACTTAAAAAATAAGTATCTTGAAATTACTACAAATTAAGAGCTTAGACAAAATACATTCACTTATCCGGAAACTATGCAGGTGGTGAAGACAGATGCTCTAATTGTTGCAATGAGGTCCTGTCCCTATCCTTCAACTCATCCACCTCATTACGAAGCTGGGCTATGCACTCCATCAGTCTCTTTATTATGTTCTCAAGCTAAATGGCTCTCTCATTTGATTTGCGGACTGCTTACTCTCTTCAATAGTTTCATAGTTATGAGACTATCGTTCAATGCTTTCTTATATTTGTTCCTATCATTATAATTGTTTATGTTAATAAGTGATACTTTTTAAGAATTAATATTAAATTATATATTTTATATACATAAAGTTGTCTACATCGAGTGTTGATGAAGGTCACACTATTATGCTTCTTTGTATGAGCGTGCAAAAAGAGCTGGCGTGGTGTAGGCTTCTTACTCATAGATTTTTCTTACATTAGAATAAATTGTTATAAGTGAACTACAATTTACAAAAATTTTAGTAGAATTTTCCCTATTTTTATGATATTTACCCCCTGTTAGACAAATTTTTAACTCAATAACACAACCATTAATGGCACTGGATATTTATAAAATTATTATTCTCCATAAGGCACATATATTTTCATTTTAAATTTCAAACATCAAGTTACATTGAAATCAAATTTCATACATCTAAGTACAAAAATCAAAATATAAGTGTAAAGTTTTTATACTCACAAGTTGAATTGTAGGCTCTTGGTGGGTCAAAGATCCTCCAGTGTGTATGGGTAAACCCTTTCCTTTTGATACTCCATGTCTGTTGGTAAAAAAGCATTCTGAAATGGATATTGCCTTGGGAAATGCCCAACACTGCTGCCAACAACTTCGTATTTCTTCAAATATATATGGTGGTCATGCCCTATTTTTGTGTATCGAAAGCAAAAAAAGTCTCTATAACATGTACAAGCTTGCCTCTCCTATACATTATAAATTACAACATCAATTTTGGATCCCAAAAAATTTTTTTGATAAAAAGAAAAACATACTCTAAGTACTATAAATGACAATATTTATCTACTTAATGTATTAAATTAGATAAAATAAAAAGATTAAATAATAAATTTTATGTACCTCAAACTCTTGATAATAAAAATTCTTTGTCGATTGAGAGACACTCTTCCATATATAACCCTCAGAACCTATCCTCTCCTTAAACTTAGATGAGATATTTCTTGAGCACACTCTAGAAGGTACCAACCTAATATATAAATTATTTTAGATCATTTTCAAATTAAAACCTATAACTTTAGTAGAAACCTATGGTGTTATCATGTATTACAAAATTTTTAAAATTTTACTTACAAATTGTTGACAATTGTGATGTATGTTCTTCCATCAACTCCCTTAGCTCTAGGTTGGAGGTTGCCTCCTTCATTTGCAACGTTTACCTCTGATATCTCTATCAGCATAGGGGTGGTGGATGGTGTAGAGATGTTGGATGGTGTAGTAGGGTTGTTGGATGATATAGTAGTAGGTACAAAAGGTGATGCATTATTTGGATTGCAATAGCATCTGCAAAAAGTGATGTTTCACTTAGAAATGCATTGCCCTCTCCAAATCATTGTAACCTGAACCTTGGTCGTATCATATTATTGTTTTCTCTTTAGTGGCATATTTTTAACCTGAAATTTACATTTTATTATTGATGCAATAATAGATTTTTTCATATAATATTCTATTACAAACACAAATTAATCTCTATCAATACTTAATTGTCAATAAAAATCATCATCATCTTCTTTTTCTGAAGAATTAGAATCAAGCTCAGGCTTCTCTTCCAATCTCTTGCCCTCCTCATCCTCTCTAGATGAAATTTCAACATATTTATTATTTGGATCGTTCAAAGGTTCATTCTCGTCATATGTTACACATGTATTTATTTCATAAACATCTTGAAAAGCTTCACTTTTAATTCTCTTATTTTCTCCTTTTTCATGTAATTTAAAAAAACCTCTAGGTTTCACTTTGCATATGACCAACCAATTTGATTTATCTCATTGAAAGCTAGGAAAAAGGACATAATACACTTGAATTGCTGACATTGCCAACACGAAAGGTTCAAATTATCTAAATCTTCTTTGCTGGTTAATTTCATCTAGATTATATCGACTATGTACTTTTGTTCCAACATTACGAGTTGGATCAAAACCATTCACACTTAAATATCACACTCTATTTTATTGGCAATGTAGGGTACTCAATTTCAAGTATCTCAATAATTTTATCATAGTAATCTATTGATTCTTCCTGTACATGAACCCCACTATTTATTGTTGCCATGCTATGATTATGATATTCTGTATGAAATTTGTATCCATCAATAAAATACATAGGATACGATTTAACAGTTCGTGAAGTTCCTTTCCTAAGATTATATGAATTTGTTCTCTATTGGAATTTTTTAGGACTACACCAAAAACAATTTATCATATTAAATAGTATAACGTCATCTAATCACTTTGATATGATAATTCAACTATTTCAAATATTACAAGTAAAAGTTTACATATATCTAGAATCACCAAAGAAAATGTCTTTCAACTTCTTTATTGATATCATCCTATGTTGTTTTGGGCATTAGCTCGTGTAAACATTCCTCTTATAACCTAAAAGTATTATTATGTATTTTTAGTTGTGAACAACAGTAACTTCAGAAATTCAAATAATCTATTTCAAAATCAACTTAAACTTACTGAATGAACGGTTGAACCTCTTGATAATTCAATAAAATGTAACCATAGGCAGCCTCTATCTCTTCGGCTGTTAACATTCTTCTTGTTGAATATCCTTTTGTTCATCCTGAATATGTGAAAATAGATAAGTTACCATCAACATGACCCGTTTATCCCCCTTCATCATTATGAGGAACTTTTCTTTCTCTTGTGTGCACGTGCGACTCAAAACAATGTGAGCAAAATGTACTTGCTTCCTCCACTAAATAAGCATTACCTTCAACTCTAGCCTTATTTTTGACATTTTTCTTCAAGTGATGCAAATACCTACATTACAAATAGGGTTATTACAATTTTGTGATTAAAACATGCTGTAAATTTTATTTAAATATTAACTATAATTATCTCTTAAATGGATACATCCATCAATATTGAACCGGACTAACAAATTTAGCTTTATGTGCTAACTGTACGGGTAGATGCTCCATATAATCAAAGAAGCTTAGAGGAAAAATCCCTTCCAATTTGCAAAAGATAACTGGAATTTTCCTTTCTAGTTTTTCCATTTTAGCAAACTTTATTTCATATAATGTTAAGCTTTTGAAAAAAAAACTTAATTTCGTTATAGCTTCCTCTTGAAATGAAATTGGAATTTTCTTTGTATAAACACATGACAATCTGACTTTTCATCCTAAATAATTTGTACTTCCTTATGTCCGCACACCTTACCAAGTTTGAAACATAATCATTGGGAAACTTTAGACTTTTCAACCGTTCACACAAAATTTTCTTTTATTTTTTGTCCAAAGTATAACATGATTTTGGATATTTACAAGTGCAAAAATCTTTATCTAATTCATTCCTTCTAAAAAGAGTTTCAAATCAACTTATGATTTTGCATTGTCCTTTGTCCCCCCTTCAATGTTCATTGTGGTGTTGAACAAATTGTCAAAAATATTTTTTCAATATGCATCACATATAGATTATGATGTATCAAATTACTTTTCCAATATATAAAATCCCAAAAGATAGCTTGTTTTCTCGAACCAAAGTTTTTATTAGTGCTTCTATTAACTTCTTCAGCTTCAAGTTCTGTAACTTTTAGCAACCCTAATTCATCAATCTCCTGCAATATCTCTTCAACATTTTTGTGAGGAGGAGGAACTGTTTGTACCATCCTATTCTTAATAAACTTTTGTTTATTGCATCTAAATGGATAATCTAGAGGAAGAAATTTCTTGTGGTTGTTAAACTAATAAACTTATCAGAATCATTGCTACAGTAAGGGCAAGCCAATTTTCCTGTTGTGCTTTATCCAGACAACATAGCATACGTAGGGTAATAACTAATAGTCCACATTAATGATACTCTTAACAACAAATTTTATTTAAGAGATACATCATATGTCTCCACACCAAATTCTCAAAAATGATACAATTCAAAGGCCAATGGTTATAAGAATACATCAATTTTATGCTTTGGATTAGTAGGACCTAGCATAATCACCGTCAAGAACATATATGCCTCATTCATACACATTCATGAAGGAAAATTATAAGGAATAATTATGACTGGCAATGATGAATATTTTTGGTGGATTGACCAAAAGGTTGGAATTCGTCTATCGACAATCCTAACCTAACATTTCAACTTTTAGCTGCAAACTCAAAGTGGGTGTTATTAAAATGTTTCCATATGAGTGTATCTGATGCATGGCTCATTATTCCATCTCATGTGAGATGCAATAACATCATAGGCAAATAGTCTTTGAAGTCTCGGAGTTAGCAGAAAATAATACATTTGCTTCCAAGGTACTAATTTCTATTTTTAGAACGCTTTCTAGGTTTGAACCTAGATTGACCACAAAATTTGCACTATTATAATTTAACATCATCTCCTCAAAACAACACACATCCAAAATTGCAACAATTAATTTTTTTTCGATTGGCAAACTAGAACCCCTAATAAGTTTCTTTATATTGTTGAATTATCAACTATTGTAGATTAGGAGGCAATTTTTCATTATACCAAGAAAGAATTTTATCTAAACTTTGATCATATATACACCCTTTATACTTTATGTTCAATATTCGAGCAATTGACGATAATTGAGTCACGGTCTTATAATTTTTCTATAATTCTTAGTTTAGATTTTAGTAAGTCAAAAAACTTTTTTGTAGATAGGTTTGGTTCTTCTTCAATATTTTTATATTTGCCTAAAAGGTATAATCAACTACATCATAAACCATTTAGGTGTAAGGATTTTTAGTTGCACCCAGATTATTTATTATAAATCTAGTCCCCCTTCAAACCATCTACATTTATTATGAGTTTACTTCATTACCTCTTAAGGTGCTATAAATTAATGGCTCCTTATTTCGTGTCCACTCAAAATAGTTTGGAACAAACTCTTTTCTTAACAAATGGAGATTCTCTTCATCAATAGGAAGAAAACAAATATGTTTGCACTTTTTACATGGACATCTGATCTTTGGACCTTTCATATAGGCAGGTTAAGAACATGCATACTGAAGCTTCAAATCCCTCAACAAACATAGGATTAATAAAACCATTAGGCCACATTTATTGACAAGTTTACTTCATTACCCTTTGAGGTGATACAAATTAATGGCTTCCCATGTTGTGTCCACTCAAAATAATTTGAAACAAACCTTTTTCTTAACAAATAGAGATTCACTTCATCAATAGGAAGAAAACAAATAAGTTTGCATTTTTTTACATAGACATCTGATCTTTAGACCTTCCATATATGCAGGCTGAGAACATGTATAGTGAATAAAAACTTCAACTGCCTCAACAAACTCAGGATTAATGAAAACATCGAGTGTTAATCGTCTATCCATCCAAGATCTATCAACATTACTCATTTATGCAAAATTGTTATTTAAAGAAGTGATTTCATAGTTAGTATCCTTCATTTCCCTTAAGTTTATTGAACATTTAATCTTTACTTTATAGAACATTCCCTAAGTTTTTATAGGTCTCTAACTATTTCCCCTCCAAATTGAAGCCAACCTATCCTACCATATAAGTTCACAATTAAAAAAACCAATATATATGAGTATCAGTCAAATAAAACAATATGCCAACTAAGCACTATGGTACGTGGCATTGTTTACACCTGTGAATCGAGAAAGCAAGTTTTCACTGTAACTCGTAAGCTCTTGAAATTTTTCATTGATAAGCCTCATGGGAGTTGCATCACGAGTTTCCAACCTACGTACCATCCTAGGGGTTATTATGCCTCAATCATCCATAATTATACAAACTCATTTGACATGCAGTAAATACTCATGTAATTCATTAGCCATCAATCATTCTAACAATATTCCAAACAACAACATACAAAACCTAGATAACTGTGTTTGCATTAATCACCCACAAGTTGATTTTAAACAAACACTGTGGTACGTGGCATTGTCACACCATATGAATCAAGAAAGCAAGTTCTTGTTGTGACTCTTATGCTTATGGAATTTTTCACCAATAAGCCTCATAGGAGTTGCATCACGAGTGTCCATCCTATATACCATCCTAGGGGTTTAGTATGCAAAGAATTGTCATATCAATTACGTGAATTTCTTATATTAATACTAAGTTTGAATTAATCACTTACAAGTTGAAGTCTTTATGTTTCAATTTAAACAATGCCCACATAAATAATTAGACTATTAAATGCTAGTTTAAAATCCCATCAATCATTTTTATAAGTAAAATTACAAAGAACAACACAAAATTGATCACATTGTAAAAAGTACTTAGTTGAATGACTTACCTTGATAGACGGATAATCGCAAACTATAAAGAAGACGAATGAGGTTGGATAATTATCGACACTCTTCAACATAAAACACTTTCTGTAAGAAATACAATAAAAAAAATATAAAAATTAAGGACCATACTATTGGAAAAGCTAATCTAATCACTAACTTATTAGATGTAGATGAATGAATTACATGAAAAAAAAGCTTACTTCAACAATAAGAGGTGATGTTTAAAGTGTCTAAGGATGAGGAAAATTATATATAAGACCTATCTAAGTGAGAGTGATGAGGATGAGCTATACATTAGATGTGGGGCTATAAGAGGCGTAGTTTTCTTTAAGCTTAAGCACTCCATTTTGAATTGACCAATTTGTGCTCCAACAGGAAGCATTCTTTTGTGTTAAGTCATTATTATTTTAATACTTTTTGTTTCCTATAAAAGGGAACATTGTGACCAAGCCTATGTAGTTGAATATATTTTTGGTGATTAAGTTAATTCTTCTCTTCTCTCTCTGTGCATATTTGTGTGAGTTTATTTTGTCATTTTGATAGCATATTTTGTTGAACTCTAAAATATAGTTCAACATTAATCCTTGTTAATGACTATTATCAAGTAATTTGACATAACTTGACACATTTTATGTTTCAACAAAATTAGGGACATGTGGATTTATATTTAACTAAGAATTTTTTAAAACTTGTCCCTACATTAAAATTGAATTTTATTTCTGTGTTCATTTTTTAATTAGATTCATAATTAAATGCAAAAATTAAAAGTAATTTAGATTTTTTAGAGCCTAAAACTCAAGATAGGTAATAAATATAGATGAAAAGTATTCAATTGAATAAAAATGTGCTTCCTTTATTTATGAAGATATTTTGGTGTGAAGAAGAAGAGAAAGATAGAGTTGTTATCAATTTCATTAGTGACATGTATAGAGTTGTTATCAATTTCATTGGTGACATCTACATCAGTCTACTTATAGATTTTTCTAAATAGCAATAGGGAAATGCAAATGGGTTTTCTAAAGCTACCATTTTTGCACTTAATCATTCATAAAAGTTTTTATTTATTATTTATGAATCTAATAATGGTTTTATGCCTTAACATGTTAGACTAGTAAATAATTCAAAGCCAACTTAGGGAAGACAAAATGATGGTTAATCAAATGATGCATGTTGGATGTTGTACTTGATTTTAGTTATTTATTTATGGAATTTAAAGTGACTTTGATTTGTTAGAACTATGTGTAAGTTGCTTTTTCTAAGATTTGTTATTCTTTCTAACTAATGTTGTGACAAAGAGATTTCTAGTTTTATTGCAATATAATTCGCTTATCTTGTTTTTTAATACATGACTTCTTTGTTCAATTGTACTATATCCGATTGGTTAAGTGGAATATGGATCTTCGTATTATAAATTATA
Source organism: Erythroxylum plowmanianum (assembly GCA_025531925.1). Classification (NCBI taxonomy): domain Eukaryota; kingdom Viridiplantae; phylum Streptophyta; class Magnoliopsida; order Malpighiales; family Erythroxylaceae; genus Erythroxylum; species Erythroxylum plowmanianum. The sequence goes on from JANVCQ010000231.1 coordinate 23,349,109, forward strand.
TTTTGAATACAAAAGATCTTTGGGATTTCTTTGTTTTCTCTTTTTGTCACTATATGAAATAAATTATAATTAGATGAAGTATTTTATTAGGTTTCTCACATTTTAGCACTATGTTAATTATTTATCTTTGTGTTGTGTCCTTAAATTTATGGTTGCATGTTATAGTTGTAGGTTTATAATTTCTTGGGTCTCTTATTAACGCTTAGTGTTTTGGCTTATGTTCATAATGAATTAGATGAAAATTCAGTCAAAACTTGATAGGTCATGTTGTGTCACTTCTCTTTGTTTTTGGTTATTTGGCTTGATGTTTCTTAGTATAAAAGTTCATGAGGTTCTTCTTTATTAGAAAATTGAGTTAGATTTTTATTTAATGAAATAATATACTTACAATATTTTAATATTATACTTCTTCTGATATGCATTATACTTATATAATGCTTCTATTAACATTTTTGCATCTTTTTACTTAATTTGGTTGTTTAAGAACCTATTATTTGGTCTTAACTATATGAATGTTCCTAAATGCTCATGGGGTTGGGATATTGTATCTTGATATAGATTGTATTGGTTTTATGTCTTAGAATTTCATTTTCTTTATAATTTTAATATTTGTTAAGTGATTGGGATTCCTCACATAATCGGAAAAGGCCTTCATATTAAACACAATAGATATAATACTATTCAAATGGTTTTGATTTGTATTTGGAATTAAGTAAGAACAAAATGATAAAAAGACAAGATCAATGTTGTTAACTTTTGATATTTTTTATCAAATGTATCCTAAATAATTCTACTAAATTCAACTACCATTATAAAGAAAGTAATTGGTTACTAGAAAAAATTAGTGTTGACATAAGACCCCAAGTATACATTTGAACTAATTCAAAACAATAAGAATGAGCAATTATTCTAGAAGAGAAATTCAATACTCGTTTCTTAGCCATATGGAAAACATCAAGGATAAAGTAGGGATTAAAAGCAATAAAAACATCAACAAATTGTATTAGTTTCAATCTAGGAATTAAGGCAATTTCATTCTATAATTTCATAAATTGGACTTAATAATATTATTTCATTAAATGAAAGAAAACAAGAGACATTTTAGATTCAGTTTTGATGACTGGGTGAGGGGTGATGATGAAGTTAGATTGGTAGGACGAGTATTCAAGTGATATAAGCCTTACATTGTTCTATCTAAACCAATTATATTCCAAGTTTTTAGGTTCTATATTTAGCGAAATTTAAATTATAATTAGAAAAATAAAGAGATCCTCTAATATTTGCTAACATATAATCAATTTAAATAAGATGGTAATAATAGAACTCATGTTAGAATAAATATGGGTTATAGTTGCATTGTGGCATAAGTTTCTTAAACCTTAAGATTAGAAAACACGTGGAAAAACATATTTTCAATAGGTTGTGCAAAAATAATAGTCATAACATATGAAATATAATCATATTTGAAGTGTAGGGACCCCTTGTTTAAGAAGACAAGTGGGAGCAACCCTAAAAGTTAATTGGTTAACTTTTATTTTCTTTGGTTCGTATTTTCTTTATTTTGTTTGACACTTCAACTGTTTTAACATATCTCTTATATGAAATGTAGACAATTAAAAAAACATAAATTTATCATAAATGAGGGACACATTGTTTGATATAAATTTAGACATTTCATCAAACGTTTCGTAGGCAACTTGAATTCATCTCTAAATAACAGAAAATTACTGTATTTTTTCATTATTCACCAACATAAACATATTAAAACACATTATTCACCAACCACAGTTCAAATAACACATAATACTTAAACACAATACCTAAACTAACGTTCATATATAAGCATTTAACAATAATTAACCTCCAATTAACTGAAGATGACGGACGATGGACGAGAGTCAAGGATGGATGATGGACGATGGACAAAAGTGAAAGACGAATGATGGACGATGAATGAAGGAAGAGAATGAAGGACATAGCGACGACAGCTTCAGGTAGGTTTAAGATTAAACGAAACGACATCTTTTAGTGTTAGACCAAATGATTTCGTTTTTTATATTAAAAACATTAAAGCTGAAGCAAACGATGACGTTTAATTTAATTTTATCGACGAAAGTAATGTTCATCGATTGTTTGATATTAAACCAAATGATGTCGTTTTCTTTTCTTAAAAATGTTGAAGCCGAAGCAAATAATGACGTTTAATTTAATTTTACCGATGTAATGATAGTTCTATTGGTAAATTACTGACAGACATTGCTTCTGTCGGATACCCCGATGCTTATTTTTGTCACTAACCATTGCCGCTTTTTACTGACATCCTCCATCGCTCTTTTGTCTTTATATTCCGCCTACAAAATTATCGAGATAATTTTCCTCTGCTTTTACCGATAGATATTTTGTCCATCACAGAATACCATTTTTTTCGACAATATTACATATGGAAAATCAATTCCGCACTAATTTACTATGGTCTTGTTTCCATCGGTAATGCTCCGTCGGTAATTTGTAATTTTCTGTAGTTTACGAATTTTGAAAATTTTCAAGTTGAGGCGGGTTTTGGGAAAATTAAAAGACGATAATTGATAAATTTGAGATATGAACGGTTCTTCTGGTGAACGATGTCCGAAGCCTTTTTCCAAGATTAGGGAAAAAGTTGAAAATTTTTGTATGATTTCAATGAACTAATAGTGCATGTGTTAAATACTTTCAGATCATGAGTTTCGGTTTGATTCCTTCATTACGATTGGGCAAAAGTGATCAATTTTTTATGGTCACACACACGCACATATACTTGAAGAGAATAATAATTAAACAATTGTCACGTTAAGTCTCACTTGGATCGAACTCCTTTATTTGGAACTGTTTCATTTTTTCAGTTGCGTATAAAATTATTCGACTACTTTACACCTGAAGCTCTACAAAATAGTACAGACTCTATTATATATTGCTTTTTTAAAAATAATTTAATAATATTACAGATCGATGTTACCATTCTCGATCTTTCAACAATATTAAATTAGCGAACTTAGCTGTTAAGTGAAATATGTATATATTGGTGTGGCATGCCTTTACCTTTTGGTTGAAATCGTATACAAAGCTAAGGAAGCTAAGGTCCCCCTCACACGAAAAGTCACTGCAATTGTTTTTGTGATGCCACGATCCGTCCATGCATTCTTAATTCAATATTCTCTCTTTTTCATCATTTTGCCTTAAAAAGTTGAAATTCTTTTTAGTTGCCCCTCCCACTTGTATTCCCTCCGATCTTATCCTTATCGAGATGCTTCATATGCATGTGTGGTGTCAAGTTAAAGGTTTTTGACTAATTTGGACTATGCAATGTCTATGACATGTATGCATTGCATATATGTCTATATATATATGGACACTCTTCTCTAATAATGTATTTTGGACTCCCATGTTTTGTAGATTCTAAAAAATACAACTTTTTCTTATAATATATTTGAATTTTATATTAAATAAACTGTATATATACTGGCGTTAGACTTAGGATTGGGATTGCTTTCTCAAAACCCACCAGCACATCAATCGCATCTTCATAAGGCGCTTGCTACAGCTAGCAGCTTTTTGATGTGACAATGTAATATTGTGCCTTCAACCACTTGCTAACTCCTGACGTTTCTGACACATTCACTTGAAGAATGTCCTCGTATCGTTGCAACTGACTTCCGAGAATTTGTTAGGCAAGAAGATGAGCATTTCATATGAAATAAAAGTTCTTATTACTACTGTATAATGCGTATTAATTATTTATCAATAGAAAATCTTAATACAATTTAACAGAAAGATGTTGCATCCCTTTAAGCTGCTATATCCTTTGTTTTGGTTGAGAAATGCAAATGAAATAAGGATCGTTAAATCTCATTTTCAAGCACCCACCACGCGACACTTTGATATGTTGTATAGGGTCATTCAGACTGAATTTTAAGTAAATGAAATTCGAAAATATCTAAAGGTGGCTCAATTAACAATATAATCTCTTGTGCTGTTCTTTCCCTCCCTTCTCTTCCATGTTCACTTATTCAATTAACTTAGCATCCATCAACACTCTAATACATCAAGCAATTAAGAAGAAACAGAAAGAAAAAAAAAAATGAAAAGAAGCATTCAATATATGATTAAAGACACGTCACATGCATCATAACTGATGAAACTATTGGCCCCGCGTATTATTTTCCTATCCAAGGTTGACATTCTCTCGTCATCATCACTCTCTCTGCAACTGTAACACTCTATTCATATATATAAATGTTAGCATTCATGCCCAGGAAAAAGGAAATGTACCGTACGTTACAAATATGTTTTATCTTCTTCTTTTTTGCTTTCGGCAGCATTTGGCTTATCCATTTATTAGGGTTCCAGATTCTGTGGCATCAACTAGCTAGGTTAAACATTTCGTATCATCAAGCCCACAAGGGTCGCTTTCAAGTTAAGGGTTCAATTTTGAGGGCATCAATCCAAATATCTCAGCGAACCTTCAACTTTTCATCATCTCTTGCTTTTTTTTTTTTTCCTTGTTTAATTCTTCAACTGTTCAATGCATGCATCAGTTCCTTATCTTCATGATATTGGACCTATATATATAAGTTCTTATTAGCTTCATTATTACCATCACAGATCAAGTTAGCAACTTTCTAGCTATCACTACTTACAAGTATTCGCACGCTTCTCCTATATCGTCGCTAGCATCTGGGTACCTAGTCTTCCCTTCTTGCGTTGCTACCAGAAGTTTACCTACTTTCATATCTTTGCAGCTCCATAATCACTTGGTCCATCTCTTCTTTGGATTCTAACTATCTCTGTAGTTCCGCTATTGCACAAACGGAAAAGCGTATTACATATTTGTAAAGAATATGGATCGTGTGGCCAAGTTGGCATCACAGAAAGCAGTGGTGATCTTCAGCAAGAGTTCGTGTTGCATGTGCCATGCAATCAAGAGACTGTTCTATGAGCAAGGAGTTAGCCCAGCAATTTACGAGCTCGATGAGGACTCTAGAGCAAAAGAAATGGAGTGGGCTCTCATAAGGCTTGGCTGCAACCCGTCAGTGCCGGCGGTGTTCATTGGAGGCAAATTTGTGGGCTCTGCAAACACTGTCATGACCCTTCAGCTTAATGGTTCATTGAAGAAGTTGCTCAAAGAAGCTGGAGCGATTTGGCTTTAGCATAGGAATTGACCATGGTGTCATCAAGGCGTTCCCTTTCTATTACTTAAAAAGTATAATAAGGCTAACTGGGTTTTGCTTTCTTTAAGATTTGTTTTCTTCTTTAACAGGAAGCGAGTAAAAGATGTGCTGTATGGAAAACAGTCTATAGAGTCATACACTGTTTTAGATTTCTCCCAGTTAATATGCAGCTCTTTTGGCTTTGTATACTTATTGCGGTTAGCTCCTCAAATTTACGATTACCCGGATATATACGACATATACAGTTGGTATAAGTAGCTTCTTGTTTCTTGTCTTCGTTTACTCCTTCAAAGGAAATTAAACTCCTGTACTTCGTCGTCATGGATTCTTAGCTAACGACAGATGATATGTATTCAACATTTTGATCATGAAGGTTTAAGTTCCTTAATCATGACCTTATATGCACTTGATAGACGAATGTTGTTTATTTGTTTCCATGGTTATTAATCAACATATTGACATTGTAGTTAATTGGTTTCTTTTACTTCCACTTCCATCACCAAGACAGTTCCATGCATTGCTGGAAGAAAAACTGATGTACCTTTCAGCAATTTAAGATGGAATATAATTCCTTGTCATGAATAAGTAAAAGGAATTGATTGATAAGGTGCATACAGAAAAAAGCTTTGAAGATTCTGAATTGCACATCACTGAGTATCGAATGCATTTCCAATCAGAAACTGAAATTCCCTGACCGGTATGCATATATCTGGCGTCAGCTGAAATTGTTAGTGATATGTCAATTTCACGAAAACTGAACATATTCTTTGTTTATTGTTAAAATTTTGCATTTTAAGGAGATCATGTTCTAGCTGTTGGCTATGATGTTTTATGTGTCAAAGATGAACACAACTTGATCATAATTTATTTCAGCATTGGCATTTCAAACTTTTACTTTCATAATAAATGTTTAGTGAACTATAAAAATGATATAGAAGACTAAAATTTCTAATGTTCCTTACGTCTTTTCCTGTTCTAGCAATATAAGGGCCCTTCATACTTTTTCCAGGTGATTCTCTCTACATTATTGTCACTTCCTTAAGTTTGTGGAATCAACTAAATGTCCAACTATTATATCATCTCCCTAAAGCGATGGGATCAACCGATGTCTGAATAATTTATATTTTTCTAAGTTTATTATAAGCTAAAATGCTACTATGTTGGAACATTAATTTGGCACACGTACTAAGCCTATATATGCTAAAGTTTAACCCAATTAAGTCACTTCAATGTGTAATAGTAGTAGCATTCTTGTTGGAAAATCAGGTCGGGATCTGATCCGATCGCAGCGGAATAATCACAAAACTTTTCCGTGATTTTTGATTTCTCGAAAACCAAGATCTATTTAATTCTATAAAATTATTAACATGAATCATAATAAAGCGAAAATTTAATTCGTATCTTATTTCGAAGCTTGATCTTTATCTTGATGCATCTCTCGAATCGTTTCTGAAACCGATCCGTCTCAACCACCATAGTCGCACAAGTGTCCGATCTCTAACAATATCCACAAAACAGGTTGAGAGAACTCTGTAACTTTTACATAGATGGTTAAGCATGAAGTGCTAGCTACATAGAGCTTAAGCCTATTTATAATAAACTTTTGGACATTTTAGTAATTTAATTGAAATTAAATATTAATTTCAATTAAACTTTAATTAGAATTACAAATAATTCTAATTAAATA
>JANVCQ010000231.1:23360508-23378353 GCA_025531925.1 Erythroxylum plowmanianum
CTCCTTACTTGTAATGCCATGGTGGTCCCATCATTCTCCCTTATATGGCATAATACCATCAGTCCTAAAACAATATTAATAACCTAGCCAACTATTAAGAATTGGCTTCTTGCCATGAATCATTGGCCCGGTAATGTTGTTGATTTATGTGTTATTTGTAACTTGGCTTCTGAAGACTGTGATCATCTTTTCTTTCAAAGTAATTATTCTAATGTTATCTGTAGTCATATTATGCATTTGTACTGGCATAATTTGGTAGCTATGATTCCTTAATTTGCTCAAGCTAAGAAGGTGTTCCAAAAAAATACATGAAAGGTGCGTAGAACTAGATATTCATGTTATACTTCAATTATTTGTTGGAACTACAAGGCTAGAAACTTGAGAATGACCTTTATGTTATTTAATGAAATGATTGAAAAACGTGTTCTCTCCTATTAAGCTTTGATTGACATCGATGTTTGCAAGGTTGAGAAAGTGAAAGCTGTTGAAATTTTGGTGAATGACATAAGTTAATCAAATGTTTAATTTGCTTATTGATGGATATTACATTAGAGAGATCATAGCTAAGGCTTTACAGTGATGGATGTAATGAGAAAAAGGGATTTATGCATTAATGTCGATGTGAACGCAAGTGAATCACATGGGACCTGGTCTACCCAAGAAGAAGAATAAGGTTGCACCAAGTAGTTTAGTACCTACACAACTGCAGTTGCGGTACCGTAAGCTAATTGGAAGTGCATCTAATGAGCCATGTGCTCGTACACAGCCACAAGATCAAACACCTGCACCTACACAGGCACAAGCTCACACACGTGCACCTTCTGAGCCTACTTCAACACCAAGAAAAGTCACATCTATACCTAGTACTCATCCTAGAGATAAGTATGAACAAATTTTGAATATGCAAAGCAATATTAGTTATCTGTCAACTTCTCAAGAGATGCCTCTAGCTTCTAATTATCTGACATCAGTAAATCACAATATTCTTCCCACTATGGGCTCCTCTTTTGCAAGCACTGCAGGTATGATCTTTCACATCACATTGGTTAAATTTATTAAGATTAATTATTTTGTTTAACTAGCCAATTAAGAGTATGTTATATGCTAATTATAAATTATTCCTTTGCTATTTTATGATCCATGACTGATGCAAAAAAAACAAGGGGTGTCACAAAAGGACACGGATTGGCAAAGATTAGTAAGACGATAGGTAAAAGATTGGAGATAGAGATATCCCCTACTGAAGGACGACCAACCAACTCCATATAGTCTGCCAAATTATCGAGTGAGATTGGTGTGGTATCTCAAACTTCCTTACCTGTAAGAACAAAATTTTCAAAAATTACTAATGAGGAATTAAACATTGCATTTGATAAGTTAGACGTAAGTATTCTAAACCAATCCAATTTGTACGTGTTTTCCATATGCTTAAAGCGTTGATCAATAATTTATAATTTTTTACAGCAAAAGTTAGAAATCAAGACAATGAGGACTGATAACGAAGTACATGCTGCTGTGAAGAGGTTTCTTGTTTTAAGGTCTAAAGATCAAAGGTATAATTTAAAAAAGCATTTTACCGAGCACTAAAAGGATGTGAAGCTGCATAATGTCACAGTGGTGGAGTGGATGGATTTATGCGAGTATTGGGAGTAATCAGCTACAAAGGTTAGTTTTTATTTGATAAAAAAACTTAATTTCACAACTTCTTTAACAACTGATTATATTTTAGTATTTATGAATGGTGATTTATAGATGTTATAATAGATTTTGCTACGTGTATGACTAGGAAAAAAAGTCAAAAAGCCAAATTGGCAAGGAGTCAGGTCAAATGTCTACCAAACTCCGGTTCCAAGGCCTTTGTAGCGATATGACTTGAGATTGTGAGTTATTATTTTTAATTATATTTTACTTTGATTGACATTTAAAAATTTATGAAAAATTACTAGTAATATATTTTTATACAACAGAGTGACAGGGATGGAGAAGAGTGTAACCGGATGAAGCAATGGTATCACACTCATTATGATGAAAGTAAAGATCAATAGACAACTGCCGAATGCAAAGCAAAATGGGTGAGTACATAGTTCATTTACAAATATTTATTAAATGAGAATGTGTATGTAATTAATTCTTACTTTTCCAGGAATTAATTTGTCATGAAATGACACATTCAATAGAACAAGGTCATCTGATGACAGTGAATGAAGTGTGCGACAAAGTCTTGGACACTAGATTAGATTACGTTGTTGGCATGGGAATTGAGCCTCAACCACAAGGGAATACTTCGGTCAGAAAGAGACTTCGAGATGAATTAAAGGAGTCAAAGAGGGTTAATCAAGGGTTACAATCTCAAATCGATGAATTGACTAATCAATTTAAAGAAATACAGGATCGATCAATTTCCCAAGTCGAACAACAAAAAAAAGTCTTGGAACTTTTATGTTCTACACATAATGTTCGTTTATACTAAATATGTACTCATATTGATATATTAAACACTTATGACGTATTGTTTATTTTAATTATCGTATTATGACATGTCTAGGAATTGCAATTAAATAATAAATTTTTTGCACGTATTCAATTCTTGTTATACATGAATAATTATTAAAATTAATTACATGTTAAAAAAATTGATGAATTATTAAATAAGTTTATTTGATAAATAATATCTAATAGTTATTAAATAAATAATATTTTAAAATGTTGTTAAATAGTAAATTAGCAAAAAATTAAATTAAAATTATTTTCAAAAATTTTAAACAAATTTAAATTTAAAAAAGTAATTATAATTCAAATTTATTAAATTAAATTTTTTTGAATAATTGAAAATTTTTAAATTAATAATTAAAATTGATTAATTAGTAAATTATTCCTATATTCAGATAAATGAAAACAAATAAAAAATTATAATTTATATTGAATCATTATTAAATAATTTTTTTTAAAAATATTATGAATAAATTAATTTTTGGTTAAAGTAAATTTAATAAATATCTTAAAATCCACAATGTCTGCTTAATTAAACGTCGCGGAATACAGATTTTCTGTGACGTCCTTCAAACGTCATTAAAACTCAATAATTCGTAACGTTTTTTTCCAACGTCGCCAAATATCGAGTCCTTTCCTGACGTTTTATGAAACATAGCCGATTGCCTTCCACGACGTTTTCCATCAGAAATTGCCGATACCTATTAGCTACCCCACCATCTGCGATATTTTTTGTGATGTTTTAATAGACATCAAAGAAGGTTTTCTGCAACGTTATATTAGCTTTTACGACGTTTTAAAAACGTCGCAGAAGGGCTCCATTTCTTATAGTGTGAGTTCTACATAATAAGGAAAATGATGTAGTTCGGATGATACTAAAAACCTTAAAGAAGAAGATCGGTCATATATGACAAACGATTATTAATGTATGAAGAGACAATTTGTTTTGTAGTGTTTTTTTTCAATAAAGACAATTTTGTCACATTCCTTCTAACGGAATGAATTTCTGCAATTGGAAACTAGTCGCCATGTTGACATTCCTTGATTAATTATATTCACAGTTATATTTTGCAAATGTGAATTTAGAATAAAATTCATTATGTTCAACTCCAATTTCAATGATAAGTTAAAGTACTACAGTTTAGTACTTACACATCTTCAATCTGCCTAATGAGATGAATGTTACCCTTATTAAAATAACAATAATCTATTTACCCTTTGTATCATACCAAAATTTTAGAATTTAAAGAAGATTACATGACCATGTTCTTGATGTACAAAAATATAATATTATCTATATTAGGTTATATTAATATTAGTACAAATAAAAAATGTTAAATACTCTTTTAGACCTTGTATCAAATAGTTAGCAAGCTTTCCTTAGGGAAGCATTAAAGGTCGTAAAAAGAAGTCAACCTATGTACAACTAGTAAAGGAAGACAATACATCGTCTTTGAAACACAACTGCAAGAGAGGGGACAATGGTTATTAGACTGTGAATGTAGAGAAATGTTGACAAATAAAATGAAAATGAAGAGAGGTTCGCTGAAGTAGTGATTAAAACCTAATACAAAACGACGTCATTTCTTGTTAAGGTAAATGATGTCGTTTCCTATTTTGTTGGAATAAATATAGTACAATGTTGTTATAACCAAACAAATCATTGCCAAGTTGAAGACATTATCATATTTGTTGTCACCTTTGCATAACATAATTATTATTACACATAGAGAAAAAATTATTATTACAATACCTTAATGACCGCCATAATATTGGTTGAAAATATTAGAAGTTAATCACATTGATTTCTAATAATATTATACGTTTATTACAAATAATTTGCTAAGTTGCTAAGTATTACATTAAGTGAATGAGTTTGATTATAAGGATGTTCACTTCTTATTAATCATTTTAGAAAAATAAAATATTCTTTGAAAATAGTATTAAGTTAACTTATAAGAAATAAAAGCTAAGCGACAATACTTTCCAATATTCTTTTTGTAAATGGTAATCAACATTAAATATTAATAATTTCCAAACATGATGTTAATGATTGGTTGCATATATAACTATAAAACAAATATTAGTGAACAATTTTGATTATAATATGAGTACTTCATATTAATCATTTTAACAAAATAAAAAAATATGAAAAAGGTATATTATTGGTGCTGTTTATCTAGTTTGGTAGAAAATATTGCAGAATTTGGGACGCTTATTTAATTTTGTAAGTCATCTGAGATTTGGTGACAAATTTTATCTTCTTCGGCAAATGTAACAGATGACAAAAAAAAAGTTGAGATGACATCGTTTGTTTGACTACAAACGACGTCATCCTAGTCTATTTAAACACAAACGTGTGAAACACCTCTTTTCTTCCCTCTTTTTTTATTTTCACCCATTCCTCTCCACGGACGCTTTAATTATCAGAACTCTTTCACACCCACTATCAATTTTTAAACTTTCTTTTCCTCTCTCTATCATCCATCATCTCCTTGTGCTTTCATTTTTTGGGTTTCACAACAAACACTGAATGTATATGTCGATAACCATGGGTATTTTTTATGTGGAATGTTGAGTTATTTACATTATTTTATGATGATAATGGTTGAAATGTAGTGGATATGTGTTATTGTGGTTGAAGAAAGGGAAAATAATGAAGTGTTTTTTGTTAATTTAGGTTGATATATGGTTGCATATTAAGTTTGTGAAGAAATTCCTGAATAATTTTGATATCATTTTTTACAATGTTTTCATGTTTAAATTCATTATGTTTTGTTAAATTTGAAATGTTGAAATATGGTTGCACATTGGTATAATGTTAAATGTAAATAGTTTTGATAAATTTGTGGCAGAGAAAATTATTGTGCATAAAGTCTTCTTTAATGCATGTAATTTTCTTTCTTGTCTAACTTTAATATAAGTAGGGTATTGATAAACAAATACATATACTATCACGACCTGGTATCAAATCAGGCACATAACAAGTACTACCGCATACTTGGGCTAAGGACACTCACAGTATCCTTAATGTGACTATACAAGGCTAACTGAATATCTTTTAAAATTATTTAGACAACACAATGGCTGTATTTTAAAAATACCAAAACTCAATGAAAACACCTGCAAATCAGTTTTAAACGCACTTTTATATTCACATTAAAATTCTAGAACAACTTTTGAACTTTTAAGTCTACTCAAAAGCAATCTTAACATCAGTATCAAAGGTTCATACATAAGGTCTTTTACAAACTACAAGATAGTTAATAGTTAATTTATAAAATCATGAAGCATATCAACATAACCAACCTAATAAAAATTGTTTATACTATCATTCAATTGGGGGATGAGTTTGATACGATGTTGTAGCTATCAAAGTGATTCATGAATCACCAATTACCTATTTATAATTAATTGACAAGTTAATTGATTATGAGACAATGCTAGAAGAAAACGATTTGACATCTCTTCCTATTTCTGCCATAACAAATGTTACTTAAAAATAAGATACCAAGGCTCAAATAGCCTTACAAATCACATTAAGGAACTCTAGATCATACCCAAAGATATAATCCCAACTATATATCGTAAATCTTGTAGTGGCAAAGGAGGAAATAGTTCTAGCTCTTGGCAAAATCAAAATGCCAATGAATCCTATATATATATATATATATATGGGATTCCATATCAAGATACATTTGACTATAGGAAGCTTGCTAAATTTGTGAAAGAAAATAATAAATCTGTTAACAACCCTCAAAATGTCACTAAAATTCCAAGTCCAATGGCAAATGCTACCACTTTTATGAGTTCTACTATTGTGCAACAACATGGTTATCTAACAGCGTTGCTTTATATGACATCAAGTCTATTAACATTATAATTCTACCTTGGCTATGGAGGTCTAAATGAGATATTCTTACGTGATCGCAAAAGTTTTTATATCTCATATATTGGCCACACAAAAATTCACATGCCATAACTGATACTCTCTTTACCTAATATTCACATAATAACTTGATTTTCATAGCAAAATTGTGCTAATTTAACAATTTTATTATTGAATTTTTCTCATCTCAATTTTTTGTATGAAGAATCTTCTCATTAGGGCTCCTCTAATGTAGGGGGAGAACAACAATGATACTTATTGTGCAGCTTTACCATGTTATCTTCAGATAAATATCACTATTAAAAACCCTTATTTGATTGGCATCACAAACTTTGACATCTTTCTATTAAAGTTTTTAGTATAGTTCTTAAGAATAATGGTTAAGTTTCAAATTCCTTATCCATTTTTGCTTTTCATTATACTGCCTGTTCTATTACTAAAAGTCATATATTACCTTTTTTTGACAATTCTTTTTCTAAGTACTAAACCTTTAGAACTTATCTACACTAATGTTTAGGATGTTAGTTTATATCATATAGTCAATTACTTAGTGTAGTTTAGTGACAAAATAATTTAAAGAAATTCTTTATCTTATACATATTTAGATGTATATGATAAAGTTCAAGGGATAATTATATATTACAAATGAAATTATGATATGATTATAATTATGAGATTTATATTGTATTTATGTATTATCTCTAAATTGTTCATAGTCATTATTCTGTTAAGACTAAACATTAATAGAATGTGAAAAGACTATCACACATTATTTTTTCCTTATGAAGTAATAGATCTCATAGACTAAAGTATAGAGAGACTTAAACAAATATATGGGTGCTCATTAGAGAATAAATCAATTTGAAACATTACTTGTATGTCTATAGAAATTCTCAATGTGATGATTGTATAAGTAATCCTTTGATTTGAAATCTCTAAAATTATCTTGTATAGGGATTGTTATGTTTTGATACTACTTATGACATATTCTAGTCAACGACAATTCAATCGATAGTCATTATATATAATACAAACTATATAGAGGTAGTTAAGTGATCAAGACATGATACATCACCCTAAAGTAAATGGGGAGAATGTCTTGACATTTTTTATTAGTATTGATTTAGAAAATCTTTGGTCAAGGTGTAATGACGTTTTGTAAATAGTTTACAATTATCATTAATTGAGTCAATAGCTACTGATAGAGAACTAATTTAATTGGACCTAAAATAAAGTAGACATCAATTTTATACTCTATGTCTAATCGAAACATTATATAATGAAAGGATTGAATTATACAAAAAAAATATGCATGGAAAGGTTAGTTAAAACTACTTTGACATTCCTAAATATTTGGATAATCATGATATGTTGTTAGACATCAATCTTGATTTATAAATATAAGTTGTTTATTTAGAAAGATAACAATAATTAAGAATTTTATTTATCTAATCCTGAAAATAATTTAGGGTTATAATTTGTATCCATTACTAACACAACTGGGAAGCTAATGGGTCACGCATAAAGAACAGGTTAAAAAGAGCAAAGATATTTTAATCAAGTTAGATTTGATTGTAAAGTTTGAGAAACTTTAGAATTAAATATGAGATATTTAATAAATAATGATCAATATGAGATATTAGATCTTATTTGGTCATAATTGGTATTAGTTATTTGTGATTCTAATTAAAGCTTATAGAATTTAATTTCAATTAAATTACTGAAATGTCCAAAACATATTATAAATAGACTTAAGCTCTATCTTTGCTCAACCCTCTTTGTAATAGTTGCAGATTTCTCTCAATGCGTTCTATAGATATTGTTAAAGATTAAACACTTGTGCGATTATAATGATTAAGATGGGTCAGTTTTAAAAAAGTTCGACAGATACGACAAGAATATGATCAAGTTTCAAAATAAGATATAAATTAAGATTTATGCTTTATTATAATATATATGTTAAATCATTTTATAGAATTTAAAGTAATCTTAGTTTTTGAGAAATCAAAATTTGGAAAAGTTTGTAATTATTCCACTCCATTTTTTTAACAGTGATATCATAAGCAAATTTAATTTCATAATTTGATTAATATTTGTTTTATTTTTATTGATTGAAATTGCAATTATTGCATAATTAAACAGTCTGAAAAGTTCAAATTGAATATTCTAAAACCCTTTAGTCAATTTAGAATTGAAAACTTGTAATTAGAAATCTAAAAATGCCAAAAGTGAAATGTTTGAGTTAACATACGTGCAAAATTAGAATTTTAAAATAGTTCATAAACCAAAATCCAAACGTAAATTCCTAATTATGTATGGAAAGTTCAAATTTATAAGACCTAGAATCTAGAAGTTAAAGATTCCATAATAATATATGAGAGTTTGTGGCCGAATGGTAAGAAAATGAGAAAAGACTAAACAAATAAGCGTCTGGTTTCTTGCTTGAGAGGAGGTGCGACATCTTAGCCTGAAATAGCTGGAGTGGTCTGCAGCTGAAACTCTAGCAGCATGAGCTTGTGTATGTAGAGCTTCTATGTATCTTACTATAGTAGTTACCGTAGATGATTAGTTATTTCAGATGGATGTAGTTAGCTTATTGTTTACGAAACGTTAGTTAGTTAACTGAGGAATTTTATTTAAGCTTCTTCTTGAGTTACAGTAAATAATACGATTGATAGAGTGAGAAACTGTTGTTCTCTCACTAACAAATACTCTGTTATATTTTTCTATAGTGTAGGCGTTGACAGATGAAGCTGGAACTAGTGGTTAACATCTTAACAGTGACACGCCATGGACTGAATGCTAGGAAAAGCACGTGTCGACTGAATCACTTAGAATAGTGGCAGCAATGTTGATGGTTGTGGCGCAAGGTGGCAGCAGCAGCTTAATATTAATGGTGGTTAAGGCTTTGTATTGTGAATGATAGAATTTTGTCATTAATTTTGTGAACTAGTATAATAAATATAATTTTGTACAAACCTTGATTAATTTGATGTCAAGATAATTGGACGTATTAATTCTCTCTTTAACGTGTCATTGGGCCTGTGTTTATAAGCTTGCTATCATGGGTATGCTTGGCTCATGTTTTGCAATGCACAGGAGTCCCTACTGCTAGCCGATCTTAAATACAGTCGTCCTATTGAAAATTGTATGTGATTTTGCTTATTAGGGTTTGAAATAGTAGTAGTCAATCCTTTGTGTCTCTGTCACATCGCTTCATAAAAACAACAATATTATAAAATAGTTTTCTAATTAAGGAAAAGTAGTTTCTAATAAGATTACAAATAGTTAGAATGTTACTTATATAATTTTGTAAAAAAGAGTTTTCTAAATTATAATAAGTGAAAAAATAATTTAGTAAAAATTGTTTTCAATTAAATTTTATTAAAGGAGTCTAGATAATTAGAAGTAGTTTCTAATTGGATTTGAAATATGTTTTTTATTTAATTTTGAAAGTAGTTTCATTTTAATATTAGAAAACTATTTATTTAATTTTGAACGTAGTTTCATTTTAATATTAGAAAATAGTTTTCTAATTAAGGAAAAGTAGTTTCTAATAAGATTACAAATAGTTAGAATGTTACTCATATAATTTTGAAAAAAAGAGTTTTCTAAATTATAATAAGTGAAAAAATAATTTAGTAAAAATTGTTTTCAATTAAATTTTATTAAAGGAGTCTAGATAATTAGAAGTAGTTTCTAATTGGATTTGAAATATGTTTTTTATTTAATTTTGAAAGTAGTTTCATTTTAATATTAGAAAATAGTTTTCTAATTAAAGAAAAGTAGTTTCTAATAAGATTACAAATAGTTAGAATGTTACTTTTATAATTTTGAAAAAAAGAGCTTTGTAAATTATAATCAGTGAAAAAATAATTTAGTAAAAATTGTTTTCAATTAAATTTTATTAAAGGAGTCTAAATAATTAGAAAGAAGTAGTTTCTAATTGGATTTGAAAAATGTTTTCAAACCAAATTAAATTTATATTTAGTATAGGAGTTTAATTTATTGAGGAATCAATGAGTTTGATTTTGCAAAGAGTTGGAAATATTATTTTAGTTTATGAATATCAATAACTACAATCAAACAAAGATTGATAGTTTATACATATAATGTTTTCAAACCTTTAATTATAAAATCAAACAAAGCTTGATGTTTGATACATATAATGTCTTCAAACCTTTAATTAGAAGATCCACTACCAACAATTTAAGTTGAGTTAACAAGCACACATTTGGTATCACCTTGCAATTAGGTCGATTAGTCTACCTTACAAGGAATTAGTTAATTTGATTTTTTGTGGTTTGGTTCTTAAAAGTCACTAAGTTGGCTACAACTAATTCAAACGCTACCATAAAATGCAACAAAGTAGTCTTTCTATCATTCTTATTACTGTATTCCAAATCCCTACAAGTAAATAAATATATCTGAGGTTATCCTTAAATGACCATTAAAGTTTTCTCCTAGAATAACTCTCTTGTAAGCGTAGATCTACTGAATTAGCTCATCTGACTCTTCCCATGATTTCTTAGATACCAATAAGAAGAATAATGTAATGCACTTAATTAATAGGTTTTATAAGCAAATTCCAATTGTAAGTGAACCAATTACTACATTCTAATTTAATGGACTAACAGTAATCTCCCTAATTTGATTGAGAATGTCTTTAATTAATCTTTAGAACTTTTTTTGCCTTATTGAAATGTTATGATATTTCTTTCCTTCCATATGCCATAAACATGGTATATCATGCCAAGCTTAAGGTTTAGTCTTTGCATGTTCTAAAAGCTGAAGACCTAATTACAACTAAAAGTTAAGTATAACTACATTAGAGGAATATATTATCTGTAGTTCAATCTTATCTCTAAAGAATTGGAATTGAATATTGATATTAGGATCCCAACTAATCTTATTTATAATTTTAAGTCTATTTTTGGTAACCAACCAAAGGATAAAAGAGGATTTTGGTATATTACCATATAACCAAACTAGCTCCCTCCGAAGGGTTGATTTATGTTCTACAGCTAATCGTTTTGACTGTAGTTTAGTGACAAATTATTTAAAAGCATTTTTTATCTTGTACATGTTTATATGTATATGATAAAAGTCCATAGGATAATTGTACATTGTAAATAAAATTATAATGAGATTATAATTATGAGATTCATATTGCATTTATGTATTATTCCTAAATGTTCTTAGTCATTGTTCTATTAAGATTGGACATTAATAAAACGAAAAAAGACTAGGATAAGTTTTGTTTTTCCTTATGAAAGAAGTAATCGATCTCGTAGACTAAAGTATAGAGATACTTAAACAAATGTGTGGGTGCTTGCTAAAAAATAAGTTCACTGAATAGACCTAATATGAGAAATTCATTTAAAACATTACTTATACGTCTATAAAATTTTCATTGTGATGATTGTATAAGTGATCATTTCACTTGAGGTCATCAAAGTTATCTTATATGGGGATTGTTATGTTTTAATACTACTTATGATCTATTTAATCATAGGTCATTTAATTAGTAGTCATTGGATGTAGCATGAACTATATGGAGATAGTTAAATGATCAAGATATAATTCATCACCCTAAAGTAATTAGGGAAAATATTTTGTTGTTCTCAATTAGTATTGATTTAGGAAATCCTTGGCCAAGGTGAAATGGTGCTTTGTAAATAGTTTACAAATATTATTAATTGAATCAATAACTAATGGCGGAGAACTAATATGATTAGAATCAAAATAAAGTAGACATTAATTTCATACTCTATGTCTAATCGGAACATTGTATGATGAAATGATTGAATTATACAGAAAAATTATGCATGGGAAGGTTAGTCAAAAATTACTTTGACATTCCTAAATATTTACTTGGTCATGATGCATTGCTAAACGTCAATCTTGATCTATGATTATAAATTGTTTAATTGGAGAATTAAAGATAAATTAAAAAGAGATTTAATTTATCTAATTTTAATTATGAATTGAAATTAGATTTTATAATCATTGCCAACATATTTAGGAACCTAATGGGTTTCACTTAGAGAATGAGTTGAAGAGAGCAAAGTTAATTTAATCAGGTTGGATTTGATTGTAAAATTTGATAAACTTTATGATTAAATATGAGATATTTAATAAATAAGGATCAATATGAGATATTGAATCTTATATGGGCATAATTGGTATTTAATTAGAATTATTTGTAATTCTAATTAAAGTTTAATTGAAATTAAAATTTACTTTCAATTAAATTACTAAAATATTCAAAACTTACTATAAATAGGCTTAAGCTCTATAAAGCTAACACTTCTTGCTTAACTCTCTGTGTAAGAATTACAGAATTATTTCAACCTGTTCTATGGATACTGTTGGAGGCCAGACACTTGTGTAGCTACAGTGATTGTGACGAATCAGTTTCAGGAATACAACAAGAAAAAGATTAAGCTTCAGAATAAGGTACAAATCAAGATTCCACTTTATTATGATTTGTGTTAATCATTTTATAGAATTAAATAGATCTTGATTTTCAAAAAATCAAAAGTCACAAAAAGTTTCGTGATTATTCCACTACAGTCGAGATTGGATCTCAACCCAATTTCTCAACATGAAAAACAATTTGTTTAATTGATTTGAAAAGGGTAAGATAAGAGCTATTGATAAATGTCTTTAACCTTATGATTGAATCCTCCCTATCAAGATCTGAGACATAATTAGGTAATGAGTTTAAATAATGGAGAAATCTCTGTGATCACAACTTCATGAGCCTTCCTTGGTGACCTGTTTAACATTGTCTGTGGCATAAATAAAAAAACTAGAGACAGTTGTATTCAGGGATAGATACAGAGTCTCCAAGTTTTGCAGTTGTGAAACAAAAACTATATTTTTTTCACCATTTCCAATAGAAAGTTTGAAGACAAAATTTTTTAGTTATGGTAATTAATTGATTGTTCGTGAGTTTTTAGGTTTGTTCTTTATATGCTAAAATTTCTAGTCTTTGAGATATTCTTTATTCGTCCATTTATTCTATAAGGAATCGTGGTCATCCTAAAATCTTCAAATCCTTTTAACAAGTAAAACCTTGCTAATGACCCTTATAAATTTAATCCAACCTTTTGATAATTTATTAATTTACATATTAATTTAGAATATTTTTAAAACATATGGAATGAATATTGTCATGATTATGAAATTTTTACATTATTTTTAGAAGTTAAAGAGATGTGCAACTGCCTTGGTTAAAAGTAGCAAAAAGAAGTTACCGGGAGGAAGAAAAACGCAGCGGCAGCCCACAACTCCAAAACGGCAGCAGCTTGAGAAAACGGCAACGATAACAATTGGACAAAAGAAGAAACAGCAACAAGAGAATAAACATCAGCAATACGACAGCACAGTAGAAGAAAAACGCAAAAGAAAAGTCTAGCACGGCATCGTCACAATACCAGAGCAAAACGACGTAGCAGAGAAATAGGAGGAGCAAAATGCCTTCAGCAGTAGCACAAAATGCGGCAAGACCAGCCAAACAATAGACCAAAGAAACGACACAGTCTAAGAAACCCATCAGGAGAGAAAACGCAACAACCCAGCTGACAAAAATAATAAATAAATAAAAGATAGTTGCTAAGGGAGGTTTAAGACTATGATTTCAAAATAAAAATTATGTCCAATTAAAAAGTCACGGTTCAAGTTATAATTATAATAAATAATTTTTAGTTTTTATTTTAAAATAATAAAAAATTTAATAAATATTTTATTATGTTATTATTAATTATATACAATTTATTATTAATTATATAAAATATTATTATTAATTATTTAATATATTTTATTTTATTTTATTATATATGATTTATATTTAAAAATAATTTATTTGTATTTTTATTTATATAAAAATATATACAAACAATTAAAGAATAATTTTTAATATGTTTTTATTTTTCATTAATAAAAATTTTATTAACTTGTTTATTTTATTATTAATTATATATAATTTATTATTAATAATATAAAAATATTATTATTGGTGCAAGGAGAAATAATATAAAAATATTATTAATTATATACAATTTTTATAGACAATAATAAATGAGTATGAGAAAAGGACGTTAAAGTTAGAAAAAATAATTAGTATTAAGAAAAATTATTGAAGGTATATTAGGTAGTATGTATTTATTAGTTTATGTTCCATCATAAACCCTCCGAATCGGAAGTTTCTTATTTTCACTGTTTATGATGAAACGTAACGTAACATAAAACCCTCCACTTCTATCTTATTTTATTCTATTCTATTATAAAATCTTCAATTAAATAATAAAAGTGTGTTATATTTCATTCTATTCGATTCCCAAACCATTATCCAAAGGCCTTAGGGAAAGAATGGGACGTCTTTTGTTTAGGTAATACGTAGTTGACTGAAGAGGAGAATACGTAAGCGGCAGCTGCTGGTTTTGGAAGAGACGTCTTTTGGAGAAGGCCTGGACGCACGCTGGATTTTACTTTCCATCTATTGCTTTCAAAGGAGAGAATCGTACGTCGGTAAGTAAGAATGGGACGTCTTTTGTTTAGGTAATACGTAGTTGACTGAAGAGGAGAATACGTAAGCGGCAGCTGCTGGTTTTGGAAGAGACGTCTTTTGGAGAAGGCCTGGACGCACGCTGGATTTTACTTTCCATCTATTGCTTTCAAAGGAGAGAATCGTACGTCGGTAAGTCTTCAATCTAGATCTTTTGGCTCTTCTACATCGAGTTGGTTCTCCCAACTTCCATAAGACTTCCGAATGATATTCACGTGTTCTTTCTTGTCAATGGCTTGTAACTAATTTTTTTAAATTCTAGTTATAGGATTATATTGAAACATTAATTTCATGGAATTATGAGATCTAATTTTTTATATCTATCTTATATATTAATGAGTATTTATTTATTATTTGTATTTTGTGGTTATGATTATTTTAGGATTTATTAAATAAAAGGCCTATATTTAATAATCCTAAAATAGTGACAACTAATTAGAACTGCACATCCGTAATTGTGTGTTTGGACTAATAAAATGGCAATCAATATAATTTTATCACCTCACAAGTTGTTTAATCAGTGTTGTGAGAATGAATAATCCAATCTAAATGAACCTGGTTGTGTGTTTGTTGGTTAGAACTAGATCTTTCTAGATCTTAAGGTTGTCAAAACATTAAATCGTGCTAAGTAATTTTTGGGGGTTGTCTTTCGATTAAAGAAGCAAATAATAGACATTCCTTAATTATAAAAAAAAAAACTAAGGAGAGATTGGTTATTTAGATCGCCAATAATTATAACCAATTTATTTATGAATATATTATTTGATTTTTTTCGCATCGATGATCAAGTAACATAATTGAAGTAGAAATACATCCTTTGACTATAAGTTCTCCCTTGTTGAGTTTCCTAAA
Organism: Erythroxylum plowmanianum; assembly: GCA_025531925.1. NCBI lineage: Eukaryota > Viridiplantae > Streptophyta > Magnoliopsida > Malpighiales > Erythroxylaceae > Erythroxylum > Erythroxylum plowmanianum. The sequence continues at coordinate 23,376,312 of JANVCQ010000231.1, forward strand.
TTTATTTACATCTTTGTTTTTTATTTAAATTATTGTTAACTTATTTTCATTCGTTAAAATCCCCTAAGTTTACTGTTTATTTTTGTAAAAGAGATAAATCCGCCGTTCCTTGTGGAGATAATCCCTACTCACTCTATACTCATATTTAGTGAATTAAGGTAATTTATTTTTTTTGGTTTGACACACATCAAATTTTGGTGTTGTCGCTAGGGAACGGGTCTCAATTGATTTAGTTCTTTTATTTTTACTTTTTATATTTTTCGTCGTTTCTGGTTTATGCCTCGTTCTTCTCATACAGGTGAGTGAATTTTTGATCCAGAGGTCGAGAAGACAGCTCGTAGATTAAGAGAAGAAACTCAACATTAAGCCACCTAGGCATCCTCTTCATCTCCTGGTTTGAATTTAGAAATTGATTTAATTGACAATCTTAGTGATTCTGACAGTGAGTTTGAAGCACCACTTGTTGAAGATGAAAGTCAGATAGTGGTAAATCAACCAACTTTGAGAGATTTAACAACTCCAGATATGAAGCAACAACCACTGTGCATCACATTCCTTGTCATCGAAGGTACTTTTGAATTAAAATCTGGTTTAATTCATTGCATTCGTACCTTCTATGGTTTCGCAGGTGAAGATTTGCATAAATATTTGAAGGAGTTTCATATAGTTTGCTCGACCACAAAACCCCAAAATATTATAGAGGATCAATCAAGATGTGAGCTTTTCCATTTTTGCTAACTAACAAGGTCAAAGGTTGTTTATAATGCATGCCATTTGGGTCCATCACCAGTTGGAATGAAATGAAAAAGCAATTTTTGGAAAATTTCCCAACCTAAAGAGTTGCTAATATACGAAAAGACATATGTGGCATCAGAAATTACAATAGAGAGAACTTGTACGAATATTGGGAGAAGTTCAAATAGTTGTGTGTCAGTTGCCCACAACATCAAATTCTTGACCAGCTCCTTTTCTAATATTTTTATGAAGGACTTTCCATTAATGACAGAAACATGATAGATATTGTAAGTGAAGGAGCACTGGTGAACAAAACTCCCAATAAGGCATGTGCTTTGATATCAAACATCGATGCTAATGCACAATAGTTTAGCACTCAAAAGGAAAGTGTCCCATAAAAAGTCAACGAGGTAAGTGTTGTTTCTAATGATCCAAGAATTGATGCTCTAACATCTCTTGTTGAAAAGTCGATTACAGGATAGTTGCAACAAGTGAAGGCATGTGGAATTTACTTTACTTCGGGCCATCCCACCAATATGTATCCCACTCTCCAAGACGATTTCCCTGAATAAGTTAATGCGATTGGAGGATTTTCTAGCCTACCATAGAGAAGATATGATCTATACTCTAACACATACAACCCATTTTCAGTTATGCAAATAAACCTCCAAGATTTCAGCAACCACCTTAAGCCCAACTACCTGCTCCACTTCCTCAAGCTTCTTCCTCTTCCTAGCCATCAGGTATGTCATTAGAAGATTTATTTAAGTCTTTAGAAACAAGCACTCACCACTTGCAACAGGAAAGCTAGAAATTTCAATAGGAAACAAAGGCCAACATCTAAAGTTTAGAAACTTAGATGTTTTGTAACATCCCATCTCCGATGGGAAGAGTAAAAGGGTAATTTAGAATGTGATATGAGTGTGTGAACATATCTCGGCATGGTCATGCCCAATATGGCCTCCATATGTGCATAAATTGTAATTTTTGTATATGTACATGTTTGTACATGAATTCATGACATTTCCCGGCATATGTAATTATTGTGAAAAATGTGTTATTTGTGTTTGAAAATCAAATTGAAGTATATTTTTGTCTGTTTTTCATTTTTGTGGAATTTTAAAAAAATTTTCTGAAAATTTTTCGGGATACCATTCCGGACTGAAAAAATTGCCAAGTGACAGACTAATTGGGTTTTCGGTACCGAAAATGACAGTCCAATGGCACTGAAAAATTAGATACATGATTTTAGGAATTTTTACTTTGAGCCATTAGAATTTGGAGAGAAATTGTAGTAGAAATTGAAT
>JANVCQ010000231.1:23396108-23421031 GCA_025531925.1 Erythroxylum plowmanianum
TCGATCATAATTTAAGCACTAACAACTCTACACTCATAACACTATGCTCATCGCATCGGTAACGGGATGTTACAAATGTTGCTTTTGTTGTTTTTGTTTTTAACTATTTGCTCAATGCAATCCTCTTTGTAGCACATAACACAACTTTTTTGTATTGTTGCCCATTTCTGTCATAGAATCAATGATGCATTTGATTACTGTCTCCAATATGCAGAGAAAGAACAAGACGAAAATTTAGAGACGGAATAGAACAAATATTGGAGACAGTGAGATGTTTGGTTGTGATGGACAGAACAAAAAAAAACTGTCTCCGTCTCGAGGAAAAAAATGTGTTTGGTTGCAGTAGACAGAACATAAAAACAGTGTCAATGACGAAAATGTCCCTGCAGTATAATATGATTGGAAAGATATAATTCATTGATTATTTTAAAACGAATGATTTATATTAGTAAAAAAAATTAACAAATAATAATAATAATAACAATACGAAATTAATTTCGTATAATAATAATAATAAATAAATAAATAATAGAAGAAGAAGATGAAGAAAATTAATAATAATAAGGAATTTAATAATCACAACAATAATAAGAAAATTAATTATAAATAATAATGATTATAAAAAATAATAAGAAGAAAATAAAATAATAATAATAATGATGATGATGATGATGATAATAAGTAGCACGAAATTTTGGTATAATAATAATAATAATTTCATATAATAAAATTAAATAATAATAATAATAATAATTCAAAATTTATAATAATAAACAATAATAATAATAATGATGATGATGATGATGATGAGTTTAATAATATAATTAAGAATAAAAAATTGCTTATGTAGAGGGAAGAGTATTGCTGAAAGTTACTTATCTGTTTTGTTTTAAAGATGGAAGCGAGAAATCTGATACCACAGTCTTAAAAGGAACAAAAATTTATGTCCCTATACTCTAAAGATGGGACAAAAATAGGTGAAGATAATAAACAAATATTACGAAACACAAACTTTTGTGTCCCTATCATCTGTCACTAACGTCAGTCATATTTGAGCTGCTACGCGATCCTATATAAGCAACATTAATCTGTACACTGGGAGCAAAGAAACTACCAACTACTAACAACTAGCTACTAGCTACTAGCTACTAGCTAGGCCATGGTCCAGCATGTCACAGTCGATACTCGATAGTTGGTAAAGGCGGCAGAGAATTTATATCCACAGGCACAAATATATTATGAGATTGTCTTATTAAAAGACTTGTACGTCTATTACATAACGCAAGTGATAAAAGCAATATTCTTTAAGAATTTCAGCAGCCATTATCTTTCCAGCATATGGATGTATTTTTATATTCTCCGACAACTGGACCATTTTACGAAGTATATGTAGCATAACAGACTATCATATATAGTTCCAGACTTTTAACAGAGAGGAAGTGAGAAAATAACAGATGAGTTGCATCGAGTAAATTGATTCTTCACATAACAAGAACATGGTCCTATATAGCAAACAGGGCACGTGATCTTAGTTTGACTTCACTGGGACCTCTTATGAAGCCGCAAAGTTGCAACAACAACGATCAGGAGAAACACAACAGAGCCAACCAGGGACAGAGCAGCAGAAGCAGCCACTTGGTTGCAGAATCTGCTAAAAATGTTGCAGACTTTGTTCCACCTGACGTGGGAATTGCCCTTGCTCCCCAGTATTCCTATGGCCACGGCAGCTCCGTTGCCAGAGAAGAGCAGAGCCACCATAAACAGGTCAAGGACGCTGATTACGGGTCCCCAACCTTTCTTGCTTCCTAAGGAAAGCACTATAGAAATTGCTGAATACGAACATGCTATTGCATTTGCCACCACAAAGTACCTAAGCATAAAATAAAATAAAAGTAAAAGTTAGTGGAGAGAGTTGTGATTTATATTAAAGGAACATACAATTCTAAACAGTTTTTTGGGTTTTGATTAAAATAATGATTTCTGTCTCAATGTAATGCAATTTCCTGGGTACAGACCATAGTGGAATATTTATGAGCACAGGAAGTATTTATTAGTAATTGTTTTCCTTTGGTTAATCATATTTTATATATGTTATTTTAACCAATCACAAACATAAGAATGTAACATATAATACTTTTGCCTATAATTGCAGGTAGGGTGGTCCCTGGATGTTAAAGATCAATTACGTATGTTTGTACAACGAAGAATATGGATCTTCAGCTACTAGACCAACAAACAACATCTTTAAATGCTTGCAAGACAAACATGGGTAGCGGGTGATGTAGGGCAAGATGTTAAATTTTGTGAAAGGGACTCGTTTCTTATTTTCTTTTCTTGTATGCGATTATAGCTTGTGGGATTTATCTCCTACTTCTACCTTCCTAGGGGTCTGTCATATGAGGATACCGAATTCAATGTCCGCAACAAGAAACTGTGGCTGACATGCATACTTGTCATTATTTATGAAGCAATTATGTCATGAGGTTGGTTGATAGCTGTTAAGAGCAATATGGACTTTTCTATTATAGTGATTTAAGGTGGGCAGTAATGCTTATCTTTACAGATAAAGCCATAATTGAACTCGGGTTCCACATCGTAGTACATATTAATAATACCTTCAAAAATAGAGATACAACATCAACCAAGCATTTTCATTAACTTAGTTTCCTTAGAAAGCATGTCAATTGACACCCTTCTGTTGAATCTAAGATTGGTAAGGATATGACGTACAATGTTTGGTTTTCAGAAAACAAACGTGAGATGCACTAAGATGGTAGATAATAAGAGAAGATGCATATATAGAATGAAAAGAAAACTTACACAAAGGCAGACAAGTATTGCCATTTAGCGGCAACAGGCAAATTTACAGCTGGTAGAGTATCCACAATCTTAATTGAGATAACCTTTGTCTGCTTATCAACCCCAAGAACTATAGTAGCTGTCAATGTTAGTGCAAAGCCCAAAACTCTTAGCAGCAACTCAGCTCTACTCCTGTAGCCTCTCGTAATTGATAATCCACTCTCTATCCCATCTACAGAATCCTTGTTATTGGTCTCCATTGAAGAACAAGCCCAAGAAATCTACAGAAAACCCTTCAGCAATGGTAGAGAGAAAATATTGCAAACATGAAGAGATTAGAGAACATGAGAGAGCTTTAAATAGGAGAGGAACAAGTGCTGCTCCGTGAAGTAGAAAACTTGAAAGGACGAAAAGGAGTTGGCCTTGTTAGGAGAGCTGTACAGAGGGGTCATAAATCCGTGCGAAACGACATTTAATGCTAAGGAAGTTGGCAAGTGCGAACGACATCAACAGAAAATGATTTGCCTAACTGTATAACCACATATATAAGGTCTTTAACTTCACTGCATGTGCACGGATGCACCAAGAGCCTGTCAATCCTTATGACAAGAATAGAAATGAAAAACCATCTCTCACGGCACGTGAGTGGATGACTAAGATTTAATGAGACAGGATAGGGATAGAGAATTTGAGGGCATCTCTCACAAGACTTGATCCTTTGGTTCATTAACTCTATACCAATCCTGTACTAAAAGGCCAGAGGATTTGAGGGGATCTCTCACGGCCACGTTTCTATTTGAACAAAATTTTGTGCCATCTTTTACTTGTACGTCAATGACCTGGCTTCTGATCACCAATTCCGAAACTGCTATTCCCTAATTAAAACGTTGACGTTTTGATTAAAACAAACCTCTCGGTTTTTCTAAGACAAGTCGATGCTCCTCATTCTTTTAATTCATTCTTCTCGCTTCACTCAAAGATCTTGTGCCTATTCTTCTTTTCTATCCTCCTTTTGCGTTGATTCTGCTCTTTACGGCGATACCATTTGTGCTGAACAGAAAGTTGCAATGTGCTGAACAGAAAGTTGCGTTAATCCTCCTTTTGCGCCTATTCTTCAGAGTTTTGCCCAGCACTCCCTTGTCTCCTCTTTGATCAGATGTGGGTTTAGCTTTAAACAATTATAGCTCTACTTTCTTTTTTTATTTTTGCTAATTACTTCGTTTTAATTAAAAAAAATTAAAGCAAGTTGTTTACTGGATTTTGATTGGTAAAGATGTCTTTACCTACTTTACATGTTCCAGAAGAGTGTGGTTCTTCCCTTTTTAAACATGCAATTTATGTGCTGAATTATAGAATGTCCCCAATGTTGATTTCAATTTCGAAGGAGTCTCTATGCAGACATATTAACAGTCTAGCTGATCATGATTTTTTTGGCATGAATATTAGGATCACATTCTTTAATCTTAATTTCGAGCAAGTGAAGTTTCCATCTAATGGATATCGGTTAAAATATGGCTATCAATACACTTGTTGGGATGTTTATTTTAGCTCTCGAAGTTTATTCTTGGTCCTGTACTGTGTTGCTTTTGTGTGTAGAAAATTGGAAGTAATGCCCTTAATCTAGTGGAGTCTTCTGGAATCTGTCTATCTTGTCTCTTGGAACTGGTTCATACACTCATTTGGTGTTTTTGGAAGCTCTGTTTTGTGGTGTCTTGACGGGCCTTGTTCTTTGGAAGCAAAGGTGACCTGGGGTCTTTTCGCTGCGCACAACTAGATCAGGTACTCCTTTTGATTTCCTTTTTCATTTTTACAATCTAGTTTCTTTGTTTTTGTGATTGTTTTAGGATGTAAGATCCTTTGGGCTTGTTGTTTGATAATTTGAATTTTCTGCACTGGTAGAGGCATTTTTCATTCACTATTTCACATCAAGATGCATCATGAACAAAATATTAAACTTCTCATTTTAGTTACCTTTATAACATCAGATGGTATGTTATCCATTGTTTTGTAAAGGCATCATTTTAAGAATAATCAGTATCGACATTTCAGAACCTGAATTTTGTTTATAAGCTAGATATTAAGAATCTGAATCATCGTAGGCCAAGAAGCTTTGTCCATAAGAAACAAGAATGTGACTGCAGGCTTTCTAAATGTTGTTGGACAGCTATATTTTATGCACAAATTTTAGCAATGTTTTTCTTCTATAAAACCATGGATATAAACTTGGAAATCGTAATTAAACCTAGAAACTTGTAAACAAATGACAATTAAAAGCATAGGGAGAAACACCTATGTGTGCCACTGCATGTATACCTTTTGCTTGTATAAGTTTTCCTTTTTTTTTTCAAAAGTTGCTACAATATAGGGAATTGTAAGTTGGTAGAATGAATCTCTAGAATTGTATATAATGTAGGGAAACTACATACCAATTTATCTCTTCTGCTTAGAATAGATCTAAGTGCATATTGTATCATTTCCTCATCATTTGAAGCAGTGATGGTAGGCATTTTGTCAAGATCATCGGGGATTTTAGTATTTGGAGCATTATCACTTAAAGGCAACACCCCTTGATCTGAAAGGATGTTGTTGCACCTCTTTTATTCCAATGGTCACATCTCTGTCTTTGTTTTGGGATATTCTCTAGGTCCTCCTTAAGTAAAACATCTCAATTTGCAAGTCCATGGTAGACGTAGCAAATCAAATGAGGTGATCTTAGATGGAGATTCTTACCATCAGCAACACAATAGAAGCTTTCATTTTGTAATGATAAATTATGCATTTACTCAAAAATTGTAGACCTTGAATACATCAGAGATTCCCGTGGTTTAATGACCAGGCCACAATCTATTCATTCTAAATCCAGTGCCTATATTGCGTGATAATTTGGATCCTCTGTTTCCTTTCTTTTTTGTTTTTCCTTTATCAACACGTGGGAATGACAAATAGAGAAAGCAAACTTTTTTGAAAGAATTTGTTTAGCTCCAGTTGTTAGATATTTATTAAAGTTTAATGCTAAAGGATTCATTTTTGTTTCTTAATTAAATTTTGAATTCTACACTTAGTGTTTCTTTATATCATAAAAGTGAAGTATCCATTTTCAATAATTTTCAATTTTTTTTGGGTTTTGCCTTAGGATCAAACCTAATAATTATATGGCGGGTGTATCTTCATCTTGTCGTCAGTTAAATTTTGAAGATAGTAGTGAAGTTGATACCGGCTCATTTGCATCCAAAGAATTAATACCAAAAATTGTAATGGAATTTGAGACAGAAGAAGATGCTTACCAATTCTATTTGGCCTATGCTAAAGAAGTCGGGTTTGGGATAAGGAAAAGCAGAAACCATAAAGATGAATCTGGAAATTTCATTGACAGATTGTTTTGTTGTAGTGCTGAAGGTAAATGAGAAAAAGACAAATGACATATGTATGTGAAAGCAGCACGCCCTGAAACAAGATTTGGTTGTGAAGCTAAAATGAGAGTCAATTGTCGAAAAGGTGGACAACTTTGTGTGGTTCAATTTATTGAGGAACATAATCACTACCTCTCGAGTCCAAACAAGATGCACTTACGTAGATCTCACTGAAAGATAAGTTTACCTGTAGCAATGCAAATTGAAATGGCAAATGACGTAGGAATCCTGCCAAAGGCCTCATATGATGTCATGGCTAGGCAAGTAGGTGGTCGAGAGAACTTAGGTTTTATACCAGATGACTACAGAAATTACTTACAGTCTAAAAGAACGAGAGATGCAAAAAGAGGGGATACAGGAGATGTTCTGGAATATTTGCATAAAATGCATAAAATGATTCATTGAGACATGTGATTGTCTAGTTCCATGTGCAGGAGGCATACTTTGTAAATACAAAGTGAAAAGAAAGTAGAGTGTTTAAGTTAATTTCTGCATCTTTATCGACAAGGTGCATATTTTGTTTCCTACTAAGAATTGACAATTTCTTTCTTATACTCTCATTATTATGTAATTTTTATATATTTTGTTGATTATGTATTGTTTATAAATGAAAAATCCTTATGTTTAATTCTTGTTTAATTCTTGAGATTCTTGTTTAATTCTTGTCATGAAACTTCTTACAATGGTATGGACAAAAACAAAACAAACATCAAACTTCTACTTTTTTCGGGGATGATATTGTGGGGGAAGATATTACCAAAAGTAAAAATGTAAATAAAGCCATAATGTAAATGAAGCTGTGACAAACTCATGGTGGAATGAAATAAAAGAAACTAGATTGTATATAATTGTGTATTCATGGGTTACATTCTTGAAATTACCATTCTTGGAAACAAATCAACACTAGTCTGTTATAAATCACAATCTACAAATATAATCGCCACAAAGGATCTTTGGATTCATGAGCTAAACAATTGTAATACAAGTATTGACTTTAAATCCAGCTTTCGTTCAATATGCGCCAAAAAGAGCAAAGAGAAGCAAGAAGTTGAAACAATTGCATCTACGTTGCCAGTAAAAAATGTAGGACTTGGAGCTAACCTAGTCTAAGCATATTACTAACTTGACAAATTGACGAGCCAACCAATTCTTTCTAACAGAAGATGTACGAGGATAACTTGGCTGTAAAACCATGTGTGAAAATTAAGATTAAAGAAGTCAATAATGCTTGATATGTTTATAATAGCATAAATGAGCAAAATTTTTGTGTGCCGTTGAAAAAAGGACAAATGTTACCTAGTAGCATAATGTTGGAGCAACCATGAAATATAACACACTGTTGAAGTTGACATCTTGAGTATAATCCGCATTCAGAGAATTGGGTAAAGTATCTCCCTATATGATAATTCAGGATGGGACAACCAATTAATTATCAAGATAGATGTGAAAACAAGGATTAAATGAAATTCATGCAGAAGATAGAACATTGTTATTTTCTTGTTTTTTTTTTTGTTATGTGTAGGGGGGGGTGGGAGGGGGGAAGAGGAGGGGTTGTATGGCCTAGGTATTATGAAAAATATACCGAAGTGAGCTTCAGTCATTTTTAATCCCACAATTTGTAACAAATGACCAGGAAATTTTTTTGTCCTCTTGTATGCATTTCCATATATCAAAACATACCTCAAGATCACAAAAATGGGATACAAAATTGCTGCTGTTGTGATGAATATATGAAGCAAAACAACAATCTGCAATATAAACTCATAGTTAAACCTTAATTGTTTCAGTAATACCAAGTCATGTATACAAAATGTCAAAATTACCTAATGTGTCATTGACAAGGCCAAGTAAGAGTATTAAGAGAGCTCCAAGCACCATTTTCCCAAAAATATCCAAAATTGATCTCCTCTTTTCTTTCTACCTTCAGTTTGAACTGTCTAAGATTTAGCAGATACATTCCAAAACCTGATGTTAATGTAATAATAGTTAAGAATGTCAAAGATATTTCCATGCAAGCAACACAAAGTTTAATTTGCATTTATATCAATCCAAGCTTCTAGAACTGAAACTCTATAAACAGATAACTTCCCTAAAAGGGACCGGAAGTTCATAGCACAAAAACACACACACACAGAAAAAGAAAAAAAAAGCCTAATTTTCAACAACCCTAGATGCAAAAAATTCAGATTATCAAACAACAAGGCCAAAGGATCTTACAACCTAAAACAATCAAAAAACAAAGAAACTAGATGAGAAAAGTGGAAAAGGAAATCAAAAGGAGTACCTGATCTAACGGGAACACGTAAATACTGTACTCAACTCGACATGGATTCAGTTCATATGCTCTGTTACCTTCTCATCTGGTTCATCCCCGCATTGTTGGTGCATTAGGTAGAGACATTTTTACCAATCAAAATCCAGTAAACAACTTGCTTTAAAATTTTTTAATTAAAACAAAGTATATAGCAAAAATGGAAAAAGAAAGTAGATCTATAATGTTTAAAGCCTAACCCACATCTGATCAAAGAGGAGACAAGCGAGCGTTGGAAAAAACTCTGAAGAATAGGTGCAAAAGGAGGATTAACGCAACTTTCTGTTTAGCACAATGCAACTTTCTGTTCAACACAAATGGTATCACCGTAAAGAGCATAATCAACGCAAAAGGAGGATAGAAAGAGTTAAGAAGAATAGGCGCAAGATCTTCGAGTGAAGCAAGAAGAATGAATTAAAAGAATGAGAAGCATTGGCTTGGCTTAGAAAAGCTGAGAGGTTTGTTTTAATCAAAACGTCAACATTTTAATTAGGGAACAACACAGGAACAGCAGTTTCGGAACAGGTGATCAAAAGCTCAATTTTCTATGATAAGTGGTAGCAGAGAACATTAACTTCAGAATTTCTCACATGCATTTAATAGTAAATCTGAAATATATCTTGTTGGTTTTGAAAACCCTTTACTTCAAAAGCTTAAAGCATAATTGATGAGTAGAGATCAAACTTCTTTTTTATACGATGTTTCTATCATGTTTTATAGTAAGGCTATTAATACTTCAAATTCTTACCTTTTCATATGGACAAGTCAAAGTGAAAATCTTATTACGATTAAATTAGCCTGGCTTCTCTATGTTCAAAAGCATTAATTATGGTGTTATGAGAGTCATGTGTGGCTTGTTGAGGCGTTGTTTAAACTTGTAAATCAAGCCAAGCTCATATTCTACAGAGAGTGATCTCATCTCATTTAAAGAGGGGAAAAAAAAGGACAGAATTAACCAAGAAACATGGAAAGTAAGATTATTTGCTAGTGATGATGTTTTTATTTTCTGTATCGAAGTAAAATTAAACAAAAAACAAGAGTGGCCTTCAAAGTTAGAAATGCATGAACAAATTGTTGGAATTTTTTGTCTGGGAATATGTGCGTATCCCAATTACTGCACAAATAATAGGGAATGCTATATTTGGCCGGTTCACACTTGACTGCTAATCAGTCAACATCCAAACAATATGGGCGTTCAACCATTGTATGATTCTTGTCCAAGTCACTCCCGTGATTTTTTAACAAGCATATGAAATTGGATAGAATTTGGAAGTAAAAAAATTGTAATATAAAGGAATTAGGAAAGCTCTTACATCTTACTCGTTTTAAGAGTCTTTGCTGCAAAACTATGTTAGTTTATTATGGTGAGACAAAACTATGTTAGTTTATGAGAATAAAGCGAACTTGATTACTTGCACAGCTCTGATATTTGTAAAATAGTTTAGTCAACAAAGCAAATTCTGTTAGTTTACGCTTTTTTAGTCCATCAATTGGATGCAAATTAATATATGATATTATTTTAATTAATAAAAAGGCTTGATTTATCTTTATATGTTAATTTAATTATTGTTTTATGTTTTAATACTAAAGGTAAAAATCTTTATAATAATTACTGTGTAATTGAAATTAGATGAGATCATAATTATAAGATTTAATTTATACTTATGTATTATTCCTAATTGTAGTTTCATCAAGATGGGATATTATTGAAAAGGTAAAACTAGCACACACTATATTTATTCTTTCCTTGTTTTATTTGTTTTTAATGTTTTAAACCTTAAATTTTCAATTTAATTAATTTAATAGAGATTACATTAATTTATACTCCTAATAAGATTGAAAAATGTTTTACTAAAATTTGAAAATTATTTTCAAAGGGAATTTTTATTAGGAAAAGTTTTAGAATTTAATTTAATTTTTTAAGAGTTGAATTATTAAATTAAATTTGTTATCAAATAAATAATTGGAATCAAGCAGAAGTTTTAAATAATTTCTTTCATAATTAGATTGTTTTTGAAATTATAAAGATAATGAGATTATATTACTTTGATGAGGTCATAAATTTTTCAAAATTTTAAATCCCTCAATAAAATATTAAGTATATATTACGAACGTGATAGTTGTCTTCCGTTGTTTGAGAATAAAATTAGAATTCTATTTATTGCTTGGCTTATTGAGTAAACTCAATGTCACTTTAACCCGGATATATTTTATCTTAAATTAATGGGTCATACTTAACTAAATTTGTATAATTTGGATTAGTAAACTCATGATCATATAGATTTAGAGGCAGGGTTAAGAATAATATATGTCATATATTTTAACAAAATTGATCTCCTAACTATTCTAGAAGTCATATGAAATGTGACTGAAAAGTAGTTTTCTACCCAATTTAATTTTAGTTGGTTTGTTGAGCATGCTCGAGGTTAATTAATTTTAAATAGGATCTTAGCCCATTAGGAAATTATTTAATAATTTTTTGATATAATAGTGAGAGTTATTATTTTGAATAAAATAATGGAAGTAATCAAATAATTTTAAAGTCCTTATTTTATTTGATTTTGGATATAAACTAATATATGCTCCTTTTATGATTTTTCAGTTATTGAATTTGAAGATGACCACCAACCTAACATTAAGGAGCATCATGGATATTAACAAGTTGACTGGAACCAACTTTTCAGACTTGTTATGTAACTTCGTAATAGTTCCTAGGTAAGAAAAGAAGTTATATGTTCTTGATACTCCTGCTCCATCAGAACCTTGTTCAGATGCAAGTAATGAAGATTGGGACAGATATCAACATTATGTTGATGACGTTGAACAAGATACAAGTGTGATGTTAGCTAGCTTATCTTCTGAACTTCAGAGGCAGTATGAGAATATGGATGCACCTACTATCATACTGCATCTTAAGGAGTTATTTGGTGCAAAAAGTAGGGTGGAGAGATATCAAATCTCTAAGAAAATGTTTCAATGCAAGATGACAGAAGAATATTAAGGTAATCTACATGTGTTGAAGATGATTGGGTATATTAAAAAATTGACCCAATTAGGTTTTGTCATAGACCACAAGTTAAATGTTAATCTGGTGATGCAATCTCTAAGTTCGAGTTTTTCACAGTTCATTATGAACCAGAAGGACATGACATTGCCTAAACTGTTGAACATGCTCAAGACTGTGGAAGGGTGCCTTAAGAAGGAACCCATTTTTGTACCTATTGTCGGTTCTTTTAAAAGTAAGAAAAAGGGCTTTAAGAAGAATAAGAACAAGAAACAGAAGGCTTCTACTAATGTAGTAAAGGCTAAAGGAGGTGTCAATAAGAAGAGCAATGACAAGGGAACATGTTTTCATTGCAAAGTCAACGGACATTGGAAAAGGAATTGTCCATCTTATCTTGCTAGCCTGAAAGATAAGAAGCTTAAGGAAGCTGTCTCTTCAGGTATGTTTATTATTGAGATTAATCTTTCAACTTTTGTTCCACATTCTTAGGTATTAGATACTTGGTTGTTGTTCTCACATATGTAATAACATGCAGATATTAATCAGGAGTAGATCATTGAAAAAAGGCAAAGTGGACCTGTGAGTTAACAATGGAGCGAGAGTTACCACATTAGCTGTAGGAGCTTGTAGTTTAACTTTTTCTTCTGTCCTTGTCTTAGAACTTAATAATTGTTATTATGTTCCTATTATTACAAGAAACATAATTTCTATTTCTTATTTGGATTTGTATTTGTAATTAAGGATAACAGTTGTTCTTTTTATAAAGATGATATTTATTATAGATCCGAATTACTTACAAATGGATTATATGAATTAGATCTTGAAAGGCCAATTCTTAATATAAATAGTAAGGAAAGAAATTTAAGTAACCAAACTCCATCTTATTTATGGCATTATAGGTTAAGTCATATCAATGAAACTAGAATCACAAAATTTCATAAAGAAGGATATTTATATCCTTTTGATTATGACTCATATAAAACTTGTGAATCTTGTTTATTGGGAAAGATGACCAAACTAACCTTTAAGGGAAAGGGACAACGTGCTATTGACTTACTAGAATTAATATATGCAGATGTATGTAGGCCTATGTCCATAAATGCTAGAGGTGGATTCTCATATTTTATTACCTTCATAGATGACCATTCTAGATATGGTTATGAGTACCTGATAAAACAAAAGTCTGAATCATTTGAAAAGTTTAAAGAATTTATACTAGAGGTTGAGAAATAAACTAGTAAAAGTATTAAGACACTTAGATCAAATCGAGGTAGTGAATACTTAGATCACGAGTTTTTTGGTTACTTAAAAGAGAACAGGATTCTCTCACAATGATCTCCTGTAACTCCACAACATATGGTCTAAAAGGAGAAATCGTACACAATTTTTAGATTTTCTATTCCATGGTGAGTCATGCAATCCTTCTTATGTCTTTTAGGGATACGCATATATCTTTTAAATAGAGTTCCATCTAAATCAGTTCATAAGACATTATAAGAAATATGGACTGGTAGAATACTTAGATTATCACATTTAAAGATTAGGGGATATGAAGCTTATATGAAGCGTGTTATATTTGATAAGCTTCAAGCTAAATCAGATAAATGCAAATTTATAGGGTACCTGAAAGAGAGTTTTGATTATCAATTTTATCATCCTATTGAGTAAATGGTGTTTTTCTTAAGACATACTACATTCTTAAAAAGAGAATTTATTCTCAAAGAAAGTAATGGGAGTGAGGCTGAACTTAGAGAAGTTTAAGATTCACAAATTCACATCGAAATGGAACAAGAACCTCAAATAGATCCATATGATATATAACCAAGAGTTTAAGAGACCCATAATCTTCGACGAGCTAGTAGAATACATTATCCTCCCATTAGATTATATTTACATATTGAGCAAGGAAAGGATAATGTATCGCTCATCCATGATGAGACTACTACTTTTAAAGAAACAATGTCTGACATTGATTCTTTAAAATGGCAAGAAGCTATGAGATTTGAAATAGAATCCATGTATACTAACCAAATATAGACTTTGGTTGATGCACCTGCTAGCATTGTACCTATTGGATGCAAGTGGGTTTTTAAGAGAAAAACTAACATGGATGGTAATGTACATACGTACAAAGCAAAGTTATTGGCTAAAGGTTATAAATAAAGACAAGGGGTTGATTTTGATAAAACCTTTTCACCAGTAGCTATGCTAAAATTCATCATAATCTTGTTAACTATGGCAACATATCATGATTATGAAATTTGGTAGATGGATGTCAAAACAACATTTCTCAATAGGAATTTGCAAGAGGATGTGTATATGACATAACCCAAAGGTTTTGAATCCAAGAGAATTCCTAATCAAATATGCAAGTTGTAAAGTTCTATTTATGGACTTAGGCAAGTGTCACAGGGTTGGAACATCTGTTTTAATGAGACAATCAAAGTTTTTGATTTTATAAAAAATATATATGAACCATGTGTCTATAAGAAGGTTAGTGGGAGTGCGATCGTTTTCTTGGTACTATACGTAGATGACATATTGCTAATTGGAAACAACATACCTATGCTATAGTCTGTAAAGATCTAGTTATCCAAGAACTCCTCTATAAAGGATATAGGAGAAGTAGCCTATACTATGGGAATAAAGATCTATAGAGATAGATCAAAAAGGTTGCTTGGATTATCAATACACGTACATAGATAAAGTAGTAAAGAGGTTTAACAAGGAGAATTTCAAAAGGGGATTCTTACCCATATTGCATGAGATTTCTCTCTCATAGAGTTTGTGTCCAAAGACATAATGTATGTGATGATATGTACTACACCAAATGCCTCTTATGCTTTGAATGAGCAGGTTTCAAGCCAATCCAGGTGAGGTTCACTAGTCGGTTGTGAAAAACATTTTAAAGTACTTAAGAAGAACTAAAGATGTTTTCTTGGTTTATAAAGGAGATGAACTGAGAGTTTAAGAATATTCGATGCTAGTTTTAAGTCAGATCCTGATTATAGTAGATTATAGTCAGGGTACATCTTCATTCTAAATGGTGGTGCAGTAAGTTGGAAGATTTCCAAACAACCAAACATTGCAGATTCAATGATCAAAGCAGAGTACATTTCGGTGTCAAAGGTAGTAAAAGAAGCAGTTTGGATCAAAAAGTTCATCACTAAACATGGAGTGGTTCCTAATATTGTTGAGCCTATAATACTGTATTATGATAACAACGGCGCTATTACGTAAGCAAAGAAACCCTGGTCTCATCAATGGTCCAAACATGTACTCAAGAAGTTTTGCTCGATCAGGGAGATAGTGGAGCGGAAAGACATAGCATTGGAGCGAGTTCTCACTAAAGAGAATCTAGCAGATCCTCTTACTAAACCATTGCCTCAAAAGAGACATGATCAACATATGGATGGATATGGTATTAGATTAGTAGGGAATTGGCTCAATTGCCTGTGGGAGACTGTTAATTTATATCCTTGAAGCCAATCAATTGGATGCAAATTAATGTATGACATTATTTTAATTAATGAAAAGGCTTTATTTATCTTTATGTATTAATTGAATTAATGTTTTATGTTTTAACACTAGAGGTAAAAATCTTTGGAATAATTACTGTGTAGTTAAAATTATGATGAGATCATAATTATGAGATTCAATTTACACTTATGTATTATTCCTAAATGTTCCTAACTGTAGTTTCATCAAGACGGGATATTGTTAAAATGGTAAAACTAGTACATATTATTTTTCTTTCTTATGAAGAAAATAATTGATCTCATAAATTAAAGTATGGAGATACTTAAACTAATGTTTGGGTGACCCAATTATGAGAATTTTGAATGGAATACTACTTATATGTCTGTGGATTATTTCATATTGATGGTTGTATAATTAATCCTCATACTTGATATTATCAAGATATCTCATATAGGAATTACTGTATTTTGATATTAGTTATGAATAGTCCTAGGATAATTCAATCGATAGTAATTGGATACAGTATGAACCATATAGAGATAGTTGAGTAAATCAATATAGGATTTGTTACTCTAAAATATTTAGAGAGAATATTCTACTGTTCTTGATTAGTAATGATTTAGGGAATTATCTGGCTAGAGTGAATTAATATTTGAAAAGACGTTTTTCAAATTTCAATTATTAATCAACCACTAATTATGAAGAACGAACATAATTGGACTAAAAAGAGTAGACATTATATCCTTACTCTGTCCAATTAGAATATTGAATGACGAAAGGATTAAATTATACATCATAGCCATGCAAGGACATATTAAGTCAATCACTTTGATATTCCTTATATTTGGATAATCAGGACATATTGCTAGACATCAATCATAATTTATGATTATGAATTGTTTAATTGGAGAATTAAATATAAATTAAAAGAAATTTTAATTTATCTAATTTTATTAGAATTGTAATTTATAATCATTGTCAATTTATTAGGAACCTAGTGGGTCATAGATTAAAGAGTAATTTATGAAAAAAAATCAATTTAATTAAGTTGGACTTAATCGTGAAGTTTAAGAAACTTTGGGGATCAAATATGAGATATTTGATGTTATTAAAATTAAATTAATTAGAATTAGAATTTGATTTTAATTATAATTAAAGTAATTTAATTTAATTTAAGACCCTAATGAGCTTTCTATTTAAATAAGGGAAGAACATTTAGAAGATAGCACTTTTGTCTTCTTCCTCTCAAATTAGTTTTGAGAATTGCTCTGTAGATGCCATCAGAGGCTGAACTATTAAATAGCTTGTGATTGATTAATCGAAAAGGTTTCAAAGGTTTTTAAATAGGAAAACTAATAAGGTACAATTTTTAATTTGTTTTATGTTTTATTCAAGTTTATTTTATTCAGTTATTGAGATCCGTAAACTTATTTGTTTTTTCACTACGTCTGTGATTCAATCACGGTTGAATTCTAACAAATTCATGATAATAAATCAAATTTATAGATAGATAGATAAACAAACACGAAATGTAGTATTATAAGACGCCTTCAATTATTTATGGATGCATAGATAATAACACATAGGTTGCGGAATTGAAAAGATGTCGTTTTAGTATAATTATTTATTCTCAATTTTCTATATTTTCTCACAAATACCATATATAGAATTTGAATATCTTTTAAAGTATAGATATGTAATTTCATTATCATAAAAGATTGGGAGTTAACAATCACTGTTCTCAAATTCATAATATTTTGGTTTGTTATTTTATGTAATTTGGAATCAATTTTTTATGTTTTTATTGTTGAATTCCTTAGTGTAGGGTATCTGTTACTATCCAAGTGATGGGTAATCAAAAACACCATAAATGCCATTATTCGGAAGAGTTATAGCTTACGTAAAACAAACCCAATGGATAGTAATATAATTAGACACCTATAATTAAGTTTGGCGGGTTTAATGGTGTTCAAATACTTAATTCAATGATATGTTTAGATTTTCAATTATGACATCAACAATTAGACAAAAATGAATATTTGGTTATAAAAAGCTACTAAACATAAATGGATTATAAATAAATTAATGCCTAGATTTTGAGTCGATATAATTTTTTTTATCGGAGAAGAATTTTTTCTAAGTGACTGAATTGAATTAGAAAAGGCTCAAAATATAAGAGCAAGTCTAAGCATTAGAAAAATAAATAGCTTAATAGGGAGGTTACAATAAACATCTTAACAAGAGAATTACAATAAGCTACTACATATTAGTGGAAGTGTAAGATCAGCTTCAGTACAGGAGGCATGCATTTCACTCGATCATAAGTTCCATGCACTCTTTACTTAAGGAGATAGTCCAAAGGTAAGGCCATGAGCTACAACAATTAGATTGATCTTCAATATCACTCTCCTAGTGAACTCCTCAATATTAGTTTATTTGTTAGCAGATGTTTTAGAATTTGTTTCACACTAGATTTCATACACCATAGTTTCTATAGTATATTTGAAAGGACGTTACCTTGTAAGGTACTAGCCCATACTATGTTATCATCTCATGTATTGTATAGGCATAAAATGCCAAAAGAGGACTGGATTAAGATCCATAACCTCTCAATGAACATATAATTGACGAACAAGTGGTTTAAGTCCTCATGGGGGTGGGAGCAAAGCTAAAAAGATTTGTCAGTAACTAGAAATTTGAGGGAACACAATATACTAAGCTTCCTTGTGGTGGCTACCTGTAGAAGGAATTTGCAAGAAAGTGTTAAAGTAGGATCCTAAATCAACTTAAACTAATAGACCTATTGTAGTGATTCTCTAATGAGCACTTTATAAGATCGAGTTATAAATGCCCCTTTCCTTCTAGGTAACCAGAGAACTATGTCATACATAGTTGCATCTAGTAGATATGACTATAAGTTGGCTAGAATTTTAATACTAACTAAATTTGGAGGCCATATCTAGTTATTTTTATCTATAAATGCTTGAACTTTAGTACTTTTAGGGATAACAGATTTCAGGTGTTGAAACTGTTTGCAATTGTGTAAGGGACCTATGTCTAACCAATGATCAAACCAAAAAAAGGTATCCCTCCCATTTCCTATTCTATGTTTGATAAAGGGCTAGAGCTTTTACTTGAGCTTTAACAATTCTCCCAATGTCTAGAATAGGTTGGATTTGGGTTAAGCTTTTTAGATACTTCCACCTTTGAGGAAGTAATGGTGAAGTATTTTACCCATAAACTTTCTTTATCAGTGCAAATTTTCAAAAACTTCTTAGGTAATAGTGCCTTTTTTATTAGTTTAACAAAGTTGATTTTTAAACCTCAATGTTCACTATGTGAGTAAGCATTAGACCACCTAACTTTAAGACTCGTTTTAGGTCCTTTAGGTCCATTTTAGATGAAGTTTCATAGTTATTTATCAATAACTTTCGAACCTTTTTAGGTAGGCTATGTGGGAACACCAGTAATTTTAATGATTAGTAAGGATAGTTATTAGTTGAACTCTACTTATGCACGAGAGAGCTCTAAGGTTTTGTTATTTAGTTTCCAATGGATTACATCGAGTAGAGGGGCACAATCATGCTAGGTAAGTTTCCTAGAAGATATAGGAACATCTAGATATTTGATTGGAAGATTCCTTATAAAGATGCTAGAAAAATTAGCACAGTTCTTTATCTCCTATTTAACCCCTGTTGATAGAAGTATAGTGCTTTTGTTAAGATTAAATCCTAGACCAAACATTGATTTAAATGAGTCTAGGGAGCTAAGTAAGATCTTAATGGATTACAAAGTAACTCTATAAAGAAGAATTAAATTATCTAAAGAGATGTTGACCAAGCCAAACTTGCCACACTTCTAATGATTTCTAAATTTAGTTTCTATTTTCATGTTAAACTTTATCAATTTGGAAAGCATTGATTATAATGCCATATGAGACTATTGTGATATATTGTACAGTTTAGTGAACAAATTTATGTGGATATACAAATGCATACTTAATGTTCAAGATAAGACCTTAATTTAATGAGTCAAAGGCCTTATTGAAATCCACATTAATATCATATTGTTTTTACTAGAAGCCTTCCTATTATAGTTCTTAAGAAGCTTTTAAACCAATAATATATTATCACCTATCAATCTTCCTTATATGAACGCTCCTTAAGTAGAATCAACAATTTGAGTAATGATGATTTTCATCCCATTTTCTGGCATATCTCTAATTGAACTAGGAGAATATACCTTAAGAATCAAGTATATAAATGTCTTGTTTATTTTTTTGTCATTCTTCCCTTGTCCAAAAATTCACTTACGGCTTTAGTTACTACTTTCTCGGTATAATTCCATCTCTTATGGAAGAAAATTGCTTTCAAACAATCTAAAAGATACCCATATGTTTTATACCTTTTTAAAAAATAATTTTTATAGTAGGTAATCAACTTCAGATTATATAAAAATGAAGGATTAATTTTAAAATTTAAAAAATATCTTAAATTTGATCTAATATTTACTTATATCAATATGATATCGTAATAGTACTAAAAAATATGATCTCCACTGGCATTCACAACTTTGGCACATAGATTAATGTCTATCATAAGTTAGTGATTTAAACTTGCTTGAAAATATTTTTTTATAAACTATATTTTGGATCGTTATTTGTATTAGAATTTAATTTAAGCCTTAGTATTTAATAAGATTTAGAAAAGGCTTCAATATTATAAAAATTATTGAACTTAAACTTCAAACTAACAGAAGCATAAACTAAAACTTCTTCCTCACTTTTTAAAAAATAATTTAAACCCATCATTAATGTCATACAATCCAGTCAAAAATTATAACAGCTCCACTGTGTCATCAATAATGAGAAAGGTTCTTCACTCATCATAAAGATTCTCTATATACTGCTTAATAGTAGCAACTTTCTATTTGATCATACTAGATATAGTTTCATCATCCATATCATGCTTAGAGCAGCTCTATTTATCTTCTTGAAATGACTCACTACTCTTGATAGATGCCTTTTACTTGTATCTTTGTTGAAACTTCAAAGCAAAATCCATTTTCAGATATAACTTTTCAAAACCAATTAAAACCTCCATTTTTCCTTCTCCTCCTCTATACACTAGAAACCACTAATCACATAACTTAAAAAAAGAAATTGCTTAAATGAACAAAGTTAAAGATTCTTGCACTGATTCATACCTTTACTTTATTTTACATTAGTTCTTAAACTATATAGGAACTAATAAGAGATTTATAAAACAAAAAAGAATTGAAGACCTCAAAACCTGATTAACAAACCTAAACCAACATAAAAACATTAAGACACAAAAATTGAGTAAAGAAACTATAAATTCACGCTCATATTATAAGAAATTGAGAAAAAAATTGAGAAAAAAAAATAAAGAAATCATATTACAGGAGATTTACATTGAGAAGAACTAGAAAAAAAGTGTTAATACATATGTGAGTTGGAGTAAGAGAATAAGGTAATAATAATATTAATATGTGTTTGTGTGTGTGTGTGTGTGAGAGAGAGAGAGAGAGAGAGTTAATGATTCATGAAGAAAAGCTCTATGAAGATTATAAATTAAAATTAAGCTTCAACCTTGAACCATATGACATCAACAAACTTTATGTTGTTACAAGTTAAAAGTTTCGAGAATAGGCACCTGATAGTTTAAGTTGATTAAAACCTCTCCATATATTTAAGTTAAATGAATCATTTATCGATGCCCCTCTTTAGCTGCTCAAGAGTAGTTAGGCTCTACATTGATTTTTGTATACCTTCTCAAAATAATATCACATTTGCCAATACACTATACTCATAATTAGAAAACATTCGTACTTTATGATCAAACTTTAGTAGGTTAGTTTAAATAGGTCCAAATTTTATACCTTGCTTTTTACCTCTCTGCTACGCTGACTTGTTCTATCAGTGACAACATTATCCCCATCCTACAGTTTAAAGTTTCAAATCAAATTTTTATATAATCCTCATTTATTTTGACATGCTTACTAATTATCTTTCATTTTGCCTTTATGATGCTCTCTCTTTCTTGATGAGGAGATAGTTATCTAATAACTTTTTGTTTGTAGACTCTAAGAATAAAAGAATAAATGTCAACCACATTGAACTAATTGCCAAAACCAAATATAACAAATACCATGAAAACTAAAACATATATGTTGTTAATGTATATAATCCAGCTATGAATAATATACTTATGCCTTCATTTTAGGCTCAATTATAGGCTTAGCTTTAGGCTTAAACCAAGCTTCTTTCCTAAATAGGATGTGATTCTTGTATATAAATAGGCCTCTTTGTATTCAATATTAGATGCAATAATACATATAATTTCTCTCAACATGGTATCAGAGAACTAAATTTTTTCTAGGCGCTTATTCTTCCTTGCTACGAATAATACATACAATTTTCTTTGGGTCTGCTCTATTTCTTTTGCGTTCTCTATTTCTGTGCTGTGCTGCCAATCAGTCTTTATCGAAATTTTGTTCCGGTCATATTTTTGGATTCTTCTCTTCCAGACGAGTTCATCGCCGACAACCACAACTCAAACGGAGCCTCCATGCGCCGTCATGCACTGCCCAAAGTTTCTGCCCATCAACCACACGACCTGTTGACCAGACCGGGTTTGCTCTTTATTTTCTCTCCTGTGAAGACTAAATTTTTTGGATGATAACTACTTCTGATGTTTCCCAGTCAATATCTCATCCTATTACTATTATTTTTGATGTATCAAACTATGATTTATAGTCTCAAGAGATGTGTAGTTTCTTAAAAGGCCGTCTTCTTTGGCGGTATGTCACTGGTGATATTCCTAAGCTAATAAAAGCGACCAATGAGGATGACAACAAATTCACAGATAGCATGGATCAATGGGAAAGCAAGAATCATCATATTCTCACCTGGTTTCGAAATACGTGCATCTCTGGGATTAAATTAGAATTTCGCAGATTTGACACTCCAAAAGAGGTATGAGATTTCTTGCATACCAGATATTCTGTTTCTGATCACATTCACCAGTTTCAGCTCTATCATCACCTTCATCGGATGCATCAACATTCAGATCAAACTATTCACAGTTATATTTCTGAATTACAAACTCTCTAGGATCAATTGGCTACTTCTGATCTAGTATGGCCTGACTCTGTATCTACTTCTCTCTATATTGGTGTTCGTGATCGCCAATGTGTCTGGCATCTTCTTATGACACTCAAATCTGAATTTGAATCAGTCATTGGTGCCTTATTACGTCACAGTCCCTTGCCTGCACTTGACACAGTCATCAGGGAATTACTTTCTGAAGAAACTCGTCTCAACACTCTCCAAGCATAAAGAACTTTACCCTCCACTGATGTTGTCATGGCTGCCTTCTCTCCTTCTGTCACATCACCATCTAATGACTACTCTCGCAAAACTCAATGCAGATACTATAAGAAATTTGGTCATCATATTTCAGAGTGCAAAAAGCTTCTTGCCAAAAATGCATCTACTTCTGGCAATTCTTCTCGACCTTCTTATCGTCCCACTTCCATTTCTGCTGCTATTGCTACTGTCACTGAAGGACCCTCTAATGAATCCACTTCTCCAAAATTCTCCATGCAAGACATTAAAGCCATTCTTCAACAACTTCACTTAGAAAATGGTATTTCTTTATCTTCTGTCCTATCTGTCACACCAGGTACTTCTATGTGGTTTTTTGATTCTGTCTATTGCAACCATATTACATCTGACTCAACTACACTTATATCACAATCTATTCCATCTGCTTCACCCATTGTTCACCTGACGACTCTATCTTTCATGTTCATAGTATAGGCACTATCTCTAAATCTTCCTTATCTTTGCCTCATACATTTTATGTTCCTAAACTATCGTTAAATCTTATTTATGTTGGTCAATTGTGTGAACTTGGTCTGGACTTACATTTTTTGAGTCATGGTTGTACAGTGTAGGACCCACAGATGGGAAAGATTCTTGGGACCGGTCGTAAGGTTGGATGACTTTTTCAACTCACTTCTCTTCATCTTCCTAAGCTAACTCTCACCGCAGCTGTTACTTCCAATATATGGCACTCGTGTCTGGGACACATCTCTCATTCTCGACTAGGTCCTTTAATCTTTAATGGTTGTTTAGGATCTGTTAAACAAACAATTTTGGATTGTGTTTCATGTCAACTTGCTAAACATTATGCTTTACCTTTTCCAGTCAGAAATTATGTTACTTCTGCATCTTTTGACTTGGTTCATTATGATATTTGGGGTCCTACCCCAACTGGTACTATGGGTGGATCACATTATTTTGTTATTTTTGTTGATAATTTTTCTAGATATACTTGGATTTATCTTATGCGTAATCGATCTGAGTTATTCTCCATTTATTCTTAATTTGCATCCATTGTCAAAACTCAGTTTTTTTGCAATATTAAGATTTTTCGTACTGATAATGCTATGGAGTACAAGGATCACTCCTTGTCTACTATATTCTCCTAGTATGGCACTCTTGTTCAACGTTCTTGTCTGGGTACTTCTCAACAAAATGGTCATGTAGAACGTAAACACCAACACATTTTAGATACTGTTCGGGCTCTTCTTATTGCCTCATCCTTTCATGAAAACTTCTAGGGGGAAGCTGCTCTTACCGCTGTGTACACCATAAATAGAATTCCTTCCTTTGTCATAGGTAATATCACTCCCTATGAGCATTTACATGGTCAAGGTCCCAACTATCAATCTCTTCGTGTTTTTGGATGTGCTTGCTTTGTTCTTCTTCAGTCTCATAAACACACTAAATTATAACCTAAAGCTTGATTAAGTTGTTTCTTAGGGTATGGCATTGAATATAAAGGTTATAGATGTTGGGATCCTATCTCCAAACGCCTTCGAGTGTCTCATCATGTTACTTTTTGGGAACACAAAATGTTTTCTACCTTATCCAAATTCCAAATCAATTCTCCTTCGTCTCCTTTCTTTACCGACCCCACTATCACTTTGTTTCCAGATGATTCTTTTGCAGGTTTATCCACTCCTAAAGAAAATCTTCAACCTTTGGCATCGACACCAGAATCTGCTCTGTCTGTGGAACCTGAATCTGTTCCATCTGTTCCTTCCACTCTTGTGTCACCCACACTTCCACTTCGTCGTTCCACTCGGGTAAGTTATCCTAGTGTTGCTCTTCGTGATTACCATTATTATTCTACTCTTATTTCTCTCTACGAACCTCACACCTATCACGAAGCAAGTACTAATCCTCTTTGGTAGAAAGCAATGGCAGAAGAACTTCAAGCTCTCACTAGCACTAATACATGAGAAGTGGTTGACTCACCTCCAAAGAAGTCTATAGTTGGTTGTAAATGGGTCTATAAAATCAGGACTCGAGCTGATGGTTCCATAGAATGGTATAAAGCCAGACTCGTTGCCAAAGGTTTCACACAGGAATATGGAATCGATTATGAAGAAAATTTTGCTCCTGTTGCTCGCCTCACATTTGTACGCAGCCTCATAGCTATTGCTTCCGCTAAGACTTGGCAGTTGTATCAATTGGATGTCAAAAATGCCTTTCTCAATGGTGATCTCTCAGAAGAAGTGTATATGCAACCTCCACCTAACTATGATTGTCCAATAGGAAAGGTTTGTCGTCTCCGTAAGGCCTTATATGGAATAAAACAGGCACCTTGAGCTTGGTTTTCCAAGTTCAGTTCTACAGTGTCTCAATTTAGTTTTAAATCCAGCTCCTACAATCATGCCTTATTCATTTGCAACACTTCTAAAGGTCACATTCTTCTTCTCCTTTATGTGGATGACATGATCATTACAGAAGATGATATACAAGGCATTCATGATCTTAAATCCTACCTAAGTCATCAGTTTGAGATGAAAGACTTGGGTGTTTTGA
>JANVCQ010000231.1:23421131-23436816 GCA_025531925.1 Erythroxylum plowmanianum
TGTTCAGTTCGATTGAGTTCGATTCCACTTTCGATTTTGTTTCCGCATTTTTGTTATTCGCCTTCGATTCGTTTTCGCCTTATGTTTCCGCTTTCCGAGATATGCTTTCGTTTGTGATCCGCTTTGTCCACTTTTCGTTTCGCTTTATGATTCGGATTGATTTCATTTTCGCCTTCTTGTTTCGCTTTTCGATTTCGTATAAGATTCCATTTTTTCGGTTGGGATCCGGTTCTGAGATCGGATCCCAACATTTATGGTATCAGAGCAAGAGTGAAAGTGATAAGTTTAAGCGGTTGAGTTTCGGTCTCAACACTTCAACCTTTGAATTGCGCGCCTATTCTGATGCAGATTGGGCAGGTGACCCAACAGACAGACGCTCTACTATTGGATATTATTTTTTCCTTGGCAATTCTCTTATTTCATGATGTAGCAAAAAGCAGATCGTTGTTTCTCGCTCAAGCACATAAGCAGAATACCGAGCACTTACTGACACTACATCTGAGCTTCTTTGGCTTCGGTGGCCTTTACAGGACATGGGGGTCTCTCATTCATCCGCTATTGCACTCCATTGTGATAACCGAAGTGCCATCTAGATAGCACGTAATGATGTTTTTCATGAACGCACCAAGCATATAGAAGATGATTGTCATTTTATTCGTCATCATGTGCTCCAAGGAACTCTCACGCTTGTTTCGATCACCTCTCAACAACAAATGGCAGATATGTTCACCAAAGCTCATGCGCCACACAGATTTCGTGAACTTGTTTGCAAACTTCAGATGGCAAATTCTCTACCATCTTGAGTTTGAAGGGGGATGTTAATGCATATAATACAACTGTGAATAATATACTTATGGCTTCATTTTAGGCTTAATTATAGGCTTAAGCCAAGCTTCTTTCCTAAATAGGATGTGATTCTTGTATAATAAATAGACCTCTTTGTATTCAATATTAGATGCAATAATACATACAATTTCTCTCAACATATGTAAATAAATCTCCAACAGACGAGGCTATAAGGTATAGATTTTAATCTATTAATACCATGAAGAGGAAGAGGGCTCTCCAATATCTGTATATACTATTCTTGGAAAAGCTGTTGGGTCAATAGATACAACCTTGAGGGCTTCACTTCTATATTATTCATAAACTTACTACCTTCTTGTCTAGAGTTCTAATATGTAATGAATTAAAAATGATTACACAAATGTGCTTCTTTGTAAAAGATGAAGAAGAGATTGAAATGGGTGCGACAAATCAAAACTTGAGTCGGAGTTAGATTACTTCTCAAAAAAGCTTAGTAATTAGTAAATTACTCTTTTATTCATTACAATATTAAATTACACAAGTTTTCCTTGAATATATTTATTATTTAACAAATTCTTATGTGGATAGTGATGATTCCTATAATCACTATTTGTCAGATGAATAATTGAGTCTTTTTTAAAGAAGTATAAATATTTTTTGACGCCTGAGTTAAAATTTAAGATTCCTCTTTTACTAAATTTATCTCTTGCCTTTTTCCCAAAGAAAAGATCGGTAAAGATCATGACCGTAGCACATGGATGGATGCAGCCTATAATTACTACCATGATTATCTCAATGCACATACTCTGAAATTCTCCCTCAAATCCTCTGGCCATGAACCCTGTACCAACCCTGTACCAACCCAACTCAACCATTCATTTATGTGAATCCTACATAAATGAATGGCTGAGATGGGTTAGGATAGAGTTTACAGGCCAAAAGATCACGTCCTCTGAAATTCGGGCTTGAAAAATAGACAGGAAATGAGTCAAGGGGACAGGACTTCCCCATTGGGGCAAGACGGCAAGTATTAATTCCTATACTCGGTAGCTTCTTTTAAAACTTAGTCCAGTATATTAACTTTTGTCATAAAATGAAGTAAAATAGATAATGCAATAAAAGTTTGTAATCGTTATGGTTTGAATTGAGTTTTTCAGGTTCGGTTCGTCAATACACGTATAAAGATTAAGGGTCAAATCTATAAGATGTTAATTAGAAATGATTATCCCAAATTCAAGAGCATTGATCTCCTAAACGTCGATTAAGTTTTTTCTTTTTTACCTTCTTGTGAACATGAAAAATGCTGACAACTTGCCATGACCTGAATTAATCCATTCGATTATTGGTTAAAAAGGTGTCAAATCCTTGCACTGAAACGCAAATCAGAATAATGTGCAGCACTGACAGTTTTCTAAGTTGCAGCCATAGCCATAATCAAACAATATGTTCAACAAGTTTATATCATTATAGCCCACCAAGGATATCTACCACGCCATCTTCCAATAACTCCAAATCACACCACACTTTCACAAGCTACTCAGAACACACTACTATTCACTCTTCTTCCATGTGTGCTACCAATCAAATTAATATTATCTATGTATATATATATATATATATATATATATATATATATTTCCCTCTCGACCATTTTCTTTAGCCGGCTGAATATATATATGTTACACTCAAGTTCTTGTGTTCCATTCTTAACTATTCTTTGCTAATTAAGTACTGACAATACTTGACATTAAGAGTTATAACCATATATATAAATATATATATATCATCATAATCATCATCCGATACGTACAAGACTCTCATGGCGTCCACTGATAAGCCCGACCCTGAAGTCACAAGATCCTCAGCACCAGTACCGCCGCCTCCGAAGCCCCTGCCAACTCCTTACGTTACAAACACCTTTGTGCTTGATGCTGCTCTCAGGGCCCTATTGTTTGCGGCCACATTAGTTGCTCTTGTGGTCATGGTTACTTCCAAGCAAACCAAGTTAACTCGCGTGCAAGGCTACAAAGTTTCTGTAGATGCTAAGTTCGATCAGTCGCCAGCCTTCATGTAAGTTAAATGTTACCCACGTGCATCCAAAACTTCTCCGATAACTATCTTAATTTGGTGGCTGATTTCGTTATTAGTATTTGTGGCTCCATTCCAGAAACAGCCAGTTAGATGTTCACAATATATATAAGACTCTGCATCATGCCTTTGAAATCTTCTATCTGCATATCAGTTTGTTTTCCTTCCATGGAATTTACTGCAAGAATAGAGGTCAACAAAAAAGAGGGGGTCAGGGAGGACACTTCTTGTGTCTTAGAAAATTTCCTTCTCAATATTTAATTCACTAACTCCACTAGTTCCTTTCCTTGCAAAATAATTAGTGTGGCATGGATCATGGTCTTACTGTTTGTTGACATCTCCAATTAATTAGGGTATGGGTAGCTACATATTCACTTTGATACTAATACAGGTACGGACATAATTCTTGCACATATAGCTTTTGTGCAAATATACGTGTATAAACAAATAACCCTTAATTAATGTAGCTCATCAACATTCAACTGAATTTTAGTTTTTTAAATGAAAGCAAAAACATAGGTCTTTCATTAGCCTGGATAAGACAAGACTATTATATCCCACAATATATTTGTACTGTGCCCTTCTTATAACATACAAAAGAGTGACAAAATATTATGTTAATAAGTTTTTATTTCATCTCCTTGTTTATAGTTACAATAATGATTTAGTAAAAGAAAAAAAGAATAACTGTCAATTTTTCTGTGCTGATTACCTTAAAGCGATACTAGAAGTGTTAAAAAAACTAGTGAAGCTTTTGCTTTTTGTCAGAACTCTCCCAAAAGGAGTCCTTCAGATTTAAAGTATTCTTGTTGCTTTTTTCTTTCTTTCGCGGCTTATTAAGAAGTTAATCAGATTCTGAGTGTACAATTATAGTTGGCGGCCTGTTACATATTATAATATTCCTTCTTGGACCAGCCCAATTGAATTTGGAACCTCAAAAGCTTTTTAGTTGAAAATTCGTGCTTTATGATCAATGGGGTCAGCGTCCTCTTATCTTCTTACTTCAATAAATTACAGCAACATCTCAACGACATTGGGGTTCTTTTCGGTTCATGCATCAGCATTTCATTTCGACGTATTCATATCTGATTTGTTAATACTTTTTATGGATCATTCCTAACAAGGAACTGGAAAACTGCCGTATTAAAAATGTAGCCAATAATTTTACCCCAAGAGATAACCTTTGGATAGTCTTTGAAGGGACTAGAACTCAAAACTTTAAAGATTGGAACAGGGAAACGGATGCCAGTAAATTGCAAGATTTCCGGATGAGTTATTATTAGATACGTCTGAATATCGGTTATGTCCTAATAATAGATTGTACTTGCTGTGCACAGTATAATTCTCTGATGAGGCTCATGAAACGTATCCTTCGTTTAATATAAGCAGAAGTTTTAATTATGTAGACCGCTACTATATAAGCTAGATTAATCTTTGTGACAATGAAACTTGCCTCTCGTCGCATATGACAAGTTTGCTGGAAATACTAAGGGGTGAACATCACAGGAAATTAACGTTATTAATTATTTTGGATTAAAAAGTATAAGGTAAACAACCTAGCTGTTACGCTAAGTTCATTTTGTTGACTAGTAGTAGCAGCAACGAATGGATACCGATAAAGAACAAATTGACCGTTCTTTGTGACTAGACATTGATTGCCCTTCTATCTAATTAATGGTTTGAATATTGCAGATACTTTGTTGTTGCGATGTCCATTGCTTGCCTGTACGGTATGATTACAGGGTTAGCCTCATTTGGGGTACTCAACTTCAAACCAGCCTATGAAACAAAGTTCTTACTCCATGCTGCCTTCTGGGATGTGGTAATTTTTTCGCATATGCATGCTCTATATATCATTCATTGTCACCGTTGTAATTAACAACAATCGATGTTATAGAATAGAGCCAACTTATGATTAAACAATTCTGTGTAATGTGAGGCAGATAATGCTGGGATTAGTAGCCTCAGCCACCGGTGCGACGGCTGGAGTTGCGTATATTGGTCTGAAAGGGAACAAGCACACAAGATGGAATAAGATTTGTGATGTTTACGACAAGTTCTGTCGTCACATTGGAAGCTCCGTTGGTGTCTCACTGTTTGCCTCAGTTCTGCTCATTTTGCTTATCATGCTCTCTGTCCTGTCCATTCATCATCGTCTTCGAGAGTAGGGCTCTAACAAATCTAGTTGATCAGTGTATGGCATTGCCACCTCGCGATTAGAAATTGTGCATGTCATTGTCTAGTTGATTATGTTGGATAATTTGACATTTTTCATAAAGTTAGGCAATTATTAATTTTAGTTTTTGGTATTTCAATAATTTATCGATTAAGTTACGTAATATGATTCAGATAAAGATAATAAAGTGATTCAATAAATGATTTAAGTCAATAAGTCAAAAAAATAGATCCTGATTAATGTGGATCGGACTCACATCGATCCTGTGATGAGAAAGCTCAATATGAAAACTATACATAAAGAATAAGGTCTTCTGCAACTACTCATATCATTCGTAAATATACGAATTCTCTGACCTATTTAGAGTGCTTACATTTTGAGAAAACTGTAGAAAGATGTTAACCACTAGTCGATGAGCGATTCCCATGATGGTCCTAGAAGATCGAAGCTCATTTTGGACACGAAAACTATTTCGGAAGTTCGAATAGAACTGAAATTAGGTATTTCGTATTTCCTTTATTTATTTCCCTTTTATGAATGATCCAGAACGCGTAATAAGGTTCATGTTATGTGTTACACGTGGTATCAGAGCGGTTACATGATCGGGTGCTTGAAATCAAAGGTTTTTTCAATTTTCATCCTTTAGGGTTTTTAATTGTTTTTTGATCTGTTTTTGGGTTTTTTCACGTGTATGGATCTGTGAAAGCAAAGTACATGAGGCTAGCCATGAGAAACGAGTCAAAAAAGGTTAGAAGTACAAAAAATGAGCTCCGAAATTGCCAAAAATTGCCCTTCCCATCAAAGGGTGATTGCACCGTAAGGAGCATGCACCACACCTTGACAGAGCTACAATAACTACTCGAGGGCAACACACGCTCCAATTGTGTCCTCCTCCCATATGGCTCCACGGGTTTACAGATGTGTGTGGGGCACGCAATGCATATGACCCTCTCTCCTATGGGTGAGGGACCGGCTGGCATGTGCACCTCACACACTACCATCTGTCCTGACACGTGGACGGCAAGGATGGGGACACGTGGTGGCACGTGCATTGCACAATCCATACAATAGAGGCACATTTGTGCATGGGTGCACACTGCAAGTGCTGGGTGCATTTGTAGCTCGTCAACTGTGCGCGCATGCAGTGCATGGCCCTCCAGCCCATGCGTAATGGTGAAGTCGGGCTGACGTCAGAGCTACAGCGCTATTGACATCAACACCTAAAACAAGGAAATATTTTAGAATTCTCGTAAGGGTGCCCAAGGCTCTTTTAAGTCATTTTCTGTATTGAGGGAATTTTTAAAATGATTTTTCAATTTTTCTAGATTAATTACGTTGGTAATTTGATTCCGAAAAAGGTTCTAAAGCTTTTTAAAGCT
Organism: Erythroxylum plowmanianum; assembly: GCA_025531925.1. Classification (NCBI taxonomy): domain Eukaryota; kingdom Viridiplantae; phylum Streptophyta; class Magnoliopsida; order Malpighiales; family Erythroxylaceae; genus Erythroxylum; species Erythroxylum plowmanianum. The sequence continues at coordinate 23,427,582 of JANVCQ010000231.1, forward strand.
AATTCTGAACAAATTTTCATGCTTCGAACTACACATAAGAGATACACGTCATGTTTAATTTCTCATGTGGTAGATTCGATATTCAGGAAAGCACAATAACCACTCTGAATGAGATTTTTTGAAATAAAAGTCTTAAATAAAGTTTAAAGATAATGTTTGCATTTATAGCTGATTTTCACATACAGTATGCTCATATAGAATGTGAGGATAATATAAGGATATATCTCTTGTGTTTGTGATCTTTTTGGATACTGGTGAGATTGTAGTCACAACATTGGCCTTTCAAGTCAATGTTGAATTGACCACTTATATGTTAAGGATGTCTCTGGTCTCATATTTGGCTATTCTGTCCACAGGTATTGATCTTACATGAGGTTTTGAGATATACATAAAGGCATTAGATGAAGGAAAGTGGTGGTTCAAATGATCTATTCACCCACTGGTGATAGTATCATGAGAGTTGATAGTTTATACTCTGATCGCTTTATATATAGGTCTAATTGCATATATTATGTTTTCATCCCACAGATGTTTCATAATATGTGTAATCAAATTCTCAGTATAGATACTATTTTAATGTTTTAAGTATCGCTATTATCTTCCATTTATACTAATCTTTACATTGTCTTTCTACTTTGCAGTCACCTTTTCTGTAAACAACAATGCTATCATAATTGAGACCTTGACTAGTTTCAATTTTAAGAAGTGGATGAAGGATGTTGAATTTGCCCTAGAGATGGCTGACATTAATATGGCGATGTTGATTTAGAGAACTTCTCCATTTACTGATTTCAGCTCAGAAATTGATAAGGCAGCAATGGCAATGTAGGAGTGATCAATAGGATGTATTATTTGATCGTCAAGAGATCGATCCCAGATCATATGCTAAATGGATTACCGGAAACAATCATAGAAAAGGAGTTCATGGACAATATTTCCTACAAGTACAAAGTGTTTTCCCATACAGAGCAGAGCACCTTGATTAAAGAGATATTTTCCATAACGTGCACAAAAGAAGGAGGCTGCCAGAGAGTATATCATTGATATATGTTTAAATTGTGACTCATGTGGTATCCTAAACTTAGTGATTAATGTCTTAGAAATGCTTAATATACTCATTTTAACTCATATATGATTTTAGGTACAATTTGATAGCAAAGAAATAAAAGTGATTCGAAAGCAATACATTTAGATCATTTTCTGAAGAATCACAATCTTTTGTCGTCATGGAGCAAGAATGATAAATATTAGTGCAAGTAATTAATGCCAAGAAAAATGAGGCATATGTTAAAAATATAAAGAAGATTAAACATGAAACAAGCTAAGTGAAGAAATAAGCCAAAACGACAACATTACGAGCAATAGAAGGACATGCATTAAATGCATGTGTATGCTATGTTAAACGTAGCATTGAGGAGGGAGGTTTTAAGGTTAGTAGTAAGTTAGACCGAAAACCATGAAGGTTTAATTGTCCCATAGAGTGGCGCAGGTGGCAGAGGGGAGTAGGCGTGGAGGCTTGGTGGCTGGAGAAATTGAAGAAGAGTTGCGGTGTAGGCGTGAAGAGAGGGGAAGCTTGAACAGTAGGGGTAGACCAAAAACTCCCAACTTAATTCGTCACATCATGAAATAGTGAAGAGGCTACAGTGGAGCACATGGAGAAGATGACCTATGGTTGGAGCATGAAAATAGAGATGGAAGGCCAGTTTTCTGACACTGGTTCAATGAGAATATCAACGCTAAGTCACGGTTAAGTTATTTAAATCATTTTAAATTTGTAATTATTTTTTCCGGATTGTTGTGATATTGGTATTGACTTGATTGGCTTTGGGATGAATGATTTTAATATGTTATTTTGATTGTTTTATTTCAAACCTATTGTTAAAACATTGAATGTAATCTGTAATCATTACTTTTGATGTTTGTGGGTAGCATCTAATGATCGTTAACTGTTAGGAACAACATAACTTAGAATAGATAACCTGAACGTGTGAAGTTACTGCCTATATTGATCATTTTCCAATTCATAATGTAGCTTCCACATTGAATCTAAAGATCATATCCTAGGTTATTTAGTAGTTAGGTTTAATTAATGATCATATCTTGATTAAACGTAACCTAAGGAAAAATTGAGATTTATAGAGCGATCTATTAGTCTCGGATCAATAGTCCGAAAAGAGTTGTAAAAAACGTTAGAATGATGGAATATGCTTGATCATGTTTAGGGCGAGATTGACCCTAGAATAGGACCTTATTTATATTTGACACTTTTCTCATTTTCGATTGTTTGTTTTAATTTGTTTTCAATAGTTTACTTTTACTTTAATTTGTAAATTGTTTAAAATCAAAAAACCCGTTATATTTTCCTTACATAAATTAATTTTGTTACAGAAATTAATCGAACGTTCTCTGAGGATTCGATCCCGACTCACTATAACTACAAATTTTAGTGTACAGAGTCAGGTAAATTTTGTAGTGCACTTGACATGTGGTGTCAAATTTTGGCATCGTTTCTAGAGAATGTGGGAGCATAATTTTTTAATTTGATTTTAGTTGGTGTTTTGAGAATATATTTGTTTATAATCATTCTTTTTGTTACTTGTTAATTTTAATTATCCATTAGTGTTGGTGTATGGTAGTGACCAGATCTCCTTGTAGAGAAATTTAGCAACTTGATCAGGAGATTGAGAGAACATTGTGGAGATTGCATAAGGAAGCAAGGTCAACTTTGGTAGGTGAATTGGAATCAAAATTCAAAGACACAATGGCAAATCTGAGAACTCTAAGGGAGTTGACTGCACCCGATTTAACTCAAAGGCCATTATGCATAACATTTCTTAATTTCGCTGAACATGTTACCTTTGAGTTAAAGTCTGGGTTAATTCATTTATTGCCTAACTTTCATGGCCTTACAAGTGAGAATGTACATAAGCATCTTAAGGAACTCGAAGTGGTGTATTTGAGCATGAAATCTCATGGGGTGACCGATGAGTAGATCATATTGAGGGCCTTCCTGTTCTCACTCAAAGATGCAACAAAGGATTAGTTATTTGGTTTATCTGCTGGAAGTGTAAATACTTGGTTGGAAATGAAGAGATTAATCTTGGAAAAATATTTTCCAGCCTCAAAGACAACAAGTATTCAGAAGGAGATATGTGGTATTAAGCAACACAATCGAGAATCTCTTTACGAGTACTGGGTGCGATTTAAAAGGTTATGTGCCAATTTTCCACACCACAACATACAAGAGCAACTTCTCATCTAATATTTTTATGAAGGATTATTACTAATGGAGAGTAGTTTGGTTGATGTAGCGAACAGTGGGGCACTTTGCGAGAAGACTCCCATTGAAGCCAAAATATTACTTGAGCAAATGGCCGCTAACACCCAACAATTTGGCACTCGCAATGATGTTCGACGAGTAAATGAGGTAAGCACTTCATCCATTTAACGTTATTTAGATGAACTAACATTTTTTGTGAGACAGATTGTGATTGAACAGGCACAAGTGAAAGTGTGCGGGATTTGCTCAAACACGAGTCATCCAACTGAAGAGTGCCCAATATTGCAAGAGGGGAGTATAGAGTATGTGAATTCTACAAGAGGGAGCTTCCTGAACCAATACAATCTACACTCACAGATGTATAGCCCAAGTTGTAGGGATCATACCAACTTGAGTTATTGAGGGAACCGACAGCAAAATTACTTCCAAAACCAGCCATAAGGAGCACCAGGGTTTCAACCAAGGAAACAAGGAGCATGGGGAGTTTCTTCTTCCAGTTCAGGTAAATCTTTAGAAGAACTTGTTAAGAATCTTATTGCTAACAATTTGCAATTTCAACAGGATATGCATCAATTATAATAAAATATACAATCGTAGTTGCAAAAATTATGGCAAGAGACAAAAATAAGCCAATAAAGCATGGAATACCAAATAGGTCAGATGACAGTAAGGCTCAATCTCCTAGAATCGCAAGGTGGAGGAAAATTGCCATCATAACCCGAGGTGAACCCGAAGAATGTTAGTGCCATAACCTTAAGGGGCGGAAAGGAGACTGAAGGTCCCAAAAGAACCCCATCAAAGATTGCTATCCAGAAAAAGATTAAGAAGGAATTAGAAAAGGAAGAAAATATGTCGTCTAGTACGAAGGTAAAATTTAAAAGTCCCAATATTATTAAAACTAACCCTCCACCTTTTTCGAGTGGATTAACAAGAACAAATAAAGAAGAAAAGGATAAAGAGATATTGGAGACTTTTTGAAAGGTAGAAGTCAATATACTTTTGCTTGAAGCAATTAAGAAAGTGCCAAGGTATGCCAAATCCCTCAAAGAACTATATACACATAAGAGGAAACTGAGGGGTGATGAGAAAGTGATGATAGGTGAGAATGTGTCGATAGTATTCAAAAAGAAGATGCCTCCAAAATGCTGGGATCTAGGTATGTTCACCATTCCCTGCAAAATTGGTAATACTGTGATCAATAGAGCTATGTTGGATTTAGGTGCTTCTATTAATATGATGTCTCGTTCAATTTATGATTCTTTGAATTTGAGTCCTTTGAAAAAAAAACGAGTGTAATCGTATAATTGGCTAATTGCACTAATGTTTATCCTAATGGTGTGGTTGAGGACGTTTTGGTGCATGTGAATAAGTTAATGTTTCTTGCAGATTGTTACATTTTGGATATGAATGATGACACCTCATATAATTAATACCTATCTTGTTGGGGAGACCATTTCTTAATACTGTTTAAACTAAGATAGATGTTCGTAAGGGCACCCTTATAATGGAATTTGATGGGGAAGTGATTCATTTCAATATTTTTGATGCCATGGAACATCCTCCTAATAATCACTGTGTTTTTTCTATTGATGTGATTGGTCCTTTGGTGCAAGAAATGTTTAAATTAAGTTGCAGGGATCATTTGAAAATAGTTTTAACCGAGGATATGGAAGTAGAAGCCAACACTGATGTTGAGATGGGAGAAGAGCTTGTGAAAATGACAGCTACCTTGAATCATTGGAAAGCTCTCCAAAAAAGTATGATTTGGTTTTTATACAACTACTTGAAGCTCACCAAAAGTTGTTATCTTTTGATGTGCAGGCACCGGAATTGGAATTGAAGCCACTCCCTACACATTTGAAGTACGCTTATTTGGGAGATAACATCTCGACAGAGTTGACTTCAAATCAAGAGGAGAGGATGGGTTCAAATATTGAGGGAGCATAAGAAGGCCATCAAGTGGACTGTTGTAGATATTTAAAGGATAAGTCCTTCTATATGCATGTATCACAGTTTGTTAGAGGAGGATGCAAAATCTACAAGGCAAGCTCAGCTTAGGCTGAATCCTCCAATGATGGAAGTTGTGAAGAAGGAGGTATTGAAGCTTCTCTATACTGGGGTTATTTACCCTATTTCCAATAGTAAGTGGGTAAGTCCTGTCCAGGTGATTCCAAAGAAGTCTGAAATCACCATTGTGACAAACGAGGAAGATGAGTTGATTTCCACCTGAGTACAAACTGGGTGGAGAGTATGTATTTGATTATAGAAAGTTAATTTCTGCTACTTGTAAGGACCACTTTTCCCTTCCTTTTATTAATTAGATACTTAAAAGCTTGGTTGGTTATGACTATTATTACTTTTTAGATGGATTTTTAGGTTGTCTTTAGATCCTGATCGCACCAGAAGATCAGGAGAAGACCATATTTACGTGCTCATTCGGTACGTTTGCCTACCGAAGGATGTCATTTGGATTATGTAACAGACTTGCCACATTCCAAAGGTGGATGGTAAGAATTTTTTTTAATATGTTGAGAAGATTATCAAGGAATTCATGGATGATTTTAGTGTGTATAGATATTCTTTTAATGAATTTCTTGAGAATCTTGCCATTATATTGGAACTATATATAGAAATTAACCTTGGGTTGAACTGGAAAAAAAAATGTCATTTTATGGTGGATCGAGGTATAGTTTTAGGCTATGTGATGTCTGCTAAGCGTATTGAAGTAGACAAGTCCAAAGTTGATCTCATTTCTTCTATACCTTACCCCTCTACTGTGAGGGAAGTGCGTTCTTTTCTTAGGCATGTAGGTTTTTATCATAGGTTCATTAAGGACTTTTCAAAGATAGTCGCACCACTATGCAAGCTTCTTCAATAAGAGGTCTCCTTTGAGTTTGATGAGAGGTGCAAGGAAGCATTTAACAAACTTAAGGAGCTTCTGACATCTCCACCAGTGATTTAACGACTAGATTGGAACCTCCCCTTTGAGATCATGTATGATGCGAGTGATTATGCAATGGAGGCAGTTCTAGGACAAAGAGTGGGAAATGCTTTGCATCTCATTTACTATGATTTAAAGACTTTAAATCCAGCTCAATTGAATTATTTCGCAACTAAAAAAGAATTGTTATATGTGGTTTTTACTTTGGAAAAATTTCGATCGTATTTGCTTGTGCTAAAGTGAAAGAATTGTTATATGTGGTTTTTACTTTGGAAAAATTTTGATCATATTTGCTTGGTGCTAAAGTGATTGTTTATTCTAACCATGCAGCTTTACAATATTTGCTCACAAAGAAAGAAGCAATACCAAGGATGATCAGATGGATTCTCCTCCTTCAGGAATTTGACTTAGAGATAAGAGATAAGAAGGGGTAGAAAGCGTTGTGGCAAACCATCTCAGTCGTTTGATAAAGGAAGAAAATGATATCCCTCTACAAGAAAGCTTTTCAAATGAGCAATTATTTTCTACCGATGCGATAGCACCATGGTGTGTAGACATTATCAATTTTGTAGTAACTAACGAATTACCTATTGGTTTGTCAAAGGCTCAGAGGGATAAGCTACGAAGTGAAGCGAAGTACTATGTATGGGATGACACATATCTTTGGAGGCACTATACTGATCAAGTTATCAAGAGGTGTGTATCAAAAAATGAATCATCATCAATTTTAGCCTTCTACCATTCGTACGCTTGCGGAGGACATTTTGTAGTGAAAAAGACAGCTCATAAAGTTCTGGAAAGTGATTTCTATTGGCCAACATTGTTCAAAGATGCATATATCTTCTACAAATCCTATGATAGATGCCAACAGTCAGGTAACTTGTCCCGTAAGGATCAATTTCCACAAACTCCTTTTCTTTTCAGTGAAAATTTTGATGTTTAGGGCATTGCTTTTATGGGACCTTTCCCTCTGTCTTTTAGCTTTACTTATATATTTCTTACAGCTGATTATGTTTCTAAATGAGTGGAAACCAAAGCCACTAGGACTAATGATGCCAAGGTTGTTGCAGATTTTATTAAGGCTAACATTCCTTCTAGGTTTGGGATACCGAAGGCCATCATTAGCGACAGAGGAGCCTACTTCTGCAATAGGGTGGTGGAAGCAATATTTAGAAAATATCACATCACATATAAAGTTTCTACTGCTTACCATCCCCAAACTAATAGGCAAACTGAAGTCTTAAATCCAAAAATCAAGTTAATCCTAAAGAAAACCGTACAACCCAATAGGAAGGATTAGAGTGTAATACTAGAAGATGCATTTGGGCACACAAGACCGCTTACAAAATACCAAGTAGAATGTCATTGTATAGGCTAGTGTTTAGGAAGACATGTCATCTTCCGGTGGAATTACAACATAAGGCATATTGGGCTATCAAAAGATGCAACATGCATTTGGATAATGCGGGAGTACATAGGAAGTTGCAGCTTCAAGAGTTGGAAGAGATGAGGAATGAGTCATATCAAAATGTAGTGATATATAAGGAAAGGACGAAAGCTTTTCATAATAAGATGATTTCGAGGAAAAGCTTCTCAGTGGCCCAGAAAGTGTTACTATATCATTCCAAACTAAAACTCTTTCATGGTAAGTTACGTTCTCATTATATTAGTCCATTTGTTATCACTCATATCTTTTCTTTTGGTGTAATAGAGATACGGAGCCTCAAAACTGACAAGGCATTCCTAGTGAATGGTCATCGTTTGAAACCGTATTATGAGGGCTTCTAAATGGAGGATTTAGAGGTTTTGATGATGGAGGATATGACTGGTGTCTCTTAAAGCATGCAACTAGAGGTCAAGCGACTGACATTAAATAAAGACCCTGCTTGGGAGGCAACCTAAAGGAAGTTAACTTTTTTCTTTTACATTTTCGTATTTGCTATTTTTGTTAACTACTCCATTTCTTTCATTTGATTTTACATTGAGGACAATGCAAGTTTTAAGTGTAGGGGTGGGGTACATTAGTTTTAATGCATATTTTGAGCTTAATTGTACCTTATGTGACTTCATAGGTAGTTTTCAAAATCAAACAAACAAATTAAAATTTTTTCTTATTTTTTATTGCTTTAAAGATTATTTAGTCATAATTAGAGTGTAAATTGATTAGTAAAATCCATACCAAAATTTGACATGCACTTTTGCTCTTGCGGTTTGTTAATATGCATTATCTTTAAAAGAATAGTGACTAGTGGTAGACAAAGTCGGTGAGATCTTGAACCTTATTAAACTGAAATATCTATATCAGTCTCATTACCTTTTGATAATGTGTGACTCCATGACTTGTATATCCCGATTTTGCGTTGAATTTCTACTCGAGATCACATTTTTATCACATGTATCATTCTAACTGCATTAACCAAATAACCTATCCTATTGATATGATTTTTCTCTTAATAAACCCCTTTGACCTTTATACCTTTCTTTTTGTATCAATCATATTACATGCTTTATACTTAACCAAATATCCTACCCAAGCTATAAAGCTAGTGAAACATTTGTCATTGGTGAGTTTGTGGATGTATAAAAGTGTAAGTGTGGGGGTGTATATATGTGTCGGTTAGTTAATGTTGGGATGTCTTGTTATGTCTTATCATTGAAATTCTCATGTTAATGTAATTTCTTTTAATGCAAAAAAAGAAAGAAAAGAAAAAGAAAAAAAGAAAAAAGAAAAAAAAGAATTTTTGTTTAAATAAATTTGTCAAGGAGGAAGTGCATATAGGTTTGCAAAGCTATTCATGATTAATGCATCTTCCTAAAGTGGTAATGAATGTGTTAGTTGAGTATGTTGAACATGAGGTAGATGTTGGCTTGGAAGGTTCACTCTTGTGGTTTCAATATATTGTTGACATAAATTGTATGAGTGATTCCTTCGGATTGGTATTGAAGTGAATCACACGTTAATATATTGAGAAATAATATGATCAAGATACACAAGAAGGGGGGGTTGAATTGTG
>JANVCQ010000231.1:23454846-23468538 GCA_025531925.1 Erythroxylum plowmanianum
ATTGGGTTGACTGATGAAATGGTATTATTGAAGTGCTAGTTATAGATTTGTGTTGTGTATGCTGGGTTTCCGGACGGAAGGTCTGATGAATTTGATGATTGTGTAATTGAGCTGGTTAATAGAAGTGTTTTAAAACCTACTTGCAGGTTTTGGGTTAGTTAGGTTATAGCCGTTATGCTGCCGAATTTTTGGTTCAAATAAAGATTGAATAAAATAAGAATTGGTTAAAAGATGATATTGAGATATGCTTGATTAAGAAAAAAAATTGAATAAATTGAGTGTGTGTTTATGGATGAATTTCCAAAAAGGGAAATTGTATTGATTTGTTTACGGTTGCACAAAGATGAATAATATGAAAATGGAAAGGAAAGAAAGAAAAAAAAATTTATACCGATTCGGATTGATTTAGTCTTAGAGTTTCCAACGCAACGCTTTTTTAAAGTGTATGTTTTCGGATGTCGGAAATTCGTATTCGATTTCGCTTTCTGATATGTTTTTGAGTCGTATCCGATTTGTTATTTGATTCGTTTTCTGTTTTCGTTTTTGTTTCAGCATTTTGTTATTCGAATTTCTTTGCTTTGTTTCGATCCGTTTTCCGTTCTTTCAGTTGGGATCCAGTTTCGAGATCGGGTCCCAACATTTAAATCCTGCTCCAGCGTCTTACGGCCACACTGCGTTGCATATAACGTTGTTGGCAGTTGCCAATTTGTTTTTTTTTGCTTTTTTTTAGCAAGCACTTTTAATTCTCCTATTTTAAATTTTCTTGTCTTTCTTTTTTTTTTCTTCTTCTTGCTCCATGAAGACAAGCAAAAACAAATCTTCGAAAAATGACCCAAATGTAATGCTTCTAACTCACTTTAATTTCTTTGCTCCCAAATTGTACCTAAAATCATATATGAATTAAAATAAATATCTTAAGTATTTTCATGTCAATAATTGCTAAATGTAAATGATTAAATATATCAAAAATTAAATACATATCAGTAAATGCATATTTCTTTGACCAGTTGACACTATAAGTAGCATCTATAATCATAGTAAAATTTTTCTTTTTATTATGAGTTGTAAGAGGTGATGTATGCATAGTTTCTATACATTTTACTTAGTACTATGTTATGTTTCCATCTAAAATTACTTTGATTTTATATTTCAATTGATGTTATTAGATATTCTAGGTAATTTTGGAGATATATTATTTATGGAGTGATTTTAGTTAAGTTTTATACGTTAAAAGAGAACATTTATTTTTGACTAGATATAGTTTCAATCAAGAGTATATTATAGCCTATGTCCTTATTTGGATAAAGTTGTGTTCCTGTATAAAATATAATGTAAGGGATACAATCATACAAAAGGTTAAGTTAGAGTCCATATTACTTGACAAAGAAGTTATATCAAAGGAAATGGCCTCCTATATGGCCAAGTTAGTGTCCGTGTTCCTCTCTGGATGGAAAACTGAATATTTAGTATGAAGTAGCCTATTTAAAGAGTTGTGAAAACATATACAAGGGAGGTTTTCTAGTTTTAAAATTTTAAAGTTAGGTTTAATAGTCAAAGGAGACAAAACCTTAGAGTAAGATTATATAGTCATCTTTAGCAAGGAAAGAAATCCAAAATCATCTTAATGAAGTATAGAAAGATTGAGATCACATTAAAAAAAACTTTTCTATTATTTTTTAAACAATTTTTTATGATGATTGTTGTTTTATGAAAGATGAGTGACTAAACTATTTTGATATATACATATGATGATCCTTTCTATTGTTTTTTTTAACATATTAATTTTAGTTATTTTATGAAACAATTTTATACTTGTAAAATATATATGTTAATTTTAATGTTGAGTTAAGAAGATGTAGCATTTAAATTAAACATGAATTACAATTGAAGGCATTTGGTATAAAGTGATAATAGTTGTCACTAAAAAAATGATTGCATGAATTTTTATCAATATAGGATATGATAGATAACATACATATTTCTAGTTCATACTTATGAGTATTTGATACTAAATTTTGGATTCAACATTATTATAATGTTCTAGACATGAAAAGAAACTGACTTTTTTAGTAAAATTAGTTGATTCATGTTTATACAAATATTTTATATATGCTGGATAAAGGGAGTCTTATAATTATCAAATGTTGCAATAATACAATTTAAGATAACCAAAACAATCCTTTTATTTCACATTAGTTAAATCAACATAATGAGAACCATATGTTCCTTACAAGGATAGATGTATCCTTTTGATTATAAATCATAAGAAACTTGTTAGTCTGAAAAAACCAAATTAATCTTTGGTGAAAGAATGATGATAGTATTACATTGTTAAATCTTATACATGTGATGTGTTTAGAAGTGATAAAAATTTGTAAAAGGGTGACACTTGTATTTCATTAGATTACTTACTTTACATGATATAGTCATATGTATTAAATAAAATATTGATTTTAAAAGGTTAAAATGTTTAAATCTCAATTAAAATGAAGCATTGAGAATGTTAATACATTTCGATGAGATTGGCATAATAAGATTTAAAATTTTCAGTTATCTATAGAGAAGGAGATTCTCTAGTAAATACCTCCTCAACTAAATTTCATAATAATATCAAATTATGCATAGAGGAATTTACAACATGAGATATTGTATGATGCATTTATTTTTTTATAACTATATTTGTTACTACAACATAACTTTGACAGTTCCAGTTAAATCAATTAGCAAGATTCCATATTACATATGGAATTGTAAGACATTAAAATATTCATCTTTAATGATTTTAGGATGTGAAGCTTAGTTGAAGGATACATTGTCTAATAAGTTTAGAACTAAATCAGATAATAAAAGGTTATGAGATATTAAAAAGGTTGGATATAATCTTATATAACCTATTAAACAAAATGTTTGTTTTAATGCATATTTATAAGAGAATAATTCTTAAGATAGATAGAGGGAGTAAGATGAAGTTTGAAAAGTTTAAATTAACAATACATCGAATTGGAACTAATGCCTTTGTTGATACATCTGATGTACACTTGAAAGGCCATGAGATGTTGAAAGATTCACCTTCATGATGAACTTAAAGAGTTTGTCTTTTATATGATTGAGAATTTATCATATATATAAAAAGGTTAGTGAGAGTATAATTTTCCTCTTTAGAAGGAGTATGCAGAGACAAATTACTCATAGATGGAACAATAATTTATATTTTAATTGTTATAAGAACAACTCTTATTGGTTTTGAGAAAGGTAACAACATAATTATGGAATTATATATATAGAGATAGATATAGAAGTTGTTTATCTATTCTAATCTAAGCACGTAGATAATGTACTAAATATATTTAGTATTTAAGATATCTGATATTTGTAAAGTATCAAATATATCCATTATTTTATATATGAGTTAATATTTGAGTTCAAGGTTATAAAGATATTGACTTTAGAAGTAAATCTTATTTAAGGTATATTTTACTTTGAATAATATTACTTTAATATTATAAATGATCCAATATAGCATTAACTGATCACTAGGCCATAAACATTTTTCATTCAGTGGAAATGAGTAAATGGATTAATAAGTTCTTTAATGACCTTGGTATAGTTCCTTGTATTGTTCAGATATTAATATATTAGAGCCATTGGGTATGTACAAGGATCTAAGGTCTCGTCAAAGATCTAACAATGTATTTAGGTAGTTTCTCTTAATTATGATGATTATTTAGATGAAAGTTGTAAGATTTAAGGAAGTGCTTACTATGGCAAATCTTGTAGAATTGTCTCACTAAACCATTATCCTAGCAGTAGCATGATCATCATATAGATATGGTATAAGATAACTTAGTGAAATTGGAAGAATGTTGGTTTTTTTCCTATAGCTAATCGATTAGTTATAGTTTAGTGGCATAATTATTTAAAGGAAATCTTTATCTTTTACATATTTAAATGTAAATGATAAATTTCATCGGATAAATATACAATGCTAATTAAATTAAGATGAGATCATAATTGTGAGATTCATATTACATTTATGTATTATCCGTAAATTATTCCTAGTCATTATTCTATTGAGACAGAACATTAATAAGCGTAAAAAGATTAACACATCTTATGTTTCTTTCTTATGAAGGAAGCATTCTATCTTATATATTAAAGTATGAAGATACTTAAACAAACATATGGTTGCTTGTTATAGAAAAATTTCACTAAACTGAGCCTATATGAAAAATCCATTTGGAACATTACTTGTATATCTATGAAAATTCTTATTATGATGATTGTCTAAGTAATCCTTTAACTTGATATCTATAAAGTGTCTTGTACAGTGATTTCTATATTTTAATACTATTTATAACTTATTAGTCAATGATAGCTCAGTTGGTAGTCACTGGATATAGTATGAACCATATGGAGGTAGCTAAGTAATTAATCTATAATTCATCACCCTAAAGTAATTAGAAAGAATGTTGTGTTATTATCAATTACTTATGGTGTAGAACTAATACGATTTAATTCTAATAGAGTATTAATGTCATGCTCTATATCTAATTAAAATATTGTATAATAAAAGTATTGAATTATACAGAAAAGTCATGCATGAAAAGGAAAGTCATGCATGAAAAGGTTAGTCAAAACTAGTTGGACGTTCCTTAACATTTGACTGGTCATTATGCATTTCTAGATGTCAATCATGATCTATGAATATAAAATTTTAATTAAAAAATTAAATATAAATTAAAGGAGTTTAATTTATCCAGACTTAAATATAACTTAGGGTTATAATTTATATCAATTGCCAACATTTTTGGAACCTCATGGGCCACACATAAAAAATAAGTTGAAGAGAGAAAAGACGTTTTAATCAAGTTGGACTTGATCGTAAGTTTGAGAATATTTATTACAAAATATAATATATTTATAATAAATAAGAATCAATATGAAGTATTGAGTATTATTTGGGAATAATTGGTATTTAATTATAATTAATTGTAATTTAATTGACATGAGAATTTATTGTCAATTAAATTACTAAAATGTTCAAAACTTATTAAAAATAGGCTTAGGCTCTAAGGGAGCTAGCACTTCTTACCTAATCCTCTCTACAACAGTTGTAAAGTCCTCTCAATATGTTCTATGAATATCACTAAAAGTTAGACAATTATTCAACTTTGATGGTTAAAATGAGCCAGTTTCATAAATAGTTTGAGAGAAGTGACAAGAAAATAATCAAGATTCATAATAAGGTAGGAATTAAGATTCATACATTAGTATTCTTTATCCATTAATCATTTTATAGAATTTAAGTGATCTTGAATTTAGAAATGTTACATGAAAATGTTTTGTAATGATTTCACTACGTGCAAGATTAGATCTGCCCAAATTGCTTATGTAATTGCATTTGATTTTAAAAATTAAATGTAATGAATAACTGTATTTAGTTACTTATGTATTGCATTTTGGTTATCGATTAGATGCTTACTTTTCCCATCCCATAATATATATAAATGATATACTAGATTTCCAAATTGTAAATTCATATAGATTGGAGATAAGGAAAGACAAAGAGACATTATTTATCTCCATATTTGAAGTAATTGATTGTTAAAATATTTTTTGTTAAATTATAAAAAAATGTGGGTTATTTAAACAAGATGAGGTGATGAAAGCTTTATATCGGGTCAATATGATTGAGACTCTAAATAACTTAAAGTTAATTTTCTTCCAAGTATAAGGGATTTAATATATTGACATGTGACTTGGTATGCGTTTCTCATTACCACTTCTATTGACATAATTATTTGAGGAAAGTTGGGGCATATGGTACGTTAATGTAAGCTTATATTGTGGCATATATTCTTACCTTTTCTTTTCAGGAGGCATTGGGCTCTCTATTTATTAAATATAAAGGAAAGAAAAATAAAAATAATGGATATAGTATATGTTAGGTAAAGGGCAAAGCATGTAGCACTTGAAGAGTTTATGATAATTTTTTAATTTATAATTTGGTTAATATTTAATTATATCCTAATATTCATGAATCTTTGAGTAACCAACCTCCTAATTTTTCACTTACATTTTTTTATTGTGAATGGAAGATTATGTACAATTTTCTTTTTATTTAACGTGGCTTTTAGATATGGAGGGAAGAAAAATTACTGTTTAGAAATTTTCAATAGTGTTGAAAACTATGCTATAATATACAAATAAGTAAGGTATTTCTTTTAGTTTCAATATATTTTGCAAATTAGGCTCAATGAATGCTTATTAACAAATTTATTATGCAATCATGGTTATAAAGTGTTTGTGTTGGTATACATGTGAGTGTTAGGATGGCCAAACATTACCTAATTTATTAACAAAGGTATACACTACAAGATTGCCACCAATGTACCCAATTTTTATTCATCTGAAAATTTAAAATTTAAAGATGCAGTTTATCACTCTTTGTTTTATAGATGTATGGTGATGAACTCTACATTGTGTACATGGTAAACATATTGAAACATCAGCTTAATGTAAAGATTAATTTTAAGTTATTGAAAGTAAGACGACTTAAAGATAACTAACATTATATAATAGAAAGATCTTTCTTTCAATTGCAATCTATTGTGCAAATTAGCCTTAATGCATACTTATTAATGAAATTTTTATGCAATCATGATTATGAAGTGCTTATGTTTGTGTACATAGGGTGCTAGGATGGCCAAACCTTACCCAATTTGGCAATGAAAT
This sequence comes from Erythroxylum plowmanianum, assembly GCA_025531925.1. Lineage (NCBI taxonomy): Eukaryota > Viridiplantae > Streptophyta > Magnoliopsida > Malpighiales > Erythroxylaceae > Erythroxylum > Erythroxylum plowmanianum. The sequence goes on from JANVCQ010000231.1 coordinate 23,461,582, forward strand.
TATATACCATAAAATTATCACACGTGTACTCAATATTTATTGATGTAAAAATTTAAAATTTTAAGTTATGGTCTAATAATCATTGTTTTACAAATGTATGGTGATGAAATTCACATGGTTTATATGGTTAAAACATTGAAACGTTGCTACAATATGAAGATTAATTTTTTATTATTGAAATTAAGACTACTTAATGGTAAATAACATCATTAATTTTTTTATAAGTTCTAGAATTATGTAAATTTTATAAAGTTATTAAAAAATGTAAGCTCACAAAGTTCATAACATTGTGATTAGATGTAAATGTCTGACACCATCTAACACCATTATTTTGTTATACCAAATAAGTTTTAAATAGGTTTGGTGATGTGAATTTCAATAAATTTTTAATTGCAAGTTCAATGATTATCCCTGTAATCTCATTTTATTATATGTAGATGTCAACATCAATTATAAAGTAATAAGTTGTGTGCGTTTGTGTAAATATGGTGAAACTAATTTATAGAGACCATAGCTTCAATTTTTATACTTAATTCAACACTAACTTTTGATCTTGACAAAAAAGATCTTTTTCCATTTAAAAATAAAAAGATTATTGTACTCCTAGTTTAATTAAGTATCATTATCAAATAGTTTATATAGTTATTAAATAAAAATATATAATGGCAATGTTCTAAGAAATTGAATTAGGGAGGTTTGAGTAGAGGCCTTTCTTCTATATAGAGGTGTGTTGCCTCACTCCACTAGGTTAGTGGCCTTACCTCCTAACTATAGTTTCTTTAATCTTTTAGACCAATTGCATTTTATACCAGACCATCAAAGAATTAAATTTTATGTACTGTTTGAGAATTATTTGGGTTCCAAACTAAAGGGTATTTGTGGTAAGATAAGTGTTGAAAGAGTCTCTATAATCATCATCATTGGTCCAAGAGTTTTTTTTTATATCTAAGTATATGCTATGATCTTGTTTTGAGATAAATTGCATCACACCACCGGAATAGTAGCCTCATTTACTAGATATGATTACCTCAATCTATTATAGTAGTTACATTACTACTAGACAACTTTGGACTTAATTTTTGAATGGTGTTTGGGAATTAGTTTGGGTCCAATCTAATGGTTATTTGTGGTTAAATGGGAGTTAATATGGCGAGGGTACTTCATTAGTAGCTCATTCACCTATTGAAGATCATTGAATTAAGGACCCTCCATCATCAGACATACCTAAGTTATGGCATGATTGAGGGAGATGTTTAACTTTTGTATCTTTTCTTTTTCTATTTAAGTATGTATTTTTATTATTTTCTTTCTTTTTGTCTAAACATTAGTATTAACAATATTCCATATTCCTTAATTTTTTACTTTTGTTTCCTTTTAACAATATTCCTTTTTCTTTATATTTTGAAAGGAGTTATTATCTAGTATTGGATGGAAGGTCCTAAATTTATCGATATCATAAATAAGATATTCTTATTACTCAGAGAAGTACCAAACTCCACTTTCTCACTTTTGATTCAAAAATGCTTATATTATGTACATTGTAAGTGTGGGGAAGGAGATAATAATTTCTTATGCTTATTATAATCATTCTTATTGACTCTTTTTAACTGATATCATGAATTAGTTAAAATTTATCCATCAATACTTTATTTCATTATTGATTCTCGATTTGAATTAGTATGCAAAATGATGATAGTTAAAATAAACTTGATTTTATAAGTCATATTTTTAGTAGTCACTGAGATAGTCAATTTGAATGAAAATTGCAAATTATTTACACACATAAGGCCTTATTCTTTTCCATAAGCTTTTAAGCCTAAAAGCAAAACTTCAAAAATTTTAAGCTCTTTTATTCTTTCATATTTGTTATCATGCCTAGTTAAATAATTCTAAAACTAGCTTTTATTATGAATATTAAGATTACATTTGTTGAATTAGAAACATTGAAGCTATAAAGGAGTATAGATTCAATAGTTGTTTAAGCCTAATTCTTTAAGAATTACCCTATATATTTTAAGAGTAACCAATTTTGAGTCTTAGCCTTTTTCATTGATTATAACTAAATTATCATGTTTATCCGATTTTTCTTGAAGCCTTTTCATTAATTTGAACCTTAAAAGTATTTATAATTACTTGATTGTTGGAAACTTGAAATTTTGAAAGGTCCAATATTTCTTTAATTATGGTATATGACAAATGCTTTAAATTATTAAAAAAAAACATGTTTGAATTATGGTATCGATGGATTCATATTATGAAGGACATATATTGTGAAAATAAGCTTCTGGTAGTCTTGACTATTGTAAATCTTTCAATTTTAACAACCTTTATATTATCCTAATCATACCTTACCTCAGCCCCATTAAACCCTTATAAATACCTTTTGATTTTTGTTTCTAATTTACTTATAAGTGGTGGAGATATTGTAATATTGCAAGCTTATAGTTAAGAGTTTTACCATGCATTGATTTAAGAGTTCTTATACTTTTCACCCTAAACACTTAAGTACAACGAGTGAATCCGCAGTGGTGATGTAAAAAATTATGTTTTTGATTTCGAAAAGATTATTGGTTTGATTACTAGTGATATTGTTATGAAGTTAGTTTAAGATAATTTGATTACAGTTGTATGTTAATTTGGTTAATATGACATGATGACGTAGAGTATAGATGGACAGGATGAAATTAATGAGGGATGCATGTTGTAAGATTGATAAGTTAGATTATTGATTTGCTTGAGGATAAGCAAAGGCTGAAGTATGGGGATGTTTGATAGATGCTAATTTGAGTATAATTATACACCCATATTTAATGTATTTTGCTTAATATCTTATCATTTTGTTGTATTTTTGGTATTTAATTCTCTCTAAGTGTATTTATAGGTTATAATTTCCTTTATGAACCAAAAGGAGAAGAATTTGGATAAAATTGTGGAATAAAACGAAGATTTGAAGTAATTAAGGACTTATATAATCGTGTACAGTGATAGTATGAGTCTCCATAAATGTATAAAGATTGAAGAATTTGAGTTCTAGTCATGTGGAGTTACACAACCATATATGTTGAGATATATGGCAGTGTATGTTACTTATGTAAGTCTCAATGCTTGTGTGAAATCTCAAATTCAAGAATGTTTGAATATACATAGTCTCTTACATACCCATGTAATTGACCGTGTATACCCAAAAACCCTAAATTTTACCATAAAAGGATGTGAGTAAAGGAAAAAGAGGGAAGCCAAAATTTTAAGATTTTTAAGGTCATAAAAAACATTTAGAGGCAACAGTTTTGATTATGGGATGAGGAAAACACAAAGAATACGTCAAGAGATCTGATAAAAACCTACATCAAATCCATATTTGCAAGAAGATTCAATATAAGAGAAAGGAAGATTAGAATTATGATTTCTTTGTTTTCTATTAGTTTTTCTGCATGGTTGTTATGGGTTTCATTTTCTATAAGTAACTAAACATATTTAGTGTCTAGGTGTGATGAACCCTACTTTATGATAACAATATGTTTTTTTAATCTTTTATTCAATACAATTATTTTGATTAATTTATTGCAATTCAGTTATACGTGTTATTTTTGTTCTAATATATCTAAAATATTAGTACATGATTTGATTTCATAAGATTAAGATTGAGAAATCCTCTTGTATGAATATATCTACCATAATTAGAAGGAGTTGCATGCAAACCTATAAATTAATAGCGGAATTCATAAATCGATCAAGCAATCCTAGGGGTTTTAACTAGAAAGATTTATGTTAATCAACAGATGGATTAGTTGTTAATAGTATTGAGAAAGATATTACAGAAATTTCCATAGTCTAATAATCAATAATATAATTGCATGATAAAAGATTAATACTTAATGATTCTTAGGGGGATTTATCACCTAGACACTATTATTTGATATTGATGTTTCTAAGTAATTTCCTCTATCCTACATTCATTATTGTTTCCAATTTTAGTTTATTTGTTTATCTTAGTTTTTAATTAAAATCCAAACTTTGATTTATAGGTTACATAATAGAAAAAGAGTAATTACTAGTAGTTATTGACTTCATGGGATCGACCTATACTTGCCTATAGTAGCTACAATTACACTATGCGCTTGTAGTAAAATTTTAATATTGACCTTAACCTTAGTCATTCACTCCAGATGGTGGAGCTTGAAAAGTCATCCTTTAATGGCTCGCCATCTGCATCATAAGGTCCCTCATCCATTTAGTATAGGTCTTGAGCTATCCTATCTACTATGCAATCTCTACTTCTATATCTAGATAATGCGTTGAGTACCCATGAGCTACGTTATATGTCTCTCCAATCGAGCTATCTTCAGTTGGTCCTAATGTGATGTTCGCAGTTTAGATGCTTTTGCACCATCCTCTTTGTATGTGACCCCTCATGTCAAGGGTGGCGGTGAATGTGGCTGCAGTGACTACTCCACTATATAGGGCTCCTTCCTAGCTCCTCCTGATACTATTGACTTGTCACAAACTCCAATCAAGTCATAAATATCATCTATAGGTCCCTGCCATCGATATACCATATGCATATGCTTCATTACATCAAGGTTCAGCACTGTCGTGGTGCCTTAGGTGCATTGGTGTCCTCTCACTCATGTTCTAAAGGTAAAACATATCCACGTTCTCGACAGTGTCATGACTGTCACCCCATCCGCTCAATGTGTGGCTTAAAATTCCATGAATATATCTAAGCACTAGGTGTCACAAAGATGGGGTCTTGAATTTACTCGGGTCGTAATCACCGTCATCACTGATTATATTCCTAAACTGCCAAGATACCCCATACAGGAAGTCTATCTATAAGGCTAAGTAAGTTTGCATCCCTATGAACTTTGGGTTATATAGCCCCGTCATGACAGAAAATGCCGAATAACTCATTCGAACCATCTTCCCTAGTAGTCGAAACTAGATAGTGTTTAGCTGGTCCCGGTTATGTCATCCTTTCTCCACAAAGATCATGGAGAGCAGCTAGAGTGTTAGCTCCTAGTAGGAGAGCTCCGCAATCTCGAAAAATCAAGACCAAGCTCCAACATTGATGTGGTCTCTAACTTGCTAGACCAAATTGACCCACCACAGCACATCCCAACTAATGTTATGACTCGTCACAAAGTTCTTTTTCTTGAGCCACTGATATTGCTCTTCGTGTGTTGCTGTATTAAACAACAACATTGGATGTCGCTCCAATGGTTGGATTGAGCAAGCTCCTTTGGGTCTTTAGAGGGCCCTTCTCCTCCTTGACACTTCCTTAGTACTTTTGTGCACCATGGTCCTGTCATTGTGCCTTAAATTTTTAATACATGTGAGAAAACTGTAGGTAAATTACAAAAATACCCTTTGCCCACACTTATGCTCACTAAACTATTAAACGTGAAAAACAATCTAAAAATAGGAAAAATTAAACATATAATAAAATTAAGAACAAATAATCTAATGTAAATAAATAAAGAGATAAGTAATTAATTAAAATAAAATAAAATAAATATAAAATAAACTAGCATCGAATTAATCACAAATTGAAATTAAAAATACTGTAATTAACAAATAAAACTAATCTAATTATTTAGTAATGAAATTAAACCTAAAATTTAAATTAAAACACCTAATCTGTCAATTACCCAAAATTAGCATAATTAAACATTGTATTTATCTAAACATCAAAATTGAAATGAAATTAAACAATAAAAACTTTAATTAACTATAAAAATAATTAATTAATCCTAATTTCACGCAAAATACCGCAATTTAAGAAATAGCCAGCACAAATTGCACAAATTCCCAATTCTAATCGAAATTTCATCCAATTCGTCTGTAATTCATTAAATTGAATCAATACATCATATAAGTAAAGATGAAATTTAATTGTTAAGTCATAACTAACCACAAAATCACATAAATTTCCCCAAAATCTCTAAACCATAACCCTAACATTTTTGGGGTAAAAATCCCTAAAAAGTGCAAAATACCCAATTATTCATGCATAAATAAGTGAAATTAACAAGAATACTTATTTAGGTGTCGCAAATTTACAAGAAAAAAGCAAGAAATTAGTTGGGTGATTGAGAGGTCACTAGCAAGAGAGAAGAGAGAATTAAAAAAATGAAAGAGGTAGGGCAAATTTAAAGTAGTCGGGGACTTATATGGTTAGCTACAATACCATGTAAGTCATATAATCTTCAGAATCATAGAGACTACCTGTAAGCCATCGCAAACTTACCCGGGCATGTGACCAACTGTGTAAGTCTACATAGGCATTTCAAGTGAGTGTGTAGCTCTCTATAAACATGTGCAACATAAAACATAGTTGAATAAACTTAACAATTTTGCACTTAAAGCCATGAAACATTAACACGTATACCCTCACACAATAATTATGCACAATCTCTTCATGATGCTTAATGTCCTAACCTAAAACACATCAAAACTTAATAAAATTCTATGCTAAACATCAAAATATAAACAAAATAACATGGAATTTAAAATAAAACATGTCTTAATTCTTTGGTTTGTCTCCTATGTAGTGCCTGTTTAATGTTGTTAGCTTGACGTACCTTTTCTACTTACCATCATCATAGGTCTATGATTAGTAGCTTACTTCTACTAATTTCTCTACATAGGGGTTTTGTGACCTATAAATAAGCCACATGTTGTAAAATTGTTGGCCACCAAATTGTTTTTATTGAATAAGCATGATTTTCAATTTATTTTTGGGGTTTTGTTTGATTAATTGCTTTTGGTTAGAGTTTAATTAACATGTCAAATGGTTGGAGGATTTATTGCTTAGGTTGATGGGATTAGAAGTTTTTAAATGGAGAAATTAAGATTAAGTTGGAGTATAGTATGGTGTTAATTAAATTGAAGGAATAAGAATGTATAAGGGTATAATGGGAAGATTACTTAAGGTTAAAAGGTTTAAGGCTTACAAGG
>JANVCQ010000231.1:23470906-23492477 GCA_025531925.1 Erythroxylum plowmanianum
CTTTTGTATTTTGGAATATTCTTGAAACATTCGTGTATTGGGGGCTTGAAATGCCCATTAAAGCTTTGTAAAACTACAATCTTTTGATAATGATGGTTTATGATTTTGTTTCTGCCCATGATACTCAAGGTTACATAGGGGGAACAAAATTTGTGTACTGACTTCAAGGATATTTTTGGGTTGATGTGACCTGAGTTAAGCAAAATTATCTTCTGGGAAGTTGTAGACGATTTTTCCAGCTTTCCAACAATATAAATTTTGTTACATTTAGAGATCGTAATAGAAAGTTATGATCATTTGAAGTTGATGTTGTTGCATAAGGTGAACTTTCGGGACAACTGCATTGTTTTGAAATTTTTAACCTTTATAAAGGCAAAATTAGTTTATGAGGTCTTCATGGAAGTTGTAGGTCTAGAAGTCTTCTTTAAAACAGTCTACGAACAACCTCAATCCGAAACTTGTAGTGAAAGTTATGCCCTTTTTATTGCTTAGTCTTAGTTTTGCATCTCAGTATGACGTCAGCAATTCGTCTCATGACGTCAGCATCGTCTTAATTTGGCTAGAATATCTTTTGGTCCAAATTTGATCCTCTAGTTGATATAATTGGTCTTTAAGGTCTTTATAAGAGTTGTAGATCTTGAAGTCCTCTTTCTATTCATCTAAATAACACCTGAATTCGAGTTTTGTACAAAAAGTTATGACCATTTTTCCAATTCATCTCATGACGTTAGCAATTCGTCTCATGACGTCAACATCGTCTTAGTTTGGCCAGAACATATTCTAGTCCAAATTTGATCCTCTAGATGATAGAATTGATCTTTAAGGTCTTTATGAGAGTTATATATCCTGAAGTCCTCTTTCTATTCATCTAAAGAACACCTAAATCCGAGTTCTGTATAAAAAGTTATGACCATTTTTCCAATTCATCTCATGACGTCAGCATCGTCTTAGTTTGGCCAAAACATATTCTGATCCAAATTTAATTCTCTAGATGATAGAATTGGTCTTTAAGTATTTATGAGAGTTGTAGATCTTGAAGTCCTCTTTCTATTCATCTAAAAAACACTTGAATCCGAGTTATGTACAAAAAGTTATGACCATTTTTCCAATTCATCTCATGACATCAGCAATTCGTCTTATGACTTCAGCATTGTCTTAGTTTGGCCAGAATATCTTCTAGTCCAAGTTTGATCCTTTATATGATAGAATTGATCTTTAAGGTCTTCATGAGAGTTGTAGATCTTGAAGTCCTCTTTCTATTCATCTAAAGAACACTTAAATCCAACTTCTGTATAGAAAGTTATGATCATTTTTCCAATTCATCTCATGACATCAGCAATTTGTCTCATGACGTCAGCATCATCTTAGTTTGGCCAGAACATCTTCTGGTCCAAATTTGATCCTCTAGATAATAGAATTAGTCTTTAAGGTCTTCATGAGAGTTGTAGATCTCGAGGTCCTATTTTAAATAGTTTAAAAATGAAATCAATCCAACGTCTGTATCAAAAGTTATGGCATTCGCGCCAAGACATGTACAATACAAGTAAAGGCATAAAAGTGTTAGATCCTTTTGACCATAACTTCTTCATCCGACCCCCAAATGAAGTGATTCTTGAAGCAATGGATTTCTAACATCTGTGCCTATCTCTCCACCAAAATTTGTATCTTTTGGAGTTGGCTTATATAGGTTTGATGGAGAGAAAGTGAGGGGTCGGTTGGGAGAGCCTAATTGGGGCATGTACATGCTTTAGTTTTCTAAGTATATCTCGAGCTGTAGGGGTCCAATTGAGATGATTCTTGCTCCAAAACGAACTAGAGATTCATAGCTGCAATTTCTTTGATGAAGTCAAATTGAAATTTTGGTGTTTGACTAGTGTAGTTACTCCACTCTTATAGGATGATGGTTATTTAGGGTTATTGGAATTGACCCTGCAAGGTACTACGCAAACCCAAGGTTTATGACTCCGAATGTTGGGCTCTAAAAACGGGGTCCAACATTGCTACTAAGAAGGAGAGAAAAACTTGAATAATGGAGAGAAAGAAGAGAAGAAAAAAATGAAGAGAGAAAGGAGAGAGAGTTGTGTTCTTGGGAGAAAAGAAGGAAGATCAAGTTAGGGTTCATCTTTTCTTAGTTTTTAAGAGTGATTTTAAGGTCGTTCAAGAAAAGAAAAAGAAAGAGGAAAAGAAAAGCTTCCATTTGAGCCAAAAATCTCTTTATTGGTGAAAATTCAAGGTAAGTTCATTCTTAATCCTTTGGATTTTTGGAAGGGTTTTAGTTCATGAAGCTTAGGAAATGTATGGGTTTAAGAATTCCAGAATCAATTTTAGTGAATATGCTTTGTGGGTTCTCAATTTATATTCCTATTGAATGGGATTTTTTCCAATTTAAAGGGAATCAAGAAAAGCAAGAGGAGCAAGAGGAGAGGCACCTTTAAGCAAGTTTTTAAGCAGGAAATCTAGGTAGGTTACATGTTTATAGTTGAGTTAACAAGCTATGAATATTTTTCCAAATCAATAGAGTTAAATGATTTCAATCGCTTTATAAATATTGCATTTATTGCTTCTTAAATGATTTAAGGAATTGCTATATGTTTGGTACATGAATCTTGTTAATGATTTATGAAATGAAGATGGAAATAGTATTTGAAATATATTATGCTTATGGAAATCATGTTTCTAAAATGTGCCTTTTAAGCAATACGTTTACAAGTCTCAAAATTCATGTTTGTGTGAGTTTGTGGTGGTCCATTCTGTTATTTCACGTGCACATTGACTGGTAAAGGCTTCTCCAACCTACCTACTAGTGGCATGGAGCTCCTTCACGGGCTCTCTTATGTTTATGAAATATGTAAAACCATTATGTGGGTTTGTGGTAGTCCATTATGTTATTACTGGAGATTCGCAAGAACTCTCTTATGTTTATAGGCCTACCCAAATCATTCTGATTGCTTATGTGTTTATGATTTGTTGACAATTTTGATGAATACATTACTTATGTTGTTTATGAATTGTTTGACAAGTTGAGAATTTGATAAGTATGTGTTTTATAGATTCAATGCAAATTTACTCTGGCAATGAATATTTTCAATGGTTTTGCTTGTTTCTCCGTTATAAACTTGTTACCCACGAGTTTTTAATCTCACCGCCATTCCTTCCCACCTCTAGGTGATGAGCAAGAGATCGAGTGATCAAGAGTCTAGGCATCACTCCAAATTTGCATACACATATTTTTATATTTTAAGTTAGTTTATGGAAAACACAAGTCTTTAACCTCATTTCAAGTATTACTCGTTCATGTATATTTTGTATTTTTGGGTTATGAGACCAATGATATATTGTGGCTAGAAATGCCCATTAAAGCTTTGTAAAACTCTTTTTTTTATGTCAATGGAATATATTTGTGTTTTGCTCATGACTTTCAAAGTTTTTGCATTGCATTCTCAAGCATTTCATAGGGTAAAATCTGTGTTCTAACTTAAGGGGAAAAACTATATTAATCTAAATTAATTTAGACAAAGTTGTTTTTTTTAAGTTGTATTTTATCCTCTTAGCTTTCCAAAGATATAGAGTATCAAATTTTTGGATATCAGAGTTGAGAGATATGTTCTTTATAAGTTAGTAATGTTGTATAGGATGTATATAGGACAGCTATAGTAAATGATGAGAATGAGTTGTAAGTGATAAATCAAATGAGTAGAGATTAGAGAGTTTAATGAAATAAAATTGGAAGTTGAATTGTTATGAAATGATGTTGCATTAGAGGAAGTGAATTTGGGACAATTTAGAGTGAAAGTAAGGTTAGGATAGATGTAGAAACCTTTGGGAAGGCTCTTGAGTGAGTTTTGTCTCACCTATATCTACTGGACAAACTTTTGGTCTATTAAACGGACCTTCTCAGGTCTGGAAAGACCACTAGCCTTGTCCATGTCTGTTAAATGGATATTAAGTCCTTTAAATGGACCTTCTCGGGTCTGAAAAGACCTCTAGCCCCGTTTATGTTCGTTTTGGTGCAATGTATGTCCGTTTAACGGACATTCACTGTACACTTTCATAAATTCACAATTTTGACCCCCTAAATGGAAAAATCTCTCTTGAGGTCTTCAAAAAAATTGTAGATCTAGAAGATCTCTTTGAACCATCCTAAAATGACCTTAATCTAACATATCTAGTGAAAGTTATGCCTATTGTCCCAAAATATGTACAATATGATTGAGGGCATAAACATAAGAATGGATTGTCGTATATCAATTGATCAAATAGGAAATTTTTGGGATGGTATGAGAATGAAGATGAACCAATGATGGATAATGAGATTCCATTGAAATAACCCTACAGGGTAATACACTCATGTTTTATGGTTCCAGAGTTGGACTCTGGAAACAGAGTCCAACACTCATAGGGTGCACTCTAAGACTGGTTATATATACTTGGTTATTCCTACATATAGTTTAGTGCCCAAAATTTATTATTGTAATGGTTACACCTCCAAATGTCGCAACACAACATGGATATCGACTGAGCCTCTAAAAACATATCATCATATCTTTCTTTCCAAAATTGTGATATTACCATAGGCGATGGCATATCATAACTCTTATGAGAATACTCTCTGCTCTATCCTTCCATTATAGGTTGTGGCTATAATGATGAATCTCAAATCCTAATAATAAGCCACATACTTAGAGTCAAAATAGAGAAGTTCAAAAGATATAAGTCAAAAAGAAAAGAAAAGAAAATAAATACAAAAATAATGATTATATTAATGAAACTCAAGCTTTTCTAATATTAATAATCCTCAAAGACGACACCAAAAACTTGATTGACTATTTATATGCTTATAAGAAATTTATAAATGTTAAAATCACAAGTGCATGGCGTAGCTATAGCTAGAATAAGCAAGTACGGTCAATCCCACAAGGACTGTAAGGACACTAAGCTAAGATTGAAACAATAATGATCTTAAGAAAAAGGAAAATATTTGGAAAAGTCGATATGAAATAAGTAGTACCTTGGTGATGAATCCTCCTAAAAATCCTTAAATATTAACCATTTATCATACAATTATATTATCAATTATTAGATTGTGGAAATTCCTATCTTATGTTAATTTTTTTCCCAGGACTACTAACAACTAATCTATCAATTGGTTAACAAAAATCTTTCTAGTTAAAATGCTTAGGATTACATTATCAATTTGTTAATTTCACTATTAGGTTTGACCCTAATTCAAAGGATGTATTTTGACCCATCTCTAGGTTTGCATGCAACTCCTTCCAATTTTGGTAGATCTATTCCTAAAAAAGGATTTCTTAATCTCAATCATATGAAATCAAATCATGAACTAATGTTTTAGATATATTAGAACAAGAATATAACGCATACTTGAATTTCAATAAATCAATCAATAAAGTTGCATGAAATAAAAGATCAAATCATATTGTTATCACAACTTAGGGTTCATCACACCTAGAAACTAAACAAATTTAGTTCCTACTCATAGAAAACAAAACCAAAGACAAATATGCAGAGGAACAACTAGAAACAAAAGAAATCATAATTCTAAATCTCCCTTTTTCTTCTAATAGATCTTTTCACAGGTTGGATTGGATGTTGTTATCTATCAAATCTTGTGATGTATTATTTCTGTTCTCCTTGTCCTGTGATCAGAATTGACACGTCTGTATGTTTCTTATGACTTAAAATTACTTCTAAACTCACCTCTATTTTATTTTGCCTCCATTAATGTCCTTTTATAGTAAAAACTAAGGTTTCTAAGACATACTTAGTCAACATGCACAGACATGTAGGTAATCATGTATCCCCAAAAACACCTAAATTTGTGATTTTACACAGATATTGGGACTTACACGAGTAGCATACATAACTATGTATATCAACATACACGGGCGTTTAACTTCACATAACCATAATCAATATTCTTCAAATCTCCACACTTTATAGAGACTTACACAGTCACTGTATATGGTTGTGTAGGTCCAAGTTGCTTCAAATCTTCATTCCATGCCATAATTTCATCCAAATTCTTCTTCTTTTAGCCCGTAAAGTCAATGATCTCTTACAAATACACTTGAAGTGAATTAAGTATTAAAAATACTATAAAACTATTAAATAACAAACAAAACATGATAAATATGAGTATATAAGTATAGTCAAATAAGCATTTATCACTATTCCTAAGGCTGTGATCAAGACAATCGATAAAATACTCAATATATCCCTATGGTCTGGAAACAAAACTAAAAAATACTAAGCCTTTATTAAATTTTATGAGTTTTACACTTCCAGGAACATATGGAGGCCTGAATATAATCCCTTTGAGAAAGTTGAACTTATGTATGCTCACTAAGAGACTATTGAGACTGGTTGAGGATTAACAATCTCTCTAGTATAAATATGTACATGAATATTACATAAAAAGGGAACGACTTATGTAAATTATATTTGTCTATAAGAAACAAATATGCCGCTTTAAAATCCATCCTCAATATCAGAAGCACTTTCAGACCAAACTTTGTTAAGAATATTGGAAATGGGATCAAAACGCTCTTTTGGCATGATAAATGGCAAGCTAGAAGTCCTTTGGAAAATGTAGTGGAACTAGACATTTTGAGAAACCTCATCCATGAAAATCATAATGTTACAACTGCTCGTGAGCACAAGGATGTTATTCTGTCTAGAACTTTTTGATATTAGCTTGTCAAATAAGATTAACATTTTGGTTTTACATGATGACATAGAGAGAAAAAAATTGATGGCTTCCTTCCATTAGAGGAAACTTCAGTAATTTGTCTTACAGAGGACTTTTTCAAGAGAACATTAGGTGTGTTCTATGGTATGATGTTATGTGGTCTAAGTTCACACTTCCCCAAGTTGGAAAAACCTTATGGAGAGCTATCAAGAATAGGTTACCCACCATTGAGAGGTTGAATAAGTTTTCATTCATGACTAATTACTATGTTCTGTGTAAATGTTAGATGGAAAGTACAACATACTTTTTTTTATGTTAGATGGAAAGTACAACATACTTTTTTTTTCATATGTAGCTTCACTAATGCCTCTTAGAGGTTGATATTTCATAAATATGTCATTATCAATCCCCCTGATGATTCCAACAAATAGCCATATGGTGTTCAAATTTAATGCACATCAACAAAGATATAAGATGGAGTTTCTACATTTCTTTATTATAGCTAGCGTTGGCCATATAGTAAGAGAGAAACTGAGGATTTTCAACAACAAGGAAAGAAGCTTAGAGGTGTTTTCAAGAGAGTTGTTGACTGTTATAAGCTTACATATAATTTTTTTTGCAAAAAACTTCGTTTGAACTCTTATTGTATCAATACGTGCTAGCATATAGCTTATAAAACTAAAAGTTGTACTTTATTTTCTTAGTATAGTTTCCTATCTTTGATTTTGGAATTCTCATCCTAGAATGATGAGATTGTAACTTTCATGTTCCAAAAGAAATCAATAATGAAACTTATAAGATATATGCTAACAAATAAGCTAATAAATAAGCTAACAATTAAAGAAAACAAGGAACTAAAGCCATGTAGAGGAGAAATTTTTAAAACAATAAGATAGGAAGATATGAAAATAAAAACAACTCAAACAATAGGATAACTAAAGGTTTTGAAACCCAAATCACTTAAACATAAAGGTATTACAAACATGATCAATTAGGGATTTAATTATGGTTTCATTTATTGCTTGATAAATGTTTTAATTTAGGTTTTACGCTTCTATTAAGGTTATTATGATCAATTAGAAGTTTTGATTGGGGATTCAATTAGAGTTCAATTGGAGTTTCAAAAAGGGTTTAAACAGTATTTCAACTATAATTTTAGGTTTTAATTAGGGTTGCTACGATCAATCAAGGATTCAATTGGAGATACAATTGCATTTTTAATTAGTATTTCTTTAAGGGTTTCAATTACAATTTTAGTTAAGATTTTGGGTTTCAATTTAGGTTTTGATAAGGGTTTCAATTATAGATAATAATATACCTTGGGAGTTACCACATCATTAGATCCTAATGATGTGGTCTTTTCTGATCATATTAATGATCCTATGATTGCTTCATATTCCTCAGACAATATGATTAAAAAAATTATAAAGGACCAAAAATTTGATACATTATTTTGAATCCCCTATTATTTATTTTTTTGATAAATAAAGATATAAACTTTTTAAGTAGCTAAAAATAACATGTGAAAGTCAATGATGTTGTTTATGGGTATTTCTAATGGAATGAAGTGACATTTAGAGGGAAATTACACATATTATTGTTTGTTGTCTTCGATAAACAAAGATGTGGAGTTCTAGATAGTTGCAAATAATACACAAAAATCAGTGGTTTTATTTTTTTGCTGCAAGAATTAGGTGAGAATTGGAGAGAAATTGGAAATAATGTTTGTAACATCTCATGTTTGGGGCTAGACCCCAGAATCATGAATTGAGTGTACTGTGAGAAATTAGAAGTACATTGCATGCTCATGCATCATTGTATATTCACACACATGTGAATATTTAATTTTGATACATTAAAATAATTGTACATGCATTCATTAACATTTTTGGGTATAATTGATTTATAAATGCGATTAAAATATGAATTGTGAATTATTTGCATTAAAATTTTATTTGGAGACTATTAGTATTATTTTGGAATTTTTGGTGAATTTTCAGAAATTTTCAAAACTTTGGGTATTTTTGGACTAGAAAAACAATAGACAAATAGACCAATAACATTATGACATGTGACAGCATAAATAAGTGACAAATGTATTGCATACAAGAGGACATGTAGCAAGTGATTTTGAGAAGGAAAAATGGCTGTAGCTTTCTTTCTTTCTCTCGTTGTTTTCTTCACCAAAAGAACACTATTTACCAAAATAGTTTTTCCTTGCTCATCCACTGAAACATCGGATGTGCAAATTATGTATTA
Organism: Erythroxylum plowmanianum; assembly: GCA_025531925.1. NCBI lineage: Eukaryota > Viridiplantae > Streptophyta > Magnoliopsida > Malpighiales > Erythroxylaceae > Erythroxylum > Erythroxylum plowmanianum. Next base: position 23,479,875 of record JANVCQ010000231.1, read on the forward strand.
TTGATTCACTCTTATTGCTGGGAAGGATAGCTGAATCAAGTAAGTGGTGGTTTTAGTTTTCTGGATACTATAACTGATCTTGATGATGTTTTAATGGTTGAAAAGGAGTTTATGCATGAATTGAGAAAGTTAAGTAGTTTCAGTGTTAATGAAGAGTTAATAATAATGTGCTAGAAAACTTGTTGAACCTTTTTTTTAAATGATATTTTAACATTATAAAGGAATACATGCATGAGTAAGAAGTGTAGTTATGGTGAATGAAGGATGAAAGTATGGATATGTTGTTTTTGCATATGTGAGGATCAATATGTCATAAGATAGTTTGAAGTGAGTTTCAAGCTTGAAAAATCATTGAAACTGTATTTAAGAAGGTTGTCAAAAATTCATGAAAATCGATGAACATATGCTTTGTTTTTTTTTTTTGTTTTTAATGTACATGAGTGAATATGTTGAGCATGTGTAGAAATGAATTAAAGTGAGTATAAGGATGAGGAATGAGGATGTGATGAGGTCGTGATATAGAGATGAAACAAATGAAAAGTTTTTGATGAAATGAAAGTGTAGAAGAAGGTGGAAAAATGCATCAGATGGATGTAAGATAGAGAAAAATGCAGAAACTAGAATTTGTGTGAATGAGTATATGATTTTGATGTTTATGATGCTTTTTGAATTTTTGATTTATTTATGTTGGAATGGGTTGAGATGGAAGTAGAAAAGTTGGTTTAGGCATAAGTTGTATGAGTGGAAAAATTTGGAAAAAAATGGAAGAAAAAGAAAAACTGGGTTACAGTAAAGAAGAAGAAGACCTGCATTTTAGAGAGAGAAGTGAAGAGGAGTTGCACCAAAGGTTACAGTATACAGACTGTTTTGAATATCTTTCACTCATTTTGTTATAACTTTGTCTCTCGACCTCCAAATGACTTGAAAATTGAACCAATACACTCCAAAGACATTTTTCCTCTCCATAAAAATTTAGAGTCATCTGAACTGATTTGAAAAAGGATTGATTGAATCAAAGTGAGGATATGTACTGGAATATTATAAATTGGAGGTATTATATTGAACATGCATTGGTATTTTGATTATAACTTGATTTGTAGAGCTCTAAATGAGATGATTTTTAATTCAAAATAAACTAGAAACATTTGATGTAAATGTAAAGAAGAAATTGAATTTGAATTCTGTCCTTAGGGTCTTGAAATTTAGCTTGAAAGTGAGCATTGGCTTAAATTATAGCACTACCAGGGACAGAAATCATATCCTATTGTTATTGAATAAATATATTGATGTAGGTTGAATCAGACAAAGGAGTCTTCATAAAATTATAGCTTGTTCTCGTAGCTTTCAATTGATATAAAGTTTGTAGTTTTTGGATATCGGAATTGAGAGATATAGGTTGTATAACTTGAATGCATGATCATGCCCTAGCCAAAATTTCAAATGTACTCAGTATATGGTATTATGAGCATAACTTATAGAATAATGAACCAAATTGGATTATTTTGGTGTCATTAGAAACTTAAGACACATAGGAACAATTTTCTAGAAGAAATTGTTACAAAAATACATCATGTTCTTAATCTTATTGATTATATAAACTTGACTTGAATGGGATGCTTTCAGGAAAAGTTGGAATAGTGAATGAGTGTGAATTTTGGCACTATTGAAGTATATCAATTTGTTACAGAAATATACCCTAGAATTTGTCATTGCAAATGCATGATACATGACACATGTATACATGGGTTTACTCAATTACATAAGCAATACAGTAATATGAAATTGTGTTAATGGATATAGGAGAGCAAGTAGTATGACCACATCTTGATATTGCCGGAACATCAAGGCAATAGGCTTTGCGAGTAACCTAAGATGGTCTCACTTTAATTTAATCTAATATTACTGAATTAAAATTGATATATGATGAATATGTACTGATTGTGTACTGAATTCCGGACAATGCTTGTCTGAGATGTTTGATGCATATGAATATCATTGAAGGTGCTACTTGTATGTGAATGAGAATGCCTAAATGATTCTCAACTAAAAGTGACCGAATGTTATGATTGACTATATTGACTGAGATAATGTGAATGAAAGTGATTGATTGTATTGAATTAATTGTGGCATGCATTTCATTTCAATACAGTAATATAAAGGCAATTATGACTGGTTTTGCTACTGACTGAGACTGCTACTGAAAAGAGCTTAAAACTCAAACATATGTGGTTAGAGCCTAAGGCTCGCTACGATCAATGAGCCCGATGATATGGGATACTAAAAAAGCACACAGTCACAACAATGTAAAAACGAATGTGAGTTTTATACATATAGCATTCACATATTATTTGAATTCATTGAATGATTTATAAGTTGTAAGAATGTTATATGTTTGAATATATGGTATTAAACCAGTGATTGTGTTTTATTCAAGTGTAATGAAGTGATAGTTTGATTAAATTATTTGACTAAAACACAATTTGTTTGTAATAGAACTTAATGCTAATCAAGTTGATATGAACTATATCACAATATGTTTATGATTGATTGTGTTTTATAACATAAGTGAACCACCGAGGATGGTTACTCTATTGAGTTCACAAAACTCATCAAAATTGCATCGTTGACAATTTTAGGTTCAAAAGTGAGATGACCTAGCTTATAAGACTTCGTAGAAGTATATTTTGTGCAACTTTAAAGATCATATATGGCTCAAAGGTCGGTCAGCTGAGAATTGAAGACATAGTTTGTTAATAATTTTTGTGCATTCCTCATGTTTGTAGTATATTGTGTAGACTGAGCTGTTTACGATCATAGGACGATGTTGTATACATATGTATAATGTTGAACTTAAAGCTACAATGTATATTATGGTTATGATATAAAATGAGGAAATTTTGAATTTTAACAAACGTGAGATTTGTGATTTTAATTACGATGCCATATGATAAAGTGAAAGTGTGATAGTTAATACGTCATTTTTGTCAGACATGTGCACGTGTGACCGAAAGGCGCATGTGTATGTATCAGATGGGAGTGTGGTGTTACAATGTTATTTGTTTTTGTGAAGAAACAAATATTTAAACTTCTAGGTAGTTGCAAAAAGCATTTGAAAGGAATTGTTTTTAGAATCACGTGAAAATTTAGGAGAACTTAGATGTTTATGATTAGGGATTTGATTAAATTTGAGGCAAATGGGATAATATTGACAAAATATAAATTTTTGTTTATTAATTAACTAAATATTTCATGTAAGATCCTTATGGGTTCTAAAAGAGTCCACATGTGGCGTTTAAAAAGAAAACAATGAAATTGTATTTGTAACAAATTTAGGGTTGGATAAATAAATTTTATTAATAAAGTTATAAAATGCCCTAAAAACCTCTCCAAAAGAACTCATCGTCACCTCCTCCATGCTTTTGGTGGACCTCACTAGAGCAAAGATGATACTTTCAAGTCGGTTTGCTTACTTATTCCTTTTCTCTCCTTAGACCTTACCTTTTTCTTGGTTGAAGCCGCCTGACCAATCCATCCATCCGACCAGTGATGAGGAAAACTTGTTAAAAGTTGGAATTTGACACAGGAATAAGTCAAGTCTTAAACAATAGGCGGAAGGAAGTAGCTATCCTGTTTTTATATTTTTTACTCGTAGTTTTGTCGTACCAATATTTTTAATTGGCAGGCTCTAGCTCTACTCTAGGCGAAAATGGAGTTGTTGAATGGTTACGCGGATCCAATTGATCTGATGGTCCATTTAGGCGAACTCATCAATGTATTTTAATTGGATAACAGATAATTAGTTCCTCACCTCAAATTTCGGTTCTTTTTTCTTTTTTACTTGAAATAAATAAATAATTTCGAAGCCAAATTCCTTTAAAAGAAAAGCAACAGAGTCAGACACAGGTCCATCTCTGTTCTCTTTCCCTCCCTCAGCATTCCATCTTTACTGCTCATGCATCATTATAATAATAATAGTCAGATATGCTGCTCTTTATTTGACTGTCGTCTTTGGACAACTACAAATCATTGCTTCTCCCTCTTTACCTTTGTCTTAAAAGAAGCCATCCCCATCCCCATACCCATACCTCTCTCCTTTTCTTCCTCCTGCTGTATAACTATAACCCATCACCAACCGATTTCTGTTTCTCTTTTTTTGTCTTTGTTGGAAAATATAATGTCGACTACAAGCAGAGCAGGGAGTGATGGGGAATGAGAGATGGGGTGTGTGTTTGGGAAAGACGTAAAGAAGGCGGTTGGCGGGGAAAGGAGGGAGGTTGGGGTTGATGCTGCGGCGGGGGAAGTTAGAAACGGAGGAATTCCGAAGCATAATGGGGAGCAAAGTGTGAGACGAAGAGGGGAGAGGAGTAGGAGGTCCTCGAGACCGAATCCGAGGCTTAGTAATCCTCCAAACCATGTTCACGGCGAGCAGGTTGCTGCTGGTTGGCCCTCTTGGCTCTCTGCCGTCGCCGGTGAAGCTATTAATGGGTGGACCCCTCGTCGTGCTGACACTTTTCAGAAGCTTGATAAAGTACTGTTTTTGTCTCTTATTGTTTGATGGCTTCTGTCTATAGTTCTCATGTCTTTTCTGTTCAATAGTTATCTAAAATGGGCCACACAAACAATAGGAAATTTCTACAATTGGATACTCTGGCCATTCGTTTCATTTAGTATCATAGAGACCTTAGTTGTCTTGAAGGGATACAAAATCAAGAATTTGGAATCAGGATTTAAATTAATATTTTTTTTTCTGTTTGTTGATCTGATGTTCAGATTGGACAAGGTACATATAGCAATGTGTACAAAGCCAGGGATACTCTTACCGGGAAAATTGTTGCACTGAAGAAGGTGCGGTTTGACAATTTGGAGCCCGAGAGTGTAAAGTTCATGGCTCGGGAAATTTTGATATTGCGTCGCTTAGACCATCCCAATGTTGTTAAATTGGAGGGTTTGGTTACTTCCAGGATGTCTTGCAGTTTATATCTTGTTTTGGAGTATATGGAGCATGATTTGGCTGGCCTTATAGCAAGTCCTAATATTAAGTTCACAGATGCTCAGGTGATGTACTTGTTATCTTTCATTATTTTGTCGTTAGGGATTGAAATGTGTGTATTTGATTCTCAAATTTTGAGAATGTCTGGCAGGTCAAATGCTATATGCAGCAGTTGTTGTCTGGCCTTGAGCACTGTCACTATCATCATGTGCTTCATCGTGATATTAAAGGGTCAAATCTTCTTATTGGCAATGATGGAATTCTTAGGATTGCTGATTTTGGGTTGGCTTCCTTCTTTGATCCTAACCACAAGCAACCCATGACTAGTAGGGTGGTCACATTGTGGTATCGACCCCCAGAACTTCTTTTGGGGGCCACTGACTATGGTGTTGGAATTGACCTATGGAGTGCTGGTTGCATTCTGGCCGAGTTATTATTTGGGAAGCCTATTATGCCCGGCCGCACAGAGGTAAGTTTTGATTTTTGATTGTTCAATTACTCCATTTCATCTACGATTATTTTTATTCCTCTCTCAGATGCCTTGGTTGACCTGTTCATTCTTCCAGCATACATATTATTTTGTGTGCACTCTGCTTTCTACTCATTAACTGTTGAATATATTTAATATTTGGAAGGTGTTTGCTGATTGATACAATGATTATTTGCTTCCAATCAGTAATATAACATAATAATAAAGTTCACTGATGAAGAAGGGTGATTGTTTGCCACGCATCCGGTGCACGTATACACCGTGGTCTTCTATACTTATATTGGTTGGCATAGTTAATTCAACAAAACTAGCATATCATGTCATGATCCTGACAAAGCCGGGGTCTCGTCAGTTTTCCCACTTTATTTGCTAAGATAATTGTCTTAATTAGAGGGTGAGTGGGAAACAGGGAGAACTGCTGAAATTAGTTATTGTAGTTTATATTTTTTGTTGCCATATGTGGTTATTTAGTTCTTGATGCTGCTTTCTTATTGGCTGATTAGATGACAGAAAGAAAAGCACCTATTTAAGAGCTTGTTTATTAGTTAATCTTTTTATGCTGAAATCTACCTTGTTGCATAGGTGGAGCAACTACATAAGATATTTAAATTGTGCGGGTCTCCTTCTGATGACTATTGGAAAAAGTTAAAGTTGCCACATGCAACCATATTTAAGCCTCAACAATCATACAAGCGATGTATACAAGAGACCTTCAAAGCATTTCCACCATCATCCCTGCCACTAATTGAAACCCTACTTGCAATTGACCCATCTGATCGCCAAACTGCTACTGTTGCATTAAGGAGTGAAGTTAGTTTCCTTCTTCACCAAACCCATTACTTTTTTCTCTTGTTGTTGAATTTTTGATTTTATTTTGATGTTTGTAGACTGGAAAATAAATGCTGGAAAATGCTCATCTCTTGATGATATTGGAGCTGCAATATGCCATTCTATATTTAGATACCTAGAAATGACCTTATCACAAAGTGCTTTTGGGCTTTGTGCTTTTTAGATTTGGTTTTGGCAAAATTTTTAAACAAGGAATCTAGTAGCATGAGTGTCTGCATAGGCTAATCTTCATTCTCAATTTTTGTGGTTTGGATACCTTGACCATGGTTACCTCTATAAACTTTTTTTAATATTACTGGTAGCTTAAGACTTTATCTTCCATTGCTATGGAGTATTGACATTTAGAAAATTCCATAGTTTGCTTCTTTATGTGGAAAACGTGCACACAAATTTTCAAGAATCTTATAATTTCCAGAAAATATTTTTTTATGAAATCAAAGTGGAGATCAACATGAAAGATTAGGCTCTTGTTTAAGCTTGCTTGAGTTGAACTTCTTTATTTGCTGGCTAATGGTTTTTCTAGGGCATTTTCTTTTTGAGCTTTATCTGGTTGACTGCTTAATTGAGAATGCAGTTTGGCTGTTATGACTGTTATCTATGCAGATGAGCAACGCAATTGTGTGTTGGGCTTTATATTAGAACCGTTGTTTTGGTTGTCGTTGTGGATGTGATTAGCTGGTTATAATTTTTAGAATTTTGCAGTTCTTCACTACCAAGCCATATGCTTGTGATCCTTCTAGTCTTCCAAAATACCCTCCTAGCAAAGAGATGGATGCCAAGTTACGTGATGAAGAAGCTAGAAGGTGGAATGGCTTTAATGCTCTCTTATCTCAACCCTTTATTTTTGTCTCAAGCAAAGACCTGTACATGAGTTTCTACATTCCTGATTCATTTCTCCAGTGTTCCTCTACACCTTTGTGCTATCACTTAGGCAATTTATTACATCTCTGCCTTTGATTTAAGAAAAAATGGTATTGATTGCTGCAGATTGAGAGCTGCTGGAAAGACTCATGCTGATGGTGTGAAGGCTCGCCACCGTGACCGAGCTGTTAGAGGAATTCCTGCTGCGGATGCCAATGCTGAATTGCAAGCTAATCTTGATGTAAGTCTATTAAGCCACTTTCTTTTTGAACTTCTTTTTTTCTATTTTGTGCTTCCATTTTACTTCAAGCCTTTACATTCTAAATCTGCTCTATCTGACTTGAAATCTGCTAAGCTTCTTTTGCTTTGTGGGACAATGAAAAATTGGATACACAAGGAAAGCAATCAAGATTGATTAAGTGCAGCTTCATTAAATTCTTTTGATTTGAGTGTTTCGGAGCTTAATCCTACTATATATTTGTTAAAACTCTGAACAGGCATAAGATTCCTTAATTTTGATCATTGTCCATGGGAATATGCTGTGTTTCTACTTTCTGACTCCAAGTTATGGTGTCAGGATATGGCATTTCTTTGAATTCCAGTCCTTAAGATCATCCGTCATATGTCCACTGCTTTTTCTTAAGGAATGTATTGATGCATCTGTGTGAGAAAACTATTATGATAAGACACTTTAATGTAAATAGGTTATGCAATTACCAAAAAAGAAGAAAGTAATACTTTTATTTTGGTAGTGTTGCATGGAGCAGAATTATTTATTCTCTATCCAACTCCATATTTGTGGTGGACTTAGAAGTCAAAAGAGTTGCATATCAAGAGGGGTGTTGATTTCTTTTCCATGTGTTTCCGTGGAGTCATGGATGTTATTGTAGGTAGATATTATAGATAATTGGGCATAATATTACTCGATCATAATTTTATGTATTTGTAAGCATTTATTTCTGAGTAACAACGTTGGAAGTACTCTTTTTGGAAAACATGGATAAGGGAGGGGGGCTTGTGTGAATGTTAATGTGATTATTATTGGAATCATTTGGATTGATAGCATGAGATAGTCAATCTAAGCCCCAAAGTAATCAACCCAAGACTTTAACTACATTGATCTTTTGGGCATGAAATCCTCTGTTCACATTAGCCTGTTCCGACTGTGTTTCCACTCCAATACTACGTCGTTTTATGTATAATTAGATATAAAACGACATCGTATTGGGGCGGAAACAGGGTTGGACCAGGCTAATGAGAACAGAGGATCTGAACCCGATCTTCTGACTTGACAACTTGTCTTGCCTTTAGGTTCACCTTTGTTGCTATCCTTGATTCATATAAAGCCTGCTGATTTTACCGTGATGATGGTATTACCACATTCTCTTTTCCTGATACAGAGGCGGCGATTAATTACACATGCAAATGCAAAGAGTAAGAGTGAGAAATTTCCTCCTCCACACCAAGATGGAACACTTGGTTATCCTTTGGGCTCTGTACACATGGATCCAGTTTTTGATCCTCCTGAAGTCCCTTTCAGTTCTACAAATTTCTCTTATGCCAAAGCACCTATTCAGACTTGGTCAGGCCCATTGGTGGATCCAACTGCTGTAGGTGCTTCCAGGAGAAAAAGACAGAAAGAAAGAAATTCTGCTCGGGTTAAAGACACAGAAGGCATGTAACATAACTTCTGCTTGTTCATGAGATCATTCTTGGGACTGGAAAATCTACTGGTCCGGTCTTTCTTGTATTTGTTCTGCAAAAGCCAGTTTAACTTGCAAGAATAGGTAAAAACATTCTTATACCCATTTATCTTATTCCTTGTTCTATTATTTTGAATTGTGAGAAGATCTTCTGGAGTTGTATATGTTTTTGTTTTAATGTTGTGGAAACCTAGATTCAGGCTAGTAGAAAAATGATAAATTTGTATTTTGTGGTTTGTGTTTCAAAGGTATAATCAAATTTTGTAGATTTGTCATGTTTTACAAAATATGCTGAAAATTTTCTCTACTGCTGCTTCCCTGTTTCATTCAATTAGATATCATGCTCCCATTAATTTTAACGAGTATGAAAAGTAGAGACCAGACCTTGGTAAGATAAATTTCTTTTTCAGTGATCTAAATGCAAAGATATATACACCAAGGATGTTGATTTCTTGTCTGGTTATTGTTCTGGCAGAACCTGTTGTTATTTTTTAAGTCCCCCTTGTCAAAGATGACTAAGCAGCTTATGCTATTATTGGATGTTAACAAGTCCACCCCTTTGTCCTGTCTTTGTAAGGACAAAACATTTCTTTCTACACAAATTTTACGCATGTGGAGAGATGTAAACGATTTATTAATAAGACCAAAATGTGATTGAGGGAATATTGTATTGTTTGAAGTGTCCTCACCTATGATTGAAAGGCTTTGAGTTTTAATGATTGAAAGCTCTTTTGGATGAGAACCTCTACGATGCAATTCAACACTGGTCTAATTTTCCCTTTTGAACCCCAAAACAGAAAAGATGATCAACATTCATTCTAGCTTCCAGATTCAACTAAGGAGGGTTTGGTTGGGGAAGTTTAGTTATCATCTGACATAACCGCGTATAGACATAGCTGTAATAAGAGCAGGAAAAATGCTCTCAGTAATGTCAACCTCTACAACAACAACAAGCGGAGGGAAATCCGTGGCCCAGAAGAGATTGAAATTAATGGGATATCATGAACTACTTACGTTGATAAACTATTTCCTCGATATCCCTTATGGTAGTAGCTCCAAGCTGTGTTAAAATGAGTACACTTCGCAGTACATCTTCACCAGTTCATCATAGAAAAGTTGACCCTTTTAGAAGCGTCACCTCTGCACTTGTTTGGTCTTGTCGGTATCAACTCATAAAGTTCAAAAGTTAATGAATAGGAGATTGTATTAATTCTGGTTTTAGTATCTGTATTTATCAACATTAAATATTATTTTGGATTTTGTTTATTTTAGAAGTTAATAAATAATGTGTTCCAAAGAAAGCATCCAAGGTTTACAAGCATTTAAAAGAGTAACACAAGTTCAGCATGCAAGGTGGCCGACTAATATTTAAACAAGTATAAAGCGACGCAACTAGTTAATTAGATTATAAGATGTTTAGAGATTGAAGTTGCTTGCTAATTTTGAAGAAAGCTTGAGATCCTTTTCTTTAGAGAGGATTATCTATTTGATCCAACCAAGGTTTATGAGTTTTAGGTTATGAAAATGCAGCTTAGTATTTGCAAACTCTTTTGCATTCCTGTCTTTCCAGAGAGAATAAATTGTTTAGCCCAGAGCCACCCTAATTAGAGAATTATCATCCCTAGAAAGTTGATATATAATGGTTTTCATTATCTTAGTTTCATTGTAGAAGGGATTGCATGCTTGTTGAACACTCATCTAAAACTCGCTAGCAAATGAATGTTCAAAGAACGATAGATTTTGGAGCTTGGTTGCATAGACTACACTGAGAATTTAGAATTACATTGCCCTTAATTACGTCCAGTGTACTAAGCTTGTTGTGAATGGCGAGCCAAAAAATAAACAAAACCTTAGGAGCTTGATATTTGTTCCATACAACCTAACCTTAGGGTGAAATGTCTTAGTAAATTCTGACAAGATTGATTAGTTTGGGAAGTAGAGAAATGTCTTAGCCATTTTGTTTTATTTGTTATGGATGAATAAGGATTATAGGTAAGGATGTTAGCTCAAATGACTCCCATTTATGAGGACTTTGACCTTGACACTAATAGGAAAAGACAATATGAAGCTACTGAATGAGCGCAATAGGCAAAGGGAAGCATTCTTGCCCTAATTATCATACCGTAACTAAAAGGAATCAACATTGTCTATCATCATTTTGATTTCATTCTGGTTTATGGATTCAAGTTTCAAAAGCTGCAATAAGGACTACGAAGAGTCACTTTTTGGCTCAAAACTCTAGTGGTTTTTTACCTCTTAAATTGTTTCCATGGATCCATCTCACCCAAAGTGAGTAAGGACCTGTGATAATTCTCCAGTTGTGCTTGGCAAGCAGGACTTTGTTCGGTAAAGAAATAAAGGCATTCCCAATCCACCTTGTGACTTGAGTAAACAAACATTTTTCCATTTAAGTTTGGCATAAGGACTTTTAATGGATCCCCTAAGCATAAGAAGTTTCTTAGGAGCTTCAACGTATTTTATTATCTTCTTAGGTAGCATTGGATGGGATGTCCAATAGATATAAACGCTATTGAAGATTGATATTATAAGTTGTATTATGCATGTATATGAAATATTTCTATGAGACTAGTGACCAATTCTTCTCCTGTTCATGTCATAAAGAGGTTGACAGTCTATATAGGATAATCTTCTAGAGGTGATAGGAATCCCCAAGTAGTTGAAAGGTAGTGGTTTAATGTTAAGGTTAGCTATAGTAGATAGTTTTGAAGATAGATGGGCATCAGTTGAAATGATAGGGAAACTTTTGTTGTTGTTTATATTAAGACCAGATAATAGGTTGAATGAGCATTGTTTAAAGTTGTATGGTAAGGAACAAGTTTTGATACAAAGTAGAAGTTTCCAAGGCCAAGCACAAAGTCAGCCTAACATAGCAAATAAAAAGGAGACAATGAATGAAGCTATAAAAACAATCAAAGAAGATTTCACATAGTTCAATAAGGAAGATGTAAAAAGACTGAGACATCTACTTGACTTACTTGACAAATTAGGTTATTGTTCTCTTATTAAAATTGGTATTTGTCTTATGAATAATTCTTTAATGTATCAATTACTAAGCAATTTGGAAGATGAGTTGTAGATTTAAGGGAGACTGACACATGACTCATAATGTCACTCTCTTTGATTCATGTAAACCCACTTTATGAAATCAAAACAACATTGTAGATAATGGTTCTCCTATTGAAATTACTAGATAAGGCAGCTTACATCTTAACCCTTTACTAACCCTTAAACATGTCCTTCAAATCCTGAAACTTTCCACCAATAAAGCTCTATTACAAAATTACCTTTTTAAATTCGCTTTTTGTTTTTTAGCATAAGATCTCAGGGAGGATGATTTGATTTGTTAGAGAATGTAATAGGTTGTACTACCTTGAGGACTTATGAGGCAGTGGAATAAAGGGAAATCAATACACCCTATCTCAAGTCCTTTTAACTACATCAACCAAGAATAAAATATGGGCATGTCACCTTTGACTTGATCATCCACCTTTTCCATTGCTAAAATAGATGTTTCCCTCTTTGTTTAGAGATGTAGTTGTTTCATATTTTTAGTGTGAAGTTTGTCAATTTTCAAAACACTATCATGCTTCATTTCTAACAAAATCCATAAAATGTAGCCAACTTTTTTCTTTGATAAGTTTTGATATCTAGAGGCCTTCAAAATTTTTTGATATTTATAGGACAAAATG